>OY720356.1:3002500-3517878 GCA_963082945.1 Cerastis leucographa
GAAAAATATCTGCTGCCCCATAGAAAATTGCAATACCTATTCGACCCAAATGTATAGGCAGCTGAGATTTTTTTTTGCTGCAATTTTTTTTTATTATGAGAAACAAGTTCAGTTTGACGGTCTGTAGCACACCCTTAAGGATGTATATACCCTTTCCGTTACACCCTGTATAAAATACTATAAATATATATCAAAATAGTATAAATATATATCAATAAAGGGTGTAAAACACCTCTTAACGAAGCCGAAAGGCACTGGTTCTCCCTGCCATTGCGATAATTTTTTTGTTCTACACCATACCTGGGAACCTTCTAGTTACAGAGATATTAGGGGTTAAACTTCCAACTTTTTGACAAGTATTTTTTTAAATACAAGTTTTTAATGTAAGATTTTTACTTTAAACACCTCCACGACCCACGTACTATTCAATCCGTCCATCAGCACAATGTTTTGAGTGCGTTACATTGAGTTCTACCACAAAACATGATTTTACACCCCCCAAAAAAAAGTCGTATCCCAGCAATAATTTTTGCGTAAACTTACTTAGTTTCATGTACAGAATACTTGGTTGACGGCTTCGTGATGAGGTGATTTACACGGTGTATATAAAATCTAAAATAAAAGGACAAACAATGACGTACTAATATAAACGTTGTGACGATACTGCTAGATTCTTTCGAATGTACTCAAGAACTTTCATATTGAAAGATAGACGATTAGTTGCATCCTGATTTCCTGGGGAAGCGCGTTCCAAATATTGGGAACTCAAAACAAATATGGAGGTTAACACGGTAAATATCCCGTTTTTAGTGTTAATGTTAGTGACCATGTCAGTTTCAAACTTGAATTAAAAATATACCCTCTTTTGAGTTCGGAGAAAAAATTGTTTGTCTGGTGCAGTTTCTGTGAGTTTCCATTTTGACAAACACAAAAACTTATAACAAAATAAAAAATAAGCACCAACAGTCAACGAACAATATATACGTTAAACAAAATTGAATTATGTAAATAATTCGAATACAGTCACAAAGCACCGTTAGCACTTTATCACAAAAGTCTATTTTGAACGCGAATGTACGCTGTATACAGAAAAAAGTACAGTCAGTTAATGTGATTTGCATTTGCGAGTGATTTCATTTTAGCGAGTGGTATTTGTTTTTTTTGCTTTTGATGTTATGAAATGATTTTGCTATTGTGTCTTACAGCGTATTGGTCTTTCTTTGGGGTTAGTGGGCAAATAGATGGTTCTAGGCAAAAATAGGCAGTACTTACCAAAATTATTAGAAAGTTAGGATAGTAAGGAACCTTTTTAAAACAGCATCTCTTGATGAGGACTGTTTAAAAAGGTTGAAACGACTCAAGTACCCGTAAATTTTGCAAATTCGCATAGAAATGTCTCCGTAAAATAAAAAGGCTAGTATTTAAACGATCAAATATAAATTCAAATAAGGCTAAGTAAGGCTAAAATAAAACTAAGCGAGCGGAAGACTGAGGGCGAACACAAATATTTGAGACACAAGTTGTTGAGTATGATTAGTATTATAATTCTTAAGCAACAAACTTAAAAATAATAAAACCTAAAACTAACTTATGAAATAAGAAAACTGATTGGTGTATACAGTCGACAGCACATTAAGCTTCACAATACGGTGCGAAAACCGTCGCAGTCACAAACGGGGGGAGGGGGGGGGGGGTAGTATTTGAAAGCAAATAAAAAATCGAAATTCATATATTATACCGCCGCTCGGTTATTATTACGTTCATTGTTATGTCATGTACTTCCTAAAAGAAACTCTTATATAAGAGATAGTAGTCTACCTACCCTTCGTTTTGATCTCACTCAACTGCGTTTTCATGTAAACGTGGCATACATATTGGGTTCAATGAATATACTCAATGAATATATTCACTATTTTCGTATACATTGTATCCAATATGTATGACTGGTTACACTTTGAATAAAAATGGGCTAAATATAAAAAAAAAAACGGCTAAGTGTGAGTCGGAATCGCGAACGAAGGGTTCCGTATCATTATTTATGAAAACAAGCAAAACAATTTTTTTTTTTATATGGGAGCCGCCTTAAATATTTATTTTATTCTGTTTTTTTATTTGTTGTTATAGCATCAACAGAAATACATAATTTGTAGAAATTTCAACTGGCTAACTTTCAAGGTTCATCAGATACAGTTTGGTGACAATCGGACGGATGGACAGCCCAGTCTCTGTAATAGGGTGCCGTTTGAACCTTTGGCTACGGAACCCTAAAAATGAAATAAAAAAAATACACGGAACTATGATGCGAAAGCGAACACAGACAAGACCAAACAACGCAACGTACGTAAACAAAGCTAAATTCAAAATCTTATTAAGACAAGACCATAGACAAGTCTGAAACCATTACCAGCCTCCTTGAATCTCAAACGGTGCAATAACTTGGCCGCAGCACCCGGACGGCTAGGATTAATGACCGAACGCTCAAGAACGCTCACTCACAACTAGTTAGCTGAACTAAGTTTACATAAATTAATTAATTCGCTGTCCGAAATCTTGGACGATTTATGGGACAGCTATATACAAGTTTAGCTAGGGGATATAGGGTCTAGGTATCCCGCTGGTCTAGGTAATAGATATAAGAGGGTACTGCTTGAGCTTGTATATTGCTATAATACTAATATTTCCAGGTACTTTTGCTGCTAACTGCGAAGTATGTTTTGGCTGTTTTTATTCGGTGTTATACTCTGTTTTCCAAAGCAATTCCTTTTTAGGGTTCCGTAGCCGAATGGCAAAAAACAGAACCCTCTGTCTGTCTGTCTTTATTCCGAAACTATTAGGACTACACAGCTGAAACATGGTAGGTAGATGTATTCTGTGAACCGAATAAAAAAATATAGATTTAGAATATTACCCACACGGAACTGAAACTAAAAAAATAATGTATTGTCATCTGCCCTTGATAAATTTACAAAGTTTGAACTAGATCTGGCCGTTTAATGTGGGTCAAAATCGCGCCCGAAGGAGTCGGTTACAAACAAAAATACAGGTGAAGCTAATAAAAAGCTTGTAAAAATAAAAATAAAACCATCAAACCTATAAGTGCGAAGTGTCTATAGATAGGTCTTTAAAAATGACATTCAGCTTTCCAACCATTTTTTTTCAAAGTCAATCGTTTGAAAAATAGACACTTCCAAAGTGGTAAAACGTGAGTCCCCCCCCCCCCCCTTCTAATTTCTAAAGTAAGAGGAGAAAAATTATGAAAAACTATTGGGATGTCGAACGTAAAAAAAACTTTCAACAAAAATTGGTTTGAATAAGATTTGATATTTATCTACGGCACAGACACGCCAAGATTTCGACGAAAACGGTCATGTTTTAAAAGTTCTTTTACGAAAATATCTGCGTGTATTACGGACATTCTAGCGTTTGTCTTGCTCAAATTTATTTCTGCAAAACAGTTACATACACTGTATAAGTACAGACGTTAGCACATCAAGCTACAACAATCTGTCCTATTTATTTAATAGATTTTCAACTTTATTTTTAAAGTATTAGGGTTCAAGGTTGATTGGGAAAATTTGACAGTTTGGGGTAGCTTGATGCGCGGTCGTCTGTACATTTCGTTTCCTTGACCTTTAAACATCCGAATATCACATGTCTCAAAACTATTCAGGTACCTATCCAAAGAAAAACCCTCAAGATAATTCCGAAACTCAGACAAAACACGAAGACACTTTGGCGGCCTATTTGCACGCATCCGTAATGAGGTCGCCACTGTACCTACATTATGACGTCATAACTGTACCTAAGTATAAGTACAGTGTGTTTGGAAGACAGATTGACAAAAGTTTCGAGTGAACGCGTGATGATTTAAAAAATCCTTAACTAGATTTTAATATTTTTTCTGGAAGAAATGGATATTGTAGACAAAACCAAAAAGTTTGCGTTCTTCAACAGCCTCAAACAAAAAAGTTTGTAGACTCTGCAATAACATTTTGAATGAAAATAATATCTTAATTACCATGAGACGTGAGACACAGGTTCCATCACTACATGTCACTGGCAGAATATTATAGTCGACATCGGCTCAGTTGCCAAAGATAAAAAAAAGTAGATTCTATGTACACTCATAGAATCTACTTTTCTAGGATAATTATAACTCTACATCCCTAAGGAAATTGTGGCATTTATGACGATATTTCTAGCAAATACTCTGTATTTATGTCGTCACATGTCATGTCTAAACCGAGCGTCACAAGAAAATTGTTAGAAGGTAGTTTTAAAACTAGATATTTCGCAGAACTTTTAGAATGTGGAGATCGTGGAATGTAGTGCACTTTACAGCAAATTGGTTGAGATGCTGCTTTGAAAGAGTTCTGAGATATGAAATAGGACTTAAATTAAATAAGTTGGTAGTGAAACGAGAAATATAAATATGATGAAAGTAATGTTACATGTAAATAGTATTATAGTAGTGTTTGTTATTCATAAAATGTTTGTATAATTAATGCCAATAAAATAAAGATTTGATTTAAGGTGGTACAAGCCGTGTGCATCCTAACTCCTACTTGGCTGTGCCTTACTATAATATATGTACCTAGCTTTAAGCCCTTTGTAACATCTTTTATTACAATATGGAATGCAAAATAAATGAATATGAATGTGCATAGTAAGATTTACCATTTGCAAAATTACGAAATTCCAAGCAAATGCTCCATCCATAGATTTGGTTCCTTATTTAATACCTACATTGAAGAACTAAAAAAAAAAAAAACTTTCTTCCTCTTGTTTAAGTGGTTAAAGCGCTGCGTTCTTTATCATTGAGTGTTTTCAATCTACATTTTTATTTAATTTCATTTAATAGCCATATTCTATGCCTGGGATATATACCTAGACGTAGGATATGGCGAAATTGTAGGTAGTTTCGACTAAATAACAGTTTTGACTGTGACGCACACAATGACTCGTGACAAAGAATTCACAAAAGATTAAAACAATCGCTTCAAAAAAATACCACCCACGGCACTAATAAACAAATCGATATCAGCCTACAAAAAGACAGCGAAAGGTACCTCTTGTACATAATACCAGAACTAAAGAGAAGTAAATCTCATTAAGAACGTGAAATAAGTCCACGATAACATAAAAACCTCAATATTAATCCGATGGCGAAACAGCTGCGATCATCAAAGGACCCGTATTTAAGTGTCATAATCCGATCTCTGTAGATTGTATGTCGTATAAGTTTGCAGATGTTTTGGTCCTGGATGTGGCAAGGGTGGTGTTTAAAAAGATGTTGTTGGTACATCTTCTTTTTGATGTGAAAACTTCTTTGGCGGTGTTGTGCACTTTTGTGATTGGTAAACAATGTTAACTCGCGTTTAAAAATTTGTGAGACGGATTGAAATTAGGTTACGAAGGAAGTTGAACTTTATGACATCTGTCATTGAGTTTGGGTTTCCAAAACTGGATATTTATGCACAAACAAAACCTTCGGTTTCTCCAAAGAGGTAAAATTCGTAAGACAGACTGTAATAGGTCTCATGTGTTAAATTTTTAATGTCATACAAATTGTCATGCTTGTATACGATAGCGCAATTAATGAGTATTGTATTTTATCACATAAATGATAGTACTTTTGTACTGATAATTAAAGCAATTCGTTCAAAATTATTCCCTAACCATTCCAAAATATCAAAAAATGCACAACGTTAATATTCAAGTTTTCACTTCTGCCGGCACTCTCGGAGTGCAAACCGTGTTTTTTCGTGACGTTAATGTTTTACCTGGTGACCGATAAGGGACGGACAGAACCGGGAAGTATGGCAGAAAACAGGGAAGGCCTATACTCAGCAGTGGGTGATTCCGGTCTGCGATGATGACGATGATGGTGTTAGAGCTTTATGCCGCCCATGGGCATTGGACATGGGGAGGTCGTGACTAAATAATAACAGCCTTGCGGCTGTGCGGGTTGATCTTTGAGGTTAAGCCGTGCTTGCCGAGATTGGTCCGTGGATGGGTGACCATAATTACATACCGAGTTTCCTCCGTGCCTCGGAAAGCACGTTAAGCCGTTGGTCTCGACTGTTAAAAAAGTCTGACATCCAGTCTTACCAAGGGGGTATCGTATTGCCCAGTTACTGGGTTGTGGAGGTCAGATAGGCAGTCGCTTCATGTAAAATACTGTTACTCAGCTGCATCCGTTTAGACTGGAAGCCGACCCCAAAATAGTTTTGGAAAAGGCTAGGCCGATGGTGATGGGCCTTGGATGAGTAACATCCATCCATCCATCCATCCTCACAAACTTTCGCATTTATAATATTAGTAGATTAACCGCATTTATAACTATTATTAACCTTTGAAATCCAGACGTTAACATTTCTAATGTATCACTAATGTATCTCTTCTTACAGTCACTTCTCAACTCGTCCGCAAAACGCTGAACCCATGGAAGTCGAAACTGTTGCCTAGCAACAGGTTAAGTACTCATTTACTTTGACTAGGCTTTAAATGCCATCGAGAGATTTCTCTTAGTCATACTAGTTTCCTCACGAAGTTTTCCGTCATCAAAGCAAGTGATAATTATCCAATAAGCACATGAATCCGAAAAATCAGAGGTGTGTGTCTTAGGTTCAAACTTGAGATGTTTGACTTGGCAGTCCGACGGTAACACCAGTAGCCTATCACTGCTAGATTCTTCTTCATGTCCCTTCTTATATAAGAAGAGATAGAAGCCACCTCCCTTTTACTTCATCATCCAGTGTAACCGGATGCAACTAAGTACCAGTATTTTCAATGAAGCGACTGCCTATCTGACCTCCACAACCCAGTAACTGGGTAATACGATACCCCTTGGTAAGACTGGATGTCAGACTTTTGGCTTCTGACTGCTCGTAACGACTGTCACAGATCTATAAATGACAGCCGGGACCAACGGCTTAACGTGCTTTTCGAGGCACGGAGGAAACTTGGTATGTAATTATGGTCACCCACGGACCAACCTCGGCAAGCACGGCTTAAACTTAAAGATCGACCCGTGCGGCTGTTATTATTTAGCCACGAGCTCCTCTAAGGAGCACCTCCCTTTTACTTGGTGTTTGAATATTAAGAGATTGACCTTTAGCTGTCGTTATGACAGAAAAGAGGATGGAGCGGAAACATATATTATACATAAAATACTAAAACTAAACGCCTTCATTTGATGTCATTGCCATTTGTTTTGAGCTGTGGATTGATTGTACTGCAACTGAAACCAAATGCTAAAGTTATTCTACTAAAACTACTAACAACAGAAACTGGGTAAAGGATCACACTCGAACACAAGTGGAAAAATGGTGGACCTCGACACCTGGGTGTAGGCAGGCCAAAGAAGCCATGCCATCCCCTGATACAAAGTTGACCAGGCGCTTTCTGTGTCGGGGACCATCACTGGACACTGTTCACTGAATAAACACTTCTACACTCTAGGAATCATCTGATACTCCCGTGTGCAGAGCATGCATGAATGCGGGGGAAACGGTGGCGCATGTACTACTTGAGTGCACCGGCGTTACCAAGATTCGCGAGGAGACCCTGGGAACACCAAGATCCCTTGCGGATGCCCTGAGAAGACCGGGAAGTGTGATCTGCTTCTGGAGGGAGGTGGGCTGGTTGGAGTAACGGCCACCACGGCTCACGCACAATGGTCCACTTAAGGGACTAAGTGCGGAAACCTAAACCCCATAAAGAAGAAGAACTACTAACAGCTGCAATTATCAGAACTCGAACATTACCTGGAACAGTTGATGAAATAATCGAATGGTTGGTTAGTTTATTGGATTTAAAGGTAAACAGAAAAAATACTTTTTATGTCTACGCAATCATCATGCAATTTTGTAAACACAACTCACCACATCTACAAAGAAATAAACATCCAGAACTTTGATTCAATTTCTGCCAACTCATCGCTGAATGATCAGCATTTCTCCCTTACCCCATCCAGCAACGCTACCTCGCATATACAATTGAATACGTCGTATTAATCCGCACCGACCCGGCTAGATCCTTTGATCCTGTCCACAAAGGAAACGCCGCGTACCTGAACATATTCCACATAACTGATACGGAATTAAACTTCAAGATGTCTGCTTACCCTTCGTGGTATGTGAGCGTTATGATGTCGCATATTTTGGGAATAGTATGAAGTGTTGGGGTAAGTTATGTTTGTTAAATTACTTTGGGGTCTTCACCTTGTTTGTATATTCGTTGTGGATTTATTTGTGTATTCTTTTGGTCCTGACTGCAGCAGCATTTTTTCGCTAGTCAAACATTACAATTGTATAGACTGTTCTTATTATGCTTTGGTTTTATAAGTGTGCAAATCGATAAAAATTTACTTTTTGAAAGCCATCTTAATAGAAACAGATGAAAATGCTGTCTCTTCAAGATTTTATGATCCAAAAAAAACGAGCAACATTAAAACATGCCTTGTACGCATGAAAATGCAACTATCCATTAGCATTTTGATTTTGATCCAGCTTAATTACCCATAAATGTTAACAAAGTGATTTAAAAAAAATGTGCGCAACGTATTTAAAATCCATCAAAATTCCGTTTACCTACTGTGCAAGTTCGTGCTAGACCTGTGCTAATTTGATGATACTGAAGGCTTTTGATCTTAAAAACCTTGCTCGGAAAATATCTAGAGTCAAGTCTGCAAAAGATCTTCAATTTTAACGACCCACGACCCACGAATCCGTCCTATATCCACAGATGTGGACGCAGATGGGACGAAAATAGATTCCTAGTAGAAACGTAGTAAAGTTAGACATACTTGATTTAATTTTTAGGTCGAGGGATACCTAGACGATGAGCAATGTTGAAATCGATGAGCTAGCGTTACAGAAGTTCTGGCTTAGAGTGGGTTTAAAAGAATGAACTGGTGTGAAGGAGTGATTTAGAGGTTAAAGATTTGTGTGTGAGAACTGATGAATTTAACGCGCACTGTAACGCGACGCCTTAAAATAGTACTCAAAATAATCTAACTAAAACTTTTTACGCAAGCAATAAATAGGTACCTATTTTGAGAACCTTGGGAAGATACTTAGCTAAAAATAGGTTAGATCTTAGTATTCTTTGATAGATCGCTAGTCTTACGATATTTACTACTTTGTAAACATGAAACTATTAAACTTAAGAGGAATATTAAGAAAATTATAGTTATTATCAAAAGATTTCTGGAAGTAGACAAAGTACAGTCATAATTCAGGACGCAATAACGAGCATACTAAGATTATAGCATCGGAGAAGAAAGGTTTCAAATTCTTTAGAAAGTTCCAGGCTGTCGTTTTTTTTTTAGTAGATAGTTTTCTAAAGAAAGACGTATAGTTGCTTGAAGTTTTTTTTTTCTAGCCTGCTCTGTCCCACTCCTGGGTAAAGGCCTCCCTCCACTCCTTTCACTTCTCGCGTACCCGCGCGTCCTCCTTCCACTGGCTGAGTTGGGCAGTCTTTTGAGTCATGTCAGCTATATTAGTTTTGGAGCGCAGGATTGTGTTTCGAACACGATCCGTTCATTTAACGGATTTGAAGTTTTAAGATAAAGCATATAAATCGGGCCATTTGTTTAAAAAGCCACTAAATTCTATAATTTCTGGTCATAAAGAGCAATAATCATGATTCCAGAAAGTATAATAGAATATTAAAAAAAAAATACATCAGCTTTGCTCGACCCAGGAATATAATCCAGGCAAAAGCGAAACTCAACTTTACTCCCGCGAAAAAAAGAAGTGAAGCGCGTGTGTCCGCAAATCGCATAGCCCGGGGCAGTGACCGAGATCATCATCAAGATTCAATCAGTTCACCAAAAACGAGCTTTTAACATTGAATAAACACTACTGAACTCCTGACCAAAACGAATCCCGCTTTTCATGACGTCATATCGATGGACCCAATCTTTAAGCATTATTTTGTCCAGTGATCCAGAAAATTTGCTTTTAGGAACCTTGCGACGTGGCATAAAATATTTAATCGAAAATCATCTCTGTGGACTAATCGAGCTGGTTTAGGAGCTGTAAAAGCGGCAATTTTCATGGTACTTCGATTTTAAGGCCTTTCATGATGATGATAAGACTTGTGTTTTGAACTTTACAAATATTTTTTTGGGTTCTGGTTTGCAAGGAAGCAGTAGGCCCTCCTCCCAGAAAGATTTAACGACACGGTTGCCACAGTGGCTGAGCGACTGGCTGGTAAGCTGCATGTCGCAAGTTCGATCCCCGATCAAACTAAACAAAGAGTTAATTTTTGATAAATATTCAAACATTTAGTAGTAATCAACCAAACATCGAACAAAATTACAATCGACGCCAACTCACTTGTAAGCTTCGATTGTAACTATTAACATTATTTTAGTTTTACTGTTGCCATTAAATGCGAAGAAAAAAATCTGCCTGTATATAGCGGGCCAATACAAGTATTAATAGCTTTCAAAGCTCTTCAATATTTCTACAACGTCTTTCAGTAAGATTGACATAAGCTTTTTGTTAGCATGTCAGTCCAATTTATTTCGCAAATATGGGTGATACATTATAGGAAGTTGTTATGTTACATTCAAGCTCAGCCAAATTTTAAAATACATTTTTTACTTTGTTTATATCGATTTTCATAACGAATTTATCTTTTACGTTTAAAATTAATTTATATGATTTTAATTGTAAATAGGAATGCAATTCCGTTTGAATACAAATAAAAATGACGTCACAAATCTACAATGCCCACATACGGGTCTCACACTCCGGAGGGCCGAACGAAACGTAAACTGACAGATGGATAGACATTGCCTTTCCTAAAAATGACCACTTCAGCAGGGATTGCTAAAAATGGAACCGGGAAATAAAAACAGATAATGTGTCGAGGGGCTTGCAGCTAAATAACAACAGCCGCCATATTTAAAGTAAAGCATCGCTTGCTAAGGTCGGTCCCCCTCGCTCGAGCCAGCCCGCGATGCTGTGCCAGTAGTTTTAAATCAACCCCTAAATATTGATATCATTCAGATCCAGCCTGTCCCCTTGCTACGCCCTAAACCGAGACTCGTACCCCACAGGGGGTGCCCTTAGCGTGTAGTCGCTTAGTTTGTAAGTAGTCTTATGCCCTGGCTGGAGGCCTTACTCTCAAGGCACCCACAGGATAGTCCGGTTAAGCTGACAACAACCTCTTAAGTTGAACTGCGAGATGCCATTAATTAAAAAAAAATTAAGGTTGGTCCGTGGATGTGCAAGCACGCTAAGCAGTAGGGCCCTTTCGCTGTTCCCAAAACATTTACAGGCGCTACTGGTAGTCTGAAGCCAGAAAGGCTACTACCAGTTTCTCCAACGGGTATCGTAATACGTTGGTTGTGAAGGTCAGATAAGCAGTCGGTCCGTAATATAAAAAACTAATTTTGAACTGCAACCTCTTAGACTATAAGCCAACCCCATAATAGTTGGAAATAGACCACTAGGTAAATGATGATGTTCTGGAATCTGGTCTTCCTAACAGCTTTACAGTTATGCAATACACACAAAGACCGCCAAATTGTCAGTGACAAAAAAAAACGGGTTGCACTCCGGGAGTGCCGGCAGAAGTGAAAACTTGAATATTAACGTTGTGCATTTTTGATATCTTGGAATGGTTAGGGAATAATTTTGCACGAATTGCTTGAATTATCAGTATAAAAGTACTATCATTCATGTGGTAAAATACAATATTCATTTATTGCGCTATCGGACACAAACATGACTTATTTACATTACATTAAAAATTTAACACTTCAGAACTATTACAATCCGTCTTACAAATTTTACCTCTTTGGAGAAACCGAAGGTTTTGTTTGTGCATAAGATAATTATCCAGTTTTGAAAACCCAAACTCAATAACCGATGTCATAAAGTTCAAATTCCTTCATAACTAAAAAAACTGACGGTCACATGTCCTGACGCGAGTTTAACATTTTTACCCATCACAAAAGTGCACAACGCCGCTAAAGAAGTTTTCAATTCAAAAAAACGTACAGCCGACATGTGGCTTTGATGTGTCGAGTCCATTAAACGACAATAAAACTGTGATCAATCTTCATCCATCGGGCGCTGTGCTGTTCTGTAAAATAAACCCACACTTTAACACACCTGAAAAATTCAAAATATCTCTCCTATAGCAATCGCGACTGCTAAACTTGAGGTCCTGCGTTCGATTCTCGGGTTTGGAAATTTTTTATTGCTTTTTCCCACTAGGAATTTCTCAGTAGCAGCCACGGAGTCTGCATTTGTGCCCGGTTGATGGCAATAGGCTCGCCCCCTATTACATGGGACTTAAACATAACTGGCGAAATACACGCTTTTTTTCTTAATTTAAATTTTTTCAATTTTTAGTTCGGTTTTCTATAAAAAGCGTGTTTATTAGTTTTTTTAAACTATTATTTTTGTTTAATATTTAACATTACATAATGGCAAACTTATTATAATTAACTTAAACCCTACTATCTTAGAAATAAACATATATTTATTACAAGAAAGTATTTGCGTCAGCAGAAGAATTATAAACTAGGTTGCAAAACCACATGAAATGTGGATGTACTATTAATTACACCTCTGCCAAACCCTTCGAGGACTGCAGGCGTGGTGATATGTTATGGTAAGCTACAAAGTACATAATTAATGTATTCTGGTGAATACCTTCTTACTTCTAGTTAAAATTACAGGCGTGATATTATGTTATCTCTCCAATATCTTTAACATAAACCTCAACATCGAATTTCATAGCAAACATTCTATTAACCGTATCACGTCAATTTCGACAGCTCGAACGTGCGACACAATATTACGGCGGTAACCTTCACCTCTTCACTCCGTGTAAGTGTATCTCCACACGACACGACAACGGCTGACGATAAGAGTAACGTCTAGTACAGACGAGAGATCGCTCGTAATCTGTTTGAGTTCCTTTGTAGTGAATGTAGTTGAGTGGTGCAAGTTTTGTACGTCTTTGTATATAACTCTAACTTTTTATGACAGATTGCTCGTTGAATATGACTGTGAGTGTAGTTATTCTTCAGTCATGTGTATAATGTGTATTATACGTAACATTATAAATGCTAATGTTAGTGAGGATGTATGGATGCTTGTTACTCTTTCACGCAAAAACTACTGAATGGATCTGGACGAAATTTGGCACAGGGATAGATAATGGTCTGGAATAGTACACAGGATACTTTTTATTCCGGTATTACGATCCAGTCTGACAATTATCGAACAAACGCAGGCGAAGCCGTCGTCGGCATAAGCTGGTAAAGTTTATAAGCAACTGGCTTTCGCCAAGTTTTGCTTGCCGTGAAAGTCTAGAGAACCTTCACCTTTGTCGTTGGATTATGCTCTTACTACAGCGTAACCTTTTTGCTTAGTTTTTTTTAAATGTTTTTTTGGAGACATGAGAGAAAAAACTGGACGGACTACAAGTTAGGTAGAGCGAAGATTTTCGGGTGTCGGGGTGGCTGATAATAGGTGGATGAGAGTTGTCGAAAATCGATTGATCGTAAGGCGTTCGTTTGGAGAGGATCAGCAGATTTTAGGATTTCCATAAATTGACTGCTTTAGGCCAACGATGATGATGACAAAATAAAACTTGATTAAGCAATCATTTGCATTCAAGGAACACTTTCAAAACCGATACAAACAAATAAACTGAACTTACTCAACGCTCTGCACCTTGTTTCCATCAAGGAAAATATTGGAAAAATATTTACCTTCGCTTTATCGTGTTAAAATGTTCACGGATGAATCTCATTTACTCAGGACGCTTGTGTCAAGTTTTCGTTTCTTGTTACTTGGTGGCAAAGTCAATTTTAAGACGTTGCTTTTTGGTTATAGCCTGTGTATTGAGTTAAAGCGGCATTCAGCGGTATTCAGCGCTTTATTGCCACGAGTTCTACTTACAAAATGTCATACTTTGTCGATGTGACTTGATTCGATTTTCGTTCGTGATCTGTCGGCTATTTTTGGATGCGAGAAAGTGAGTTTGGATATTTTTATCAGGAAAGTCAAGGCCATCTTTACAAATATTCGTGAAAATAATAGCATTGCCTCTACCTAAGTCTCCTTCTCCCAAATAAACTTATTTTTAGCAGTGTGCCTATTTCTAATAAGCTGAATAAATTATTGGTCAGGAGAAGCATTCAGGAATGATGCTTAAAAGGAAATCATAATCTACATACGATTCCACTAACTAAAACGTTATTGATTTGTTTGTTATCGGTTGTGTAATGTGTACGGATTGCCAGTATTATGGTGGGTTGGTACACTCTTGCCGAGACCCTCCGAGGCAGGGTGAGTGGGACAGTGTAGAGCCAAGCGAGGATACCGACGCTAGACGAGCGCCACTATACAGGATGGAAGGGACATCGACGCTAAAATGATTATACCAAGTATTCAGTTCATCATTCCACATACACGGTGTAAACCACCTCGTCACGAAGCCGTCAACCAAGCATTCTGTACATGAAACTAAGTAACTTTACGCAAAAATTATTGCTGGGAAACGACTTTTTTTTGGGGGGTGTAAAATCATGTTTTGTGGTAGAACTCAATGTAACGCACTCAAAACATTGTGCTGATGGACGGATTGAATAGTACGGGGGTCGTGGAGGTGTTTAAAGTACAAATCTTATATTAAAAACTTGTATTTAAAAAAATACTTGTCAAAAAGTTGGAACTTTGACCCCTAATATCTCCGTAACTAGAAGGTTCCCAGGTATGGTGTAGAACAAAAAAATGATCGCAATGACAGGGAGAACCAGTGCCTTTCGGCTTCGTTAAGAGGTGTTTTACACCCTTTATAAATTTTTCGTCGGTTATTTTGAAAAAAGCAGCTGTTTCCTACAAGACTGCAATACCTACACGGTCAAAATGTACAGAACAGCATGAAAAATTTCTATGTGGCAGGGTTCCATTTTAGCGTCGGTGTCCGTTTCACCCTGACACCCTCGCATCGCCAATAGCCACTTTTATGGACCGCTAATGTGACATTCTGGATACTCTTTCAGTAGCGTTGTGAATGAGGCTTGCGAGTTGCTTACCTACTTTAAAACTTTTTAAAATATTTAAATACTATTATACCTCCCAAAATCTGAGTTTATAGTTGGTACACCTCTGTGTAACACTTCAGGGATGATATTTTATTTGTTTTGTAGAGTTAATAATAAAAATGTACACATAAAAAGTGTACAAAACTTTTACATGATGTACGTAAAAGAATCACCTATTTTCAATGACATAAACGAGTCTAACCTTACACATATATAACACTTATATCTTACTCAAAAGAAACACACCGGAGTTAATAAAACACGTTTTATTAAAGCTAACATCAATTTTCCAATTACTCTCATAATAAAATTTCACCCCAACGAAGATCGAACAAACCCTCATAATTTAATCACAGGTGCCACCTGCTAATGAAAAATAATTAGTATCTAATTTGGTAATAATTACTTTTCTTCTGGAGGAGCTCGAGGCTAAACAATACCAGCATCATGGGTCGATCTTTAAGGTTAAGTCGTGCTTGCCGGGGTTGGTTCGTGGATGGGTGACCATAATTACATACCAAGTTTCCTCCGTGCCTCGGAAAGCACGTTAAGCCATTGGTCCCGGCTGTCAATTGTAGATCTTTGACAGTCGTTACGAGTAGTCAGAAGCCAAAAGTCTGACATCCAGTCTTACCAAGAGGTATCGTATTACCCAGTTACTGGGTTGTGAAGTTCAGATACGCAGTCGCTTCATGTAAAATATTGGTACTGAGCTACATCCGGTTAGAATGGAAGCCGACCCCAAGATAGTTTGGGAAAAGGCTAGGCAGATGATGGAATTACTTTTCTTCTGCCCCGTACGTCTATTGGTGACAAGCGCGAAAACTGAGCGTGGTATAAATATTCGATTCCCAGATCGGGCAGTCTTTTTTGTCGTGTCGATAATTCCCATAATTGTTTTAGTCAAATCAGGTTCGACCAGAACTATGCCACTTAGACGGCTTTTGTAATGGCTTCGGCCAGATCAGGCAGACCAGGCTTTAAAATACAAGTCGAGTTGCACAAAGAGCAGAACATGAGGTGGGTCATTGTTTGTGATGAGGCTCCAAGCGGTGTTATTGGGTTTTACTGCGGAATTTTTGAGTAGTAGCCCGGAGTTTGCAAGTAGGTAGATTGTTCTTGTTTTTCCTCGAAAAATTACGTTATGGCAAATGGCATAACGTACTTTTTCGAGACAGAGAGTGTGTTGCGTCTGCTCTCTCTCTTGTCGTTTTTGACGTCCTACCAGACTAAAAGAGCCAGTGAAGAGAGAATGCATAGCCGCATACAGTTGTGCAATAATAATATCTCAAGAGTCGATGGTAAGTCGCCGCTAAGATTAGCCGCCATTGCCGAAATTCAGCCTGGATGACTACAATTATGTTGAATCACCTAATTTTCTCCTACATACATGGTTATAAGACTTTATTACGTAAAAGTCAAAGCTATTGATTATGAAGGTTCGCGTGCGGTTTCGGGCCGATAAGTTCGCGTGTGAAACGCGGCAGGCTGCTGGCTTATGTAGCGTTTGGAACGCATAAGAAATACCTACTGTGCTTTGTTGACAATAAATAATAAAGACCCAAACTATGAATTCAGTGTATAGGCATCAAATCAAGCTGTTTTCAAGTTAAACTCAGGTTAACGTGATTGGAAAATTGTCAGTTGCTTCTTAATAATAAAGATCATTATGACCGAATACAAAATTAAATACATACCAAATAGCATAAGGATAATTATAATCAATCACGATTGTTTTCCCAGCAGACACAGGCCTTTTCTCTGAGAGAGGGTGCCGACCCTCGCGGGCCTGTGGACGGTGAGTAATGGGCTAGCTCACCGTCCGTCCGTCTTATGACGACAGGCCGTGTCGACGCCGCGTTTGAGTTCCACGCGCGCCTCAAGGAGATGTCAGCAAATCGGAAGGGGTCCGAGAGGGCCGATGCCTGCCAGGTCTGCGGGACTGTTCGAAAGAAATAACGTGGCCCTGGAACACAAACGGCTAAGAAGGAACATGGATCGGTTTTAGTCAGTACAAGTCTGAGAGAGAGAGTGCCAAGAAAGTGCTCTTCCGCTCCGGGTCGATGCATTTTTTTACTAAAGAAAACCAGGGCGTCGACACTTGTGCACATGGCCCCCTAATCCAAAATATTACAAACGGAATAATACATCGTGCTACACGTATAACATGATACAAAACTTGCATGTTACGTTACAATTTCGCAGAATTACATTTATCTCTGTTCTGCGTACTTATATTCCGAAAACTGCTGCCTCAAATAAATCACTGACGAATACTAGCCGACAAGCTTCAGACTTTCAATGGACAGCAATTGTTCGCAAGTGAATGAGAATGTCCAATATCGAAGCAACAATTCCATTTCGTGTAGGCTCGAAACAAAAGGTTTGCGGAGCGAGCGTAAGCAACCAAGCGTTCTGCAAATAAATGCATCGTCCAAATTACAGTTCTTTCACGGTATTGCTATTAACTTGTCAGTGGCAGCCAACATAAACCATATTGTAATAAGAATACAGATGTCAGTAATATTAACGAAATTTTCAGTGGTAGTAACTCAATCGCAACCTGCTGTTATTTTGAAAGTGGTGCAGGTAACAAGGGTTACATTTTAATTTATTTATTTGTGATCTTAAGCAAAAGATATACAGAAGTGATGACATTTAAAAAAAACCGGCCAAGTGCGAGTCGGACTCGCACACGAAGGGTTCCGTACCATTATTTATAAAAACGAGCAAAGAAATCACTTTGATTTTTTAATATTTATTTTATTCTGTTTCTAGTATTTGTTGTTATAGCATCAACAGAAATACATAATCTGTAGAAATTTCAATTTGCTACCTATCACAGTTCATGAGATACAGCCTGGTGACAGACGGACGGATGGACAGCGAAGTCTTAGTAATAGGGTCCCGTTTGACCCTTTGGGTATAGAACCCGAAAAATCTTGTAATATTGGTTAAAGGAACTTATTTCTTAAGTTTAACCCTCCACTTATATGAGACCACAAAATGCTTTGCGTTTTAACCGCTCATGCATCCACAGCCTTATTTTCGTTGCTATAAAACAAGCTAAATACCAAGCAAAATATTTTTGTTCAAATTAAAAGGTATTGTAATCTTGATTTAATTAAAAGTTATGGTTTTTGGAGCGTGAACACAGGTCATTCGATTCAATGTTAAGTCGTTGTTTAATGTATATTGAATAGCATGACGCCATGATGAAGAATAAATGGAGGTCACAGATTGAAATGTATTTAAATAAATGTTTATGCTGTTGGTGGTTGAAGCTTCTGAATTTTATATTATTATTATTATTTATTTATCAGAATACTTATATAAAACGGTCCACTTTGTTAGTAACAATATAACTTACCCTATGTTAGTACTTAATAACTAGAAGAGATCGAGTGCGATTGCTTAGCGCCCACAATAGCGGGCTGTCTGCCGGGGTGGCTATCGATTGCAGGATAGTGTTGGGACTGCCACGCAACCTGCGGAGTAGCGAGGCAGAGTTTTTACGCCACAACGCATCAAAACTGTCAGTGCGTGCGTCGGCAAACATTGCTGATGCACTACAGCAGCGTGGCAGTCGCAACAATACCCTGAACGCATTATTATATTCAGGAGTGGTGACTCCTGAGTACAGCGATGTGCAATATATATATAAGAGCGGGAGGACTCGAGGATCTCAAATGATAACGATTTCACAAAACTTAGTTTTACAGCAAGATACACACAGTTCGAAATAGCCTATTTAAACGTTTCAACAACTGTCAATTCCACACAGCAACGACTTCCGTTGACATTTGTTTTACAATAAAATTTAGATTGAATTTAGTAAAAATAATGTAATTGCACACAATGTTTGATTTGAATTAATAACACTTTAAATATCTTAAATCGTAAGCTAGGTAACCATCATTTTATTTAAATGAAGTAACAGTAATAATGTTCCAATTTCAGTTTTAAAATAAATCAAAAAAGAAATAAAGAAATTGAATTGAAATCAACCTTAAAATTAACAAAACTTAATTTAATACGATTTTATAATGTAATGCAAAATCACTTATTTATTTAATGCACTGATTCATGTTTCCGTTACGTCATCAGCTGATATGACGTTTGTTTTAGTCTGTGGTACTGTTTTTATTTGCCAGGGCTATCATATATATATAATATATTGCCTGAATTGTCATAATGCCAAATGCACACACCAAATACCCGAAGTAAAAACCCGATAACACTTTGCCTGACTTGGGAATCGAACCCATAACCTCAAGTAGATAGCGCTTACACTAAACCAACAAGATACTCATTTTTTTTTTTGTCATAATGAAATGTGCCAAGTTTAATAATTATTGCAACCAAATTCTTGTTCTTGCAGCTTATGTCAGTGTAAATCCGACCTTAATTCCAATAGCCTAGCGACACATGTATCTCGATCGTTACAATTAAACTCAGTGGCCCATATAATAATGATTTATAACACATTTGCTCGTAAAGGGTCTCTTATTGCACCAAGTTCAGTATCGTAATGTATCACATTACGCACTAGTGCGGTAATGTAAAGTAAAACGCACGGCTTATCATAATGCTCCGTCTAAAACGAACGGAACGAACTTTTTTAAATCTTAGCAAAGAGTTTTTATGTCAGAAAAGTAGTCAACATTTTATTAATAAAATTAAGTTGGGAGATAAAATATAATAAATAAACATTTAATTCTTTAATTTAATCAATTTTGACCATAAATTACAACCATTTATCTGTAACAAAACACAAAAATATTAATTTACTTTATTAGTAATACTGGCTGTTTTTGTGCCTTTGCCTTAAAAAAAGCGTAAAAATTATTCCGCGCGCTTTCTCTTTACGCTGTATTGTTTTTGTTTGAAAATGTCATCCGAATTTTATTTATTTCCTTGCAAATGTGTTATAAAACGTCGTATGACATACGTGCGCTTTGATAATTACAGCCTCTGCTTTCTTGTAGCCCTCGCCTACGGCTCGGGCTAGCAATATCGCCTCGGCTGTAATTTTCAACTTACCGCACTTATATCATAATGTACTATTATCAAACAAGTCAGAGTCAATGATACGGGTAATCTGTTTAAGATTACCCGTATCATTGACTCTAACAATTCAAGTGTGGGATTGTGTAGAAGAGCGCGCGAATTAGGCATATTTCTAGAGATCGAATTCGATTTTCGATTCGATATTCAAGGCAAATTTCTAGAGAGCAGCGGTGGTCCAGTGGTGGCAGCCCCTCCAATCCAGGCAGGTGCATAACTTTATGTAATTTATGTCATCACAGCTGCTCTCAAAAACGGTGAAAGAAAACATCGTGAGGAAACATGTCCTAGAACTAAAAATTCGAAAACATGTAACATCTACCAACCTGCACTGGGCTCTCGTGAAGGATTACAGCCCACTCTCTCTCATAGAGATGAGGCCTGTATCCCAGCAGTGGGAACAATATAGGCTGGTGATGAAGGCGAATTTCACCGATGAAACTGATTGCGACTAGTCCTACATAAATAATACGAACGTTTGCAAAGATCTGGATGTTTATCATTCTTTCACGCTTAAACTACTGAATGGATTTGGATGGAATTTGGCACAGGGATAGACAATATTCTGGAATAGTAAATAGAATACTTTTATCTTGGTAGTACGATCCCGTCGGATAATTACCGTACAAAACGCGGGCGAAGCCGTGGACACAAACTCATATGTTATAAATCATTTCAATACCAGACACTCCAATCCATTAGCCAGGCAAGATAGTGGCTATTATTACAACTAATTGAGACAATCTAATTTAGTAGTCATGATCAATGGGCGTGACCAGTAAATACAATCGCAGGATAATTCAGTGGATGCTATCAGGCATCTGTATAATATATAGATTACCTAGGTATTCTATAAAATGCCCAAAACGTTCACTAAAAAACTACACAAATCTTTGAAAGCAATCTTTTTAGTCAAAACATTCTCGTCAGAGTGGTCATGGTTGCGCAGACGAAGTACACGGAGAGATGTTCTGAGGGTCGTTGACTTCCCCGAGGATTGCTCTTTCAGCGATGTGCTTCCATTTCTTCCGGTTAGAGACGTTGCGAGTACACTGGACCATGTCACCTTTCTTGATCAGGTAGCCTACCATAACGTCTTAAAACATTATTGTTTTACGCCTCTTCTAGTGTGGGAAAGAGACGGAGCTATACAGGATGTCTAGCGCTATCTCTTTCCCATACTGAAAAAGGTGTAAAACAATACTGCTTTAAGACGTCATGGTATGCCAGCAGGTCAGTCCAGCGAGTTGATGATCGGCCGTGTGATCTCTTGCCTTCCACCTGGCCCTGAATCACCAGTCTCTCCATCGAATTTTCATTTCTAGTGATGTTACCAAAGAACTTTAATATTCATAGTTGCACAGTAGACGAACGCCGAAAACAATAAAACTCCTCAAAATCACTTTCCCGTCTTTCCCCACAAACTTGAGCAGTTAAACAGTATGAAAAATGAGCAAAGCTATACAATATCGCGATATTAAGCGAAAGTGCAAACAAAACGTTTAAACATTCCACTAATGACTCCGCGGATGAATGATGCCTGACGAACAAAAGGCTGTGATGAAATACGAAATGGCTAAACGGGTCGGGGCTAGTTCGGTAGTTTGCTATTGGGTACAAAATGTAGTGTGAAAAAAAATTAAGAGATATTTATTTGGCATATGATATGATTGCTATACACTTGTTCAGATATTCGATTCGGCAGTATTTGTTGTACAACAAAGCAGGCCCTAAGCAATTACTACACATTATCAGGCAGCTTTCATTTACTTCGTTTGGCATATACATTCGCAGAATTTTGTTCGAGTCCTGCAACATTTTCGAGTCATTCCCATTTTGAACAATCAATCGTTTTATTTTTGACAAGTAATCATCTAAGGCGTAAACCACACATAATATAGGGTGTCGGGCACGGACAGGGTACGAGCGGCTTCCTATTCCATTCAAATTTGATGCAAAATTCATGGAATTAGAGCGTAATTTCGGACACACGTTATGTTGTGAGGCTAGGTGCAGGCACAAGACCACCTCCACAGGACATTTGATATGGTTTATACATTTTTTTCATTACTACAATGCTTAGTAAGATAGACTAGCTGTTGCAATACCTATGAGAAACATGACTAAACAAGAAGTAGCCTGCTCGTAGAAAGTCGACATAACTAGTGGTCTGTCCCGCGGGCCTACTCTAGGAAACATTTCATTGTTCAGCAGTAGAACTGGGCATGTGTTGCGAAGCTATTCCTATTCAGAGGACATCGATACGCAATTTGTACAGCGTCGCTTGCTCTTTTCTGTGTTTTCTTATTATTGCAAACTAGCCTGTTGCCTGCGACCTTCATTCGTGTGAAAATATTGTAAAAAAATATTAATTTCCAATTTGAATCAAATTTTGTGCACAATTTCAAAGGTTTTAATTTTTGTGAAAACAATCCCTTAGATCCCTACCATCCCATCTTTACTCTGAAATAAAGTTAAGAAAAAAAAAAGCTAGTAAGAGATCTGAGATCTCAGTGATGAAAATATGCAAGAAAAATCATAACGCCGTATACCGCATTCAGAACTATACCAGTGCGTTTCATTTCATACCAGCATTGTGGATTTAATTCATTGCTCGACGACAACGCAAGCTTTGTTTCCGACTATTGCTCTTGTTGCTCGTTGCTCAAGCTTTCATTCTTATTCCACAGTTAAGTAATTGCAGAATATTTATCTAACGTCTTGAAAGTAGATTGAAATGTTTTTTGTAAATCTTTATGGATGTGATTTAGTTAATGGTTTTAGTCCCGTAATAAAACTAGCCTTCCTTAACGGTGAGATACGTGTTAGAAATGTTAAGGTGGGGTAGGTAAGGCTGAGTCCTCATCAGTGCGTTGCGTTAAGTCGTTGCTGCGTCAACGCTGCGTTGTTTTTAATCATAGACCTAAAAAGAGGAGTGATATAAGTTTGACGTGTGTATCTGTGTATCTGTCAGTGGCATCGCAGCTCCTAAACGGATGAGCCTATTTTGATAAAATTGGTTTCGTTTGAAAGGTGTTTTAATCGAGTGTTTTTAGCTATGTTTCGAGAAAATCTGCTCAGCCGTTTGAATATCATCACCTCTTTTCTAGTTGTTGAAGGGATTTAAAAAACTTCCACAGGTCTGGTCGATTCGAAATTTGAAATCTTGTCACTTGTCACCATGGGCATCGCCAGGGGGACGCTTATCTAAACCCCAAATAAAAAATAAAAAAAACACCGACCGTTTAGGGGAGAGTGTCCCTCTGAAAGCTCGTTTTTTTTAACTTATAGCTTTCCTTGTTCTTGTTAACTATCGACAAGAGGCGCAACACCGAGAAAAATGGAAGGAATCAAGGCTTAAAACAATAATATAAATTTGAAAAGCATGAAATAAAAATTCAGTAAAAATTTAAAAAAAAACCCGACCCGACTTAGAGGACCCGACTCGTAAAAACGAGTCGGGTCCTCTAAGAAACCAAAAAAAAAGTAGACCACTTAGTAGAAGCAAAAAACAAAGCTGACCCCCGATGCTACGACGCCTGGATTAATTAATTTTTGGTTTTTTAGAGTTTTTATGTGTCGGGGGTTTTTAAATTTTTAATTTAATTTTTTACATATTTGTTTCGTAACTTGCCACATCATGCGTTGCGTCGTCGCACGCGATGTTACAGCGGATCGACGAGACGAGACGCACCGGGAGGCGTGTGATGCGTTGCGCTGTCGGAGCTCTGCCGTTGCGACGTCGGCGAGTTCCACTGCGAGAGCGGCAAACTAGTGCGCAGCGATGGCGGGCTTAGCCCTCTTGCGTTACGACGTCGTACAATGTGTTGATCCGTTGCGACGATACAACGCAACGCACTAATGAGACCTCAGCCTTTTTTTTTTTTTTTTTTTTTTTCCGGATGGGAAATCATCATATGACTTCTCCCGCTCTGGGCGGAGCGGGAGGGAGTGTCAGACTTGAGACCTCAGCCTTAGGTTTTATTATTTTGATAGTGCCCAGGAAAAAGTTCTGCTACCTACTCTGTTGGATTAGTAGCAATACGGCTTTGAGACCATTTATGTTACCTCATGTTATTGGAAATCAAAGAAAAGTTATTAGCGGTTTACATTGTTGTTTATGACGGAAGTCGTGTTACCAGCAACCAGGTGTCGTAACGTATGTCCTAAAATACGATATTCAAAGACATGTAGGTTGTGAAATTCACCAACCCGCTCTGGGCCCAGGTGGTGGTGTTGGGCTCACCCTTTCCCACAGTAAAGTAAAGTAGACATGCGTCCCAGCAATGGGAATATTACAGGTTTATTATGAATTGTTAAATCAGTCTCTTCTCTCGTTCATTAATTGAACGAGAGAACTTTTCAGAAAATATAACAACAGATTGGAAACAAAAACAGTTGTAAGTTTCACTAATCTGTCTCATAAAGAGCCATATGTGGAGCTGACTATTTAGACCACTGTAAACCATTATTTAAGAAATTAGCATGTCTCTACATATTTGAAATCTGCTTATTTGTGAAAAGACATTCCTATTTATTTCCCATAACTGAACATGTTTCCAAAAGAATTGAAAAAAAAATCCCAAGCAGCTACTAGTACCAGCCCAAAGATTTTGTTTGTATAGTCGAAACGCCTAATGCATGGCTATAAAAATTTTCAATAAATTTCCATCACATATTAGACAGCTGCCTATAAATAAATTCAAATGTGCAATATTTTCGTGGCTTCTGGAGATGTGTTTCTACTCTGTAAGCGAGTTCATTAATCATAAGTTTTAATAATTAATTTATAATAATAATAATTAAAAGAAAATGTAAATGTATTGCAAATGTACCTATATTTTTTTTTAACATTATGATTATTCTAAAATTCTAATATTTCTACACCGGCAACGGTAGTATATGTGAACTATTATAAATTGTAAGATCTTTATGTACTCCTACCATATACTCAGAAATAAATGATATTCTGTTCTATTCTATTCTAAAAAAGTTCTCTTTTATGAATAAAAAAAACCAAGGATTTATTAATTACCTACCTACAGTTTTTATTACACTGTGTATTTTCTGAGTAGCGTCTTATATGTCACCATAGTTTTGTTATTCAGCATCCGTTGCACACAGATTGAAATTATTAAAAAAACGTCCAATAATTTTTACACTGTGGTCCTCCGATGTTCACAATATTTTTCAACCAAATGCACTGCAGCATTCGAATTTCAAACATTAATGGACTTGGATGCCCGATGTTAAAGCGGTTTTGAACTTGGCTTTAGTTCTTTTTTTGACTTCCATAGCGCTTCCATAGCGTCCAGTTTGACGAAAAATTGTGCCGTTTAATAAAACATAGTGCGTTGGCTATTTACCTTTATGTACCAGAGCGTTGTAAAAATGGAAATGGACTGAGGCTTTTCAAATAATTCAGGTATGTTCGGATAAGCTTATAAATAGGTATACAAGCTAGTCGAGTTCGTGTTGCAATAATTCAGAGGCTTAAGATGAATGCGCCAGAAATTCGCATGTTTTTTGCAATCTTCTGGTCAGTGTAGGTATGTTGATAGAAATATGATACGCGAAAGCGGAAATTTTAATTTCGCGGGCCACCATGTCGTTTCCCCCTTAAGAGATTCGCAAAAATTCTTGACATAAACAGTAATTCATTGCTAATGGTTCAAGCAGAAGTCTTTGATATAAAGTAAAAGGTCATATTCTCAGAGCCCTTGGACCTAGGTTACTACGGGTCAGCTGGTCAATTTTTTTTTACTTCAATTATTCCCTTTTATCGCCACGCTATCGTTTAATTTTTGTCTCATATTATTTGATCTTTTAATTGATTTCCCTATCCCATTCTATCTACCAACACTTATACAAGGTGTTGTTTTGCATCCTCATCAAAATTCAAGATGTTGACACACACAAAAGACAAATAATCAATGTAAATTACGGTACCTAGTTAATTATTAAAAAACACTGCATTTTTTGTTGTTTAAATTTGTCAGTATTTCAGAGTAATCTTGGAGATTTTTTGTATGTGTGTAAGTGAGGTTATAAGGCGAGGATCAGACAGGCCGCGTTTAAAACACGGGTGGTTCACACTTACGATTTCAGTAAATAAGAAAAAAAATTACCTACCCATTTTATTATTGATTCGGGTCGAGAATCACTAGCATAGCTACCTCCTTAAATTTGACAAGAATGCAAAACAGCACCTTGTATTATTAAACACAATAAAAACATACTTTTAGAGGTGAAGGAATACCAGTATACATCATCATCATCATCATCAGCCTATATTGTTCCCACTGCTGGGACGCAGGCCTCCTCTCTATGAGAGGGAATGGGCTGTAATCCACCACGCGGGCCCAGTGCGGGTTGGTAGATGTCACATGTCTTCGAATTTTTGGTTCTAGGACATGCCGGTTTCCTCACGATGTTTTCCTTCACCGTTTTTGAGAGCAGCGGTGAAGAAATAAAATACACAAAGTAATGCGCCTGCCTGGGTTCGAACCTACGACTTACTGCTCGTAAGTCGGGGCTGCTACCACTGGGCCACCGCTGCTCCCAGTATACATACTAAAATTAATTAAATACTAAGTTTCCTTTCCCTTTCATTTCAATCACCAATATTTACACACAGCACACATCGCAACCAGTAAGCAAAACCTGCACCAGTACCAGGTACCTACATCTTTTCACCGACGCACCACGTACCTTCAATGCTTCAGTCTCGAGTCACATCTCAGTAAATCTCGAAGGAGCACAGCAATGTTCTGTCAAACATCAAGCAACGCCGATACGTCTCGTGTCGACCTGAAAATGTCGAATCGAGAACATTTCCCCAATGACTTACAGAATAGTCCTCCGAGTATTGTCAATGATGAATTGTGAGCTTGTATCTGGATTAATCTATTCTAGATTCGATAGGGTGATTTATTATGTCTAGTGGGTCTTGTGTGACTGCTGAGCATGAGGTCTTGGGTTCGATTCCCAGGACGGGCAAGGTGTTATTGGGTTTTACCATCAGGATTTTTTTTTGTAGCAGCTACGTTGTCTGGATTTGTGACCGTTGGATGGCAATAAGCTCTTTCCCTATAACCATGGTTATGGTACTTTAACATAACTGGTAATAATGAGTACTCTTCTACCTAACCCTTCGGGGATTACAGGCGTGATGTTATATTATGTTTATTCTTAGCATGGAATATGTAATTAGTTGGGTTCGATCCCCGAACGGAACAAATATTTGTATGCCTACACATAGTTGTTCCGGGTCCTAGCTGTTTGTGTATATCAGTTTTAATGTTCGTTAACGCACCCACGATACAGGAGAAATTCCTAGTGTGAGGCAACATTTAAAAAAAAAAAACTACTAGCACTCGTAGCATGACCGCCGAAGAAACGGTCTATATAGACGGAATTCGAATCGACAAACTGACACATTGCCATTTGTCTATCTGTCATTATGTTGATTCTTCCAAAGACAAAACTCGTGTCTACAATGGTCGTGCTACACGTACGTGAAACGTGTTACTCAGTTATTGGGCTGTGGAGGTCAAATAGACAGTCGCTCCATGTAAAATACTGGTATACTGCTGCATTCCGTAAGAATGGTAGCCGATCCCGCCATTTAATTTGGTTTTATGAATGATTTTGCAGCGTTGTACAAGCTTGATTTTAATGATAATGCTAAAAGAAAATAGTGCGTGGAGTCCCTCCGCGCGAAAGAAGTGAAACTTCGTAATACTACACGCATGCGTTCGAGTGTCACGCATTCACTCTCGCTCTCTCTCTTTCTATTCCCCCTCCATGGTAGCGTTAAACGTTTAACGCAAACTTGTTGGAAGTCGCATTAGAAGTTTCACTTCAATTACATATTTTAAAAAATAAACAAACAAAATAGCTATAAATCCCTCCTGTTCTATTTTTTTAATTATGGTACATTTTACAGTACCTGAATTCAATATCCGTTTTTAGCTAACCGCTTTAATGGAAATAAAACTTTGTATTAGAGACTGTAGGTACTTGCATATTTACATTTTATCTATAAAATCAAAACCAACTGACTTTAAAAACTACTTATTTCATGAGTTGCTGAAAATGATTTATACTCTGTTGATTTATACGTTTCCCACTTTTTAACCCAAGCAGTGATAGCCTGCGACCGTCGGATTTCCAAGTCATAGTTCTCAAATTAGAACCCAAGACACGCACCTCTGATTTTTTGGATTCATGTGCGTATTGTATAATTATCAGTTGCTTCGGTGAAGGAAAACATCGTGAGGAAACCAGCATGCCTGAGAGATATTGCTCGACGGCATGTAAAGCCAAGTCAAAGGCTAATGGCCGGCATAAAAAATCTGACATCAGGCTAACTACACGATAATGAAAAGATTTAACCTTAATTGACAAAAACTAACTGGTAAATGTCAAAAATAAGCAATTGAATAACAACCATCATTCGTTTTCTGTTGTATGAAAGTCAATGAATTCAGTTACTTATTGCAAATACAATACAATCAAAAAAGAGTTTTCTCTTGAAACACACAGAAACTAATTTCCTCCGAGCAAACACCGGATATTATCGTTATTCTCTTTTCATTTCGAGTCCAGGTAAGAAATGCATCACTGAATAAAAATCTACTGAAACCATTCTGTTCTTGTTTTTCTATTTCATTGTTCACTTTCTCCTTGTTTCTTTATTTAATCAATTTCATGTGTAAATGAACTGTTATTGTAATTTTTACATGGTAAAGATTGGGATTATCCATATAAAACGTTAGGAAAAAAAACTTAATAAAAAGATATATTATAATTTGTTCCTGTTTTGAGTTTATTTTTTAATTTTAAGTTCTAAACAACTTGAAAGTTAATACTTGTGGTTTGTTTTAAAGTTGTCGTTGTAAGAAATTAAAACACGAATACGCATTTTTATTCTTTGTCTCGTCTGATAAACATGATGTTTAGAAATAAAGTAACTAGATACCGGTAGCAACAAAGGTTAATTTGAAAATCAGCATTTACCTGGTTTAAATAAACTCGCGTCGTTACCACATTGTACAGATGAAAAGACACCATACCACGAGCTCATGGAGTGCAGAAGCGTTGCAGATCAACGGGCACGGATTCTTCAATCGCCGGCACCGCTCCCGGAAGCCTGCAGTAGTCTGAAAAGGCTGCTAGCTTTCTGGGAGGACCTGGGATGGTTGGAGTAACAAGAGGATTTTCCGATGTACAATGACTAGGGTCAAGTAAAGAGTAAAGAGGCTAAGTGCGGATACAGCCTGGCTAACCTTTTTTTTTCTTGCGGTTTGGATATTCCTCATGGATGTCTTCCGCCTGGGGAGGGCGGAGGGGTCTGTCTGGCTCTTACTTACTAAAAACCACTCCGGAGTTCCATCTCTCACATATGCCGGGGGTCGCAGGAACGTACGACTCTTCCGCAAACCCCGGCTGGTGCCGTCCGCTACGGCGGGCCTCATCTCGGGTCGAGGGGGGGAGTGAGGTGTTTGACTTCCCCCGCGACGCCTCAGAGGGGCGCGCGTGGAATACTATGCGCCACCACCTGGATAAATAGGGGGCGACGGACGTCCCCAAGTCCGTCGCTCCTGGACCCATTTAGGGGGGCTGGAAGAGAGCGTTGTCCGCCCTCCGCCGATGCCCAGTCCGCCTGCTGCGGACCGGGTGAGAGGTCGTGATCTCCCTCTCCCTTTCCGCAGCCTCCTTCTGCGAGATGACTGTTTCGCAGAAGGAAACTACTGCGTCCCAAGACTCCTCGCTACCGACCATCGAGTTCACGACGTCTGGCAGCGAGAGGTCGCTGCCTACTCCAGAGATGAGGGCACGGCGCGACTCCTCCCAAGCGGCACACTCTGCCAGCGTATGCCGCGCCGTGTCCTCTCGACAGTCGACGTAGTAGTGGCACCGTGCGTCCGGCTCCCTGTTTATGCGACACAGGTACTTCAAAAAGCCTGGCTAACCTAACCTAACCACGTTGTACAAAACCATTTTAATGTCAAATCGTTATAAATATGAAAGGTACAAAAAGTAATTTTACTTAACATAGAATATTCTTCTTACAACTCATGTTACCAGGGAAGCAACAAGCGTCATTAGTGTGTTGGGTCTGAGCCAACAATTCGAGGGCCGGGACACAGCACTTTGCTGAAGTGCCAACCCTAGTAGCGGTCAATTAAAATTGAACATAGTATAGAGACCGATACTGGCTTTAATCGTCTGGCATGCTTGCACTTTTTTAATATTTACTGCAAGTTCATTGTATAAGATAAGAGGAATACTTGTTTCATAAGGGGTTAAAAAGAAAAAAAAAAACTCCGAAATATTCATGAAGGATTCAAAGTTCAATAATGATTAGATTCGATATTGAAGGTATCACCTCAAGTAATGCTAAACTAGAGTTTTTTTCGTGAATAATCACAGAATATACATATAGGCAGTTTTAAGACAGCATTAAAAGAAAGAATAATTATCCATAAGGGACCAGTCATTTATAATAAAATACCTAACGAGATTAAAAATTAAAATTAAATTAACTAAACGATAAATGCTATTACGCCGTCAATGAATTCAATGATAGTAGTACCCTATGACATTGCACAATATTATTTCAATTTATTTATTTTGTATAATAAGACTACACAAAATATATTTGATTCCTGTTGTTCGAATGACATTGAATTTTTAAAGTATTTGACGTTAAAAACTTTTAATTAGATTACCTAATAATTATTGATTTATAAAGATTTGAATTACTTATGATTATTATAATACTTATACGCTGCACGCCATACGGTAGAAAGTCCCGTACATTCTATCCAATTGTTTTACGCCAACAGCACCATGATTAGTTACCTACATTTTTGGCAAATAAATGATTTCAGATTCTGATTTTGAATACATAATAATTATACAAGTTATAATAAAAAGCGGAGAGAAATATATACCCGAATCCATCTTACACGTTTCCTATTTTGGCAATGACAGGAATAATAACATAGAATTCATAACTTGACCATTGATAGTTTCATAGAGATAATTCAAGTAGACACACAAACGGCGCAGCATTTTAATCGCTTTAAGGTACCTACATAAATTTTCATCCAGTAGTTGAAAAATGAATTTCCTTTAGACTTTCGTAAAGCCAATCTCGCCAGCTAACAAAGCGATATTCATCACTATCGTCAGCCTCAACTCTTTCTCAAGACAAAGTTATAAATCGGCCACGTAGGATATTTGCAATTTAATGGCCGGATTACCATAATCGATGTCCGGGTGCAAACAGGTTTCCGCATGTTTCAATAATAATGCTTTCAACGTTCCGTGCGGTTATTATGAAAACCGATCACATGTTGAGGGTAGAACGTAATTTTGGATGTGGTTTGGGGGTTTTTAGTTACATGTTCGGTTAATTGATGTTGTAGAGTAGTGGTTAGTCCTGATAGTGTTAATTTAATTAATTTTCATTTGGGTATTTTGGTCAGATGTACCTATGTTAGCAAAAGGCGGGTGCATAGAGACCACTACTGTCCTTAACCTCTGTGGTCGTGTAGGAATAAACTCTGGCAGGTTGTAAAGAAAAAGGAAAAAAAACAATAAGTTATATATAAAAAAATGAGAGACAGAAGGCGTCAAACTTGTAAAATAAGTGTGTTGTTTGTTACTAGCTATGCCCGCGACTTCGTCCGTTATAAATTATTTTTTTGTAAAATAGAAGTTACAGCCTAAGTTACTTCTTATTATATCAGCTATCTGCCAGTGAAAGTCCCATCAAAATCGGTCCAGACTTTCCAGAGATTAGCTGGAAAAAACATTGTTTGTTACTAGCTGTGCCCGCGACTTCGTCCGTTATAAATTATTTTTTTGGTAAAATAGAAGTTACAGCCTAAGTTACTTCTTATTATATCAGCTATCTGCCAGTGAAAGTCCCATCAAAATCGGTCCAGACTTTCCAGAGATTAGCTGGAAAAAACAGACAGACAGACAGACAAAAATTGTAAAAAAAAATATTTTGGTATATGTACCGCATAATCATTCATATGCAAGTATGTAGTAAAAAGCGGTTATTTTAATATTACAAACAGACACTTCAATTTTATTTATTTGTGTGTATAGATCTAAACTAAATAAGTATCGAGATCTGCCCCAAAACGTCTTTTTTATATTTATGAACCGAAATACTTAAACTTCTACATCACACATTCGATTCTTAGAGTAGGTACTTGAGTACATATTAACAACTGGCGAGTTTTTATGCCCACGTATGTGAGGCAAAGGAAGTACCCACGAGTATATAAGTACGTTCTTTAGTCTCTATCCGTCTACATGGGAAAAAAGCATGTTGTTATGATCTGACGATGAATTCGTTATTTGTATTTTAGACACTTACAATGCAACTACTTTTGCATGGCTACGTTAAAAGAGGGTTGCATAAATAAATCCGCTTTTTACAATAGAATTGAAATTACCATTGCCTTCGGAAGTTAAAAACTTTGATCTGGAAAAAACAGCTGTGATTCATTTAGGTCTTGAATTTTCTTGAAACTCCGTACCACAAGATCAACTTTGGTTCAATAATTAACTTAACCCTTATTATTATTTAAAAATATAATTGTGTATATTTTAAAATATAATAGTGCCCACCACTATCAGGATAATATTATGAATTTATAACATAACTAGCTGTTCCGCGCAACTTCGTCTGCGTCAAATTTTCCCCGTATTCGCAACATTTTTCATTGCTGCTCCGCTCCTATTGATCCTAGCGTGATGATATATAGCCTATGTCCTTCCCTAGGTTGAAATCTATCTTTTTGCCAAATTTCATTAAGATCCGATTAGCCGTTTAGTCGTGAAAAGGTAACAAATAAACAAACATACAAACAAACAGAGTGACATTCGCATTTATAATATTAGTATGGAGTATGGATGATGTGTTCTGCAAAGTCGTGGAACATTACTATATTCTATCATCAATAGTTTTCGCAGCGCACGCGATATATAAAGAATATTTTAGGTAATTTTTGTACACCTTGGGTTACATTATTGGAGTTTTAGTAAGGATCCCTAATTTTTTTGAAAATATTATATAGCCTATGTCACCCGGGGATAGTGTAGCTTTCCAACAGTGAAAGAATTTTTCAAATCGGTTCAGTAGTTTCGGAGCCTATTCAATGCAAACAAACAAACAAACAAACAATCAAATCTTTCCTCTTTATAATATTAGTTTTAACATAAAAATAAATTTTCATGATAATTTCATTTTCAATTCAAACCCTGGTAGAAATTAATCTTTCGCCCATACTAATAATTATTTTAATTGACCGATAATTTATTATGGGCTGTTTAGGCATGGCTGTTAGAGATAATGTGATTATGAGGCAAAATGAATATTCTTGATTATTGTATAAGTTATGTAACAGGAGTATCGGAATAATAATTAGGAAAGTGGGTTTTTAACTAAACGTGCATAATAACGGACAAAATAAGTGTAACTGTAATGTGACTGTCTAGTTGATCCATGAGTTCCTGGGTTGGAATCCCAGGTTGGGCAAAGTGTTATTGGTTTTTTTTTCCATAAGAAATTTCTCAGAAGCAGCCACGGAGTCACGGTTTTTGTGCTAGGTTGACGGCAATAGGCTCGCCCTCTATGGGACTTAAACACAATATGTAAGTGGCGAAACGTGGGTGTAATATTGGGTACACCTTACTCCCTTCGGGGATTACAGGTGTGATGTCATGTAATATTTGTTTCTGTAAATTAAAAGAAATGGTTTTATTGACTTTTGTTAAATGGTTGTGTAATTGTAACAAAACAGAACAATTTTACACGTCATAATATAGTACGACTGGTAATAGGGGATGATCACATTTTTTTTCTTTGTCCTTCGGGTAGATTATTGAAAAGTATTGGCCACGTATTTTTTCTTTTTTCACGTGGTCATAAAATTACGGAGATATATTGAGTTGAAATGGCGCATGACGTCACATGTAGGTAAGTTTTATACCTACTTGTGACGTAGTGAGCCCCCACTCTCCAAATTTAATGAGTTTTAACTAAGTAATTTTTTGATATTTTGATAAAACAAAAAATACGTGTCTATTGTATATTGTATTGTATAGCGGGCTGGTTTCCGCAACTCCACGTCCAAGGCGCGTATTTTGCGTGCGGAACGTACGTGTGTACGTGTCTAATATTCTTGTATTACCTGTCTGACGGACAAAATAGAATGTCGTTTTATTTACCCAGTCCGCACCCTTATTAGTGACCGATACTTAAACACATGTACAATCATGTGTTTAAGTATCGGTGAAGTGTAACTGTACCTATTGGTGAAGTTGTTTGTTATCATGACTACAAAGTCATGATAACATACAACTTTACCAAAAAAAAAAATTTTTGTACTCATTGACTTTTAGCACAATAACACAACAGCGAAATGAAATTCGCGCGCGCGTGCGCCTGTGACCTATCAGCTGTTAACCGCGTGACGCCGTTCTGTCATATAACTATAGTACCGTGCCTCAGTGGGTAGGTCGAGCACGGGCACAGCTGCAATCCCGAATTTCATATGGCTGTTAAAAAAAGTGAATGAATATTTAAAAAAAATGTTTATTTGGGAAAGTTGTTTGTTATTATGAGTACAATCACGTGTTTAAGTATTGGTCACTAATTACCAGTCACCCTATATATTATGTTATTAAACTTGACAAGATCGCTGAGCCACTGAAAGAAATAAAAAAATCAGTCCTTTTTAAAATCCAAAAAGTTTACAACAATTCTGTTGTCTTTATCTGTTCTTATACAATAATAAAAGCGGCCTCTTGTCCCGAACCGAGTTGGCTGTGGGTTGTTAAGATCCATAGAGTGTTATGGTCAGTCAAAAGATCGATTATTCATTGCAGCATTAAGAAACTTTCAGTTGACGGATAACCCACATGAATTCCAACGGACGACCAGGTCATACTTGGGTTGATGCAAAATTTTAACAGACTTAGTGCTCTGGTGTAAATTCAGAAGACGCAAGTGCAACAAAGATCTAAGGAGTTCAGTTTCTTGATAAAAATATGGAAAAAAAGCGTACCAGAAGAGCAAAGACGAAAAACAAGACACCCTTATCAAGGAAATGAGGTATTCAATTCTCAAGGCAGGTGAAACACAAAAGCACACGCATACACGATCTCATTTTAGTTTACACCAAAACATACACACAATCCATGCACTCAATGAATTCCTGATCAGCACCCACATTTTTCCACAGCCTGCATTATAATTGAAATCGAATTGAAAAGCCTATACGATCAGCTTGCTGCATAAATTATAAGGATGCCATCATGCCGGTGAGACGTCCACTTGCAATAACAGAATGGGAACGACGATGCGCTAATTGCAGCGACGCACATGATATCACGCTAAGTTTTTACACCTTCGAACTATCCTATTTCAATAAGTCAAGGTTCGAAATCATGTGACAGAGCTGCATAAGTAAGTTTGTTGACTTATATCGGACAAAGTTATTGAAGAATGTTTTGCGATTCGATTGGTCTGTATATCAGCTTGCTTAAAGTCTAGTTTTGCATGGTTGGATGGTAAATGGAAGTGGTAGTTGTATCGAACGAGGCTCGATTACCGTGGTGCAGCCTAGTTCCTGACATTATTTGAACAAAAACTGCTGCTGGTATTATAGGAGGGTAATAATATATGCGCAATATTCCTTTTTCTATCTCGGGAATGACTGCAGGAAAAAAACCCTGAGTAAGTAAAATTTTGCGCAGTTTCTTCGTGCTTTCCGAGGCATGGAGGAAACTCGGTATGAAATTATGGTCACCCATCGACGGACCAACCTCGGCAAGTACTGCTTAACCTTAAAGAGTCTTTTAGAGTCGGCGAGCTCCACTGCGTCACCCGCTGCTCATATTGCACCCGTTGCAACTTGCGCCGTCGCGGCTTCAAGGCCAGCCGAAGTAGTGACTCGTGTAGGTACGTCGACCCCTAAACGTGCCTACGCTGCTATTGTCGCCACGCACAAACCTGTGTCGCAAACCAAGAAGGGGGATAAGATGAGCTGCTGTGAATCTGCCAACAGAGCTTCGAAACAGCTAGGCCCAGCGTCAGGAACGTGTGACAAGGATGGCTTCGTGAAGGTGGAGAGGAAGAAGAGGAAGAAGCCTTCTAGTCGGAACCTGTGCGGGACTGCGCCGGTAGGACCCAATATGATGCTGCGTCCGGCATTACCAACGACGCAGCTCTATGTGTCCCGTCTACATCACACCACGAAGGTTGAGGAGATCGTGGAGTATTTACGAATGAAGACCAACTGGATTTTGAGGGTCGAGAAGTTGGAGTCGCGCCACAACACGAATTTCAAGTCGTTCGTGGTGCGAGTTCCGACTCACCAGATCGAGACCTTCCTCAAGGAGGAGTTTTGGCCAACGGGTGTCATGTATCGGCGATTCCGCGGAAGGCTACGTGACACCACGCAGTGCAACACGACGCCGGCACTTCGTGTACAACAGTCATAGTTCAAATAAGTTTTTAGATATGTATTAGTTTATTATTGTTGTTTTATTTCTTGTGTATTTTATCTATGGGCCTTAGTTGCCTAAAATAAAATGATTATTATTATTATTAAAGATCGACCCGTGCGGCTGTTATTATTTAATTATTGTCTAATTCCTTCTAGCTCCTACTTTTTTTTAATACTATAACATTTGTTTTCCTCACAGGATGTGCAGAAATGGGAGTATAACCACGAGAACATGAATATCCTCGTGGTCAGTATTAGTATGACAAACTAATATGACCTTGAGGAAACTGCGAAATTTCGTGACCTAATTAGCCTATTTTAATTTATCATTTCCCCCCCCTTATCCTAGTTTATTTGGGGCTTATTGTGCCACAGAGGCCTTATTAATGCCCAGCTGTGGGATGACATAGGCTAACAGTAACAGTAGCGCTACAAGTCTGTTTCTTCCATACCCACTTTTAGATGTGTTTCTAACCCTATAAGTTTTTATCATTTTTTTTTAAATACTTCAAAAATAAATTCTAGGCGTTGTATCTAACATAATATTTTGAGAGTATTCATAAAACTCTGTTTTTAAGATTGGTGGAGTCTGTTTTGAGATCCCTACTTTTGACTTGTTGAAGTTCAGCCTGAATGGTCTAGATTTCTATGGTAGGTGATACACGGCAGAACACGGCTGCTTATAGAAAATGCGACTTTCTTTTCTCGGAAAACTAAAAGCATTTTTTTTTAATATTCCCTTATTTTTCTGAAAGTAAGAGCTAGATTGTGCCTGAAATTTCTCTTTTAATAAATACTACTTGGCTAATCGTCTGATGCGGAAATCATTGATGAAGTATTTATTACTAGCCTATGCCCGCGGCTTCGCACGCATGGAGTTCGATTACTGTCCCACGGGATTGTACTATCGGGATAAAAATTATCCTATGTGTTAATCCAGGTTATAAACTACCCCTGTGCCAAATTTCATCCAAATCCGTTCAGTATTTTTCGCGTGAAAGAGTAACAAACATCCATCCATCCATCCATACTTACAAACTTTCGCGTTTATAATATTAGTAGGATTTTTATATAAAAAAAAACACTGATCAGTGCAGAGTTGTCAAACTTTTTACAAGACCGGTTATTAAAAAAAAAGGTAACAAAATCATATTTGTTTGAGGACCCGAACGAATGATTTAACGTTGCTGTTATTCAGCAGCATGTCTGTCTAATTAAGCCAAAACTATCCAAACAAGTTTATTAGTTAACTAACTAATAAACCTACCAGTATCTTCATATGTTTGTGGTAACAAACACATGTTGGTTACCCTACTGTCATCCACCTCCATCACCCCATCCTGTCACATGTTCATTTCGCGAACAGTAGACCGTATCTTATAATTTACTACAACGGTCCCTACCCTGGCCGTATCGGCCACAATGGTAACATCAGCAGTTTGAGACCAAAGGTGTTCGGTTCGTGTTATTGTCGCAAATGCTTTGAACATACATCAACGGTGACTATGTGGTATTGTGTTCGCTGGTTTGATCTTAAGTCTTTACATACACCGTGTAAATCACCTCATCACGAAGCCGTCAACCAAGCATTCTGTACATGAAACTTAGTAACTTTACGCAAAAAATATTGCTGGGAAACGACTTTTTTTTGGGGGGTGGAAAATCATGTTTTGTGGTAGAACTCAATGTAACGCACTCAAAACATTGTGTTGATGGACGGATTGAATAGTAAGGGGGTCGTGGAGGTGTTTAAAGTAAAAATCTTACATTAAAAACTTGTATTTAAAAAAAAAATTGTCAAAATGTTGGAACTTTGACCCCTAATATCTCCGTAACTAGAAGGTTCCCAGGTATGGTGTAGAACAAAAAAATGATCGCAATGACAGGGAGAACCAGTGCCTTTCGGCTTCGTTAAGAGGTGTTTTACACCCTTTATAAAGCTGAAAATGACGTAACAGTTTTGGTAGTTATGTCAATATTTTAGCCGAGTTTGTTGTCTCGTCTATTTTGTAGGCTACTACTTCTTTATTGGCTAAGATTAGTATCCTATCTCTTCATCTTCAATCATCATTAATTTTGTACTATCTATACATCTATACAAATAAATAATAAAGTGTCTGTTTATAATATTAAAATAACCACCTTTTACTACATGCATGTGAATGTATATACGGTACATTTACCAATTTTTTTTTTTAATTTTTGTCTGTCTTTCTGTCTGTTTGGACCGATTTGACGGTACTTTCACTGGCGGATAGCTGATGTAATAGGGAGTAACTTAGGCTACTTCTATTTTAGAAAAAATCTAATTCCACGCGGACGATGTCGCGGGCACAGCTAGTAATACAAGGAGTTGTTTTGCATTCTTGTCAAATTTCAGGAGGCGGACAAAAGACATAAATAATCAATTAAATTACGGTACCTAGTTAATTATTAATAAACGCTAATTCTTTTGGTTGTTTAAGTTTGTCAATATTTCAGAATAAACCGCGTAACGTGGTGGGAATCAAACGTTTAATTGATGATTTTTTATCAATTAAACGTTTGAGATTGTTTGTATGTGTCTAAGCGAGGTTATAGGGCAAGAACCAGACGGGCCGCATTTAAAACACGGGTGATTCACACTTACCAATTCCTGTAAATAAGAATAAAAATAACCTACCTATTTTAGTATTGATTTGGGACGAGAATCATTAGCATAGTTACGTCCTTGAATTTGACGAGGATGCATAACAACACCTTGTATTATAAAACGGTAAGTAAGTTTTGATTTAGGAGGTAAGATTCGGAACTACAGATTCGTTTCCGAATATTATTTGACTAATAGGAAGTTCCATTATCTTTAGCTACATTATTTTTACCATCCCGTGGCATAATTACTGATAACGCGTGCAAATCCAATGGAAAAAAGCTAGTCATTACTAGAGTAAGGTGTGTTATTCGTTCATATTTAACGTGATTTTAATCAGTCTTCATGTTTTCTCAAATTATAAAAGCCATGCAAAGATGTCATTCTCTTACTAAGAAGAGAAAGAGTTTATGAGAAGGTCAGTTCAAGGTTCTTATTTATAAACGGAATGTTACTTACAGCGACACATAACGCTAAGCTACAGCACATGCGTGATAAATCACGTTTATAGATTTCGGCCTTATGCCACAGGTCCGGTGGCAGCATCTTCTTGTAATCTTACAAGACCACAGTTTAATGCATTAAATAACTAAGTACTAGGATAGCATAGCAAGACAGAGAGTAGCTTACGTTCAGTGGCAGCCTATGCAGCCAATAAACAAAATGCTGCTAATTAAACATACCGACATACTACGCAATTAGCCCACATTTTTCAGCAAGATACACTCTCAGGGCCATGTAAAATAAAATTGTGTGAGTGCTTCTGGTCGGCATTTTTTCCCTAATGTTTTTCGACGCCCTGTTGGCCGCGTAATAGGACCTCATTACGTCTTCTTTCTTTCCTGATGTTTTTCGCAATCATACGCATCAAAAAGGGCTGCTTGGACCCGGCTGATGTATTGTGTCTGGTGTTGCTTTTATAATAAGAAGTTTATTCTGTATAAAATGGGCTCGTTGTTGGGTCCAGAATTTTCATTGCCCTTTTTCTTTTTCATTTTGCCCGCCAACACGTTTACTCGTCAACCCATACGATGAAAAACACGACGTTGAAAGCAGGAAAGTATTATTTTCAATTGCCATGCTTCCTTGTTGAGTTAGGCTTATATTTAGCACTGGATATAATATATTTTTTGAAATATAAAAATATGCTTTGAAAATTGTCGACGCCTCTATACCAATAAAAACTCAAAACTCAAAGCATTTATTTCAATTAGACCATTACAGGCAGCTTTGAAGACAAAAAAAAAACTCGAAGCAACAGTCACAAGGCATAATAACTTGTGAAAGTACTGTAGTTGCCCATTCCAAAGCGTAGATCTCTATGGAGAAGAATGGGCAAGACCGTCCGTGGACACTCTTTTAAATCAAAATATGTTACAAAATCTTGGTAACATCATTCATGTTAAGAATTACAAATATGTGAGCGAACGATGTAGATACAATACGGACAACTTAAGAGCGTCCAGAGTAAAAGATTAAATTAGTAATTCAAAAATAAAGAATTTAAAATAAACCGTGGCAGCTAAGAGATGACCAGTCACAACTGACAGCGCCCGTTCACGAACATGGCGCATGTATCAGTCATCATTCAACTCAATGGCTGCGTAGCAAGCTTATAATCTTCCCACTGCTGGTATATAAGCCTTCTCTCAGTGTGAGGGAATGGACAACAACCAGCCACGCGGGCTCAGCATGGGTCGGTGAACGTCACATTGTCGGTTCACGTAGTTTAGCTTCACCGGTGAGAGCAGTGGTAATGAAACCATTACCACTGCTCTCAACACGAAGCAAAGTGAGGAGCTCATGGCTAAATAATAACACCCGCCAGGTCGTACCCAAACTAGGTCATGATGTTCCTGTGTTCTAAATCTGTTCAGGAAGTAAGGCGTAAAAGGGTAAGAGACAGACAGAGTTACTTTCACATTTACATGTTATAGTATAAGTTTGAGAGCAGTGATATAGCCTAGTGGTGTTCTGTCCCGCGTCCGACCGCTAAATCAAAGGTCTCGAGTTCGAACCCAAGACTTCACTTGAGAACCCTAGAGTTCATTTTGTTTGTAGCAAGATCTACCTACATACATTTTATCATCACCATCATCATCAGCCTATAATGTACCCGTGCTGGGACACAGGCCTCCTCTCTATGAGATGGAGTGGGCTGTAATCCACCACGCGGGCCCAGTGCGGGTTGGTAGATGTCACATGTCTTCGAATTTTTAGTTCTAGGACATGCCGGTTTCCTCACGATGTTTCCCTTCACCGTTTTTGAGAGCAGCGGTGATGAAATTATTTACACATTACATACATTTTATAGTATTGTGCAAATGTGCAGTCCAGGATTCATCGATTGAAGAAATAATATTTTGTGAGAATTACCAACTTTCCCAATGCTAAAAGTAAACTGAGAGCTAGACCACAAAGAAGCACTGTACTTGTACAATTTAGTTTTAATACGAGGTCTCATTTCATTTTCAACATCACTACCTAAAAATACAGGCATTCAAAACTTAGAAAAGAAGAAAATCTCAATAGCAAACAATATCTTGAACACTATCCCGTGTACAATACAAAACACGTTGTTGTCTCAGCCGGCGCTGAGCAGCTTTGTTCAAGTGCGTACTCATAATCTGACATGTATACCTAGATAGCTATACAAATTTACAGCGTACATAGAAATGTACACTATACGTAGACCCTAGTACAAACGAGCGAAGTAAACTCGACGTACATACGAATGTGTATAGTGCAGTACCTAAGTAGAAAGAAAGAAAATTGTTTTTATTTGGCAGTAATAACACCTTAAAAATTATACAAAATAAACTAACAAACAAGACTAATAATATCAAAAGGCCTCAGCTCAGCATAATGCCAGATGGCAACACAAGGTGTACCACCTGATGCTGATTTTCAGCTGCAGCTCACGAGTGCCATATGCTCGAAAATATAAACAAACACATTATTTAAAGTATTTTTTTTGCACAAATACCATTCGAATTATATTGTTCCAATAAGAAGATTAAAATGTTTAGATTATAAAAAAAATAGTGCGTGGAGTCCCTCCGCGCGGAAGAAGTGAAACTTCGTAACACTACACGCATGCGTTCGAGTGCCACGCATTCACTCTCGCTCTGTCTCTTTCTGTTCCCCCTCCATTGTAGCGTTGAACGTTAAACTTGTTGGAAGTCGCATAAGAAGTTTCACATAGAAGAACAAATACAACATAGAAGCCATTTGTTGTCAGGTCTACGTTGTACTTCTATATTTTATTTTTTACTTATCGGAAATCATCAAATGACCCCTCCCGCTCTGGGCGGAGCGGAAGGGAGTGTCAGACTTGTACTGACTAAGATCCATGTTCCTGGCAGAGTATGGGAATACTCGAGTGTTAAAAATGCAGCATTGTAAATCCATTGCTTTTTAAAGAGTAATCTTAAGGTTTTTGCTGGTTATTCTCCAATAAAATGACCAACCCCAATCGAGCACTTCTTTTGACGTTTCATAAGTACTCATGTTGTCTCTGGCCAATGGGCAGAGCATTTTGTATGGTAAAACTAAATAAAGTTAGGAATTTCCAAAAATTATGAACAAAAGTTGTTCAGAATCATTGTTTGAGTATACACGAAAAGTTGTGCATTTATTAATGAGTTACACCATGTATGATTAACGTACAATTTATTTTACTACTAGCTGTCCCGCGCAACTTCGTCTGCGTCACATTTTCCCCGTTTTCGCAACATTTTTCATTGCTGCTCCGCTCCTTTTGGTCGTAGCGTGATGATATATAGCCTATGTTACTTCTGATACCTCCAAGAATATGTGTACAAAGTTTCATGATGATCGGTTGAGAAGTTTTCGCGTGAAAGCGTAACAAACACAACTTACTTTCGCATTTATAATTTATAATATTCCTATCTGTTCCGCGCAACTTCGTCTGCGTCACATTTTACCCGTTTTCACAACATTTTTCATTGCTGCTCCGCTCCTATTGGTCGTAGCGTAATGATATATAGCCTATGTCCTTCCCCAGGTTGAAATCTATCTTCTTGCCAAATTTCATTAAGATCCGATCAGCCGTTTAGTCGTGAAAAGGTAACAAACAAACAAACAGAGTGATATTCGCATTTATAATATTAGTTTGGAAGTATGGATTAGTATGGATAGTTAGGATTTCCCGACTTAAAATTCTTTTGTGATGTTCTCCAAGTGTTCCTGCATTTTCTTCTTTTTTGGATGGTGAGTGCCTAACCTGGTGTCAGAGTTTTAATGCCGCCCATGGGCCTCTGACTTAACTTTACACGCCGTCAAGAAATATTTGGTGTCGTGCTAGGCCCACCGATTTACGTAGGTACCATGTGTCTCAGCAGCTAAGCTGGTCTTACACGCAGCGGTGTATTCGACGATTATACCGTATATAGAATCTGTAGATACTGGATTTAGGTACGTATGACAATACTGATTTGCGGTCTTGTTTATCTGAAGAGGCGTTTAGAGAACAGTGAGTCATATCTACCTTCATCTGTAAAGTGTCGCATGTAAGAGTAATAGGTAATAAGCAGCTGGAAGTTAGAACTGTAAGAAAACTGAACAAAATCTAATCTGTGGCTAAAAAAAAGTTTGGTTAAACTAGACCGGACAAATTTTTTTTTAGATAACAAGGACGCTACATACATTTTTTTTATGTTTCTCATCGAAATATTATGAACAGTTAAAAAAAATAAGACTATAATAAAATATGGGTGTACTATGAATGAGATATAAACTTCACTGAAAATTAGGCGCGATGTTATCTTCTCTTGCTACTTGTATAGATGGATGAATCATAAATCTTTATAAATAATCTTTATTTATCTCGACATCAAGAATTAAAGGCGCTGGTTCACATTTATACAATCTTATGTAGAGAAGGGTGTCTGAAATATGAAGATCCCGAGGTACAGATCACCTCTCGGGCTTAAAAATATATTTTTTTTTTTGCAAAGATATAAGTGAAGATAAAAAAAACCAGCCAATTGCGAGTCGGACTCGCACACCGAGGGTTCCGTACAAACCTGTAGATATATAAGTAAAAGTTCACCCATCACGACAATCGAGTCATAGTTATGGTAACAAAAAATTTTAGTTTTTGGAATTTTTCCTTTATATGTGCTTTATAACATTGCTTCATGCCAAATTTCAAGATTCTAGGTCGACTGGAAGTACCCTTTAGGTTTTGATTCCCTTGCGAGTAGTTGCGAGTTACAAAATATGCGGCTTAAATTGCTGTTTCTTTTGTTTGCGTTGACATAGAAGTTTGATTTAGTTCCAGCTTAAAGGTATTATATACCTGAGTATTTAATATGAATTTCAATTTAATACCTCTTCGCGTTAATGAGGAAAAGGGTAGTAGGTAAGTTCAAAATTGTCAAAAATATTTTTATTATATGATGTAACTAAAAAGAAGGCTGGCGAAAATGGACCCAAAGAATCTAAAAATTAACTAAACTCCGTTCCAGTGTAAATATAAAATAATTATAACTACAGTTTTATGAGATATTTATTTTTAAAATATTGAATTTTTAGGACTCGGGAATCAAAAGTTATAAATATTTTCAATTTACTAAAATTAAGTAATCGTGCAATTACAAAACGCAACTTTTTTCCGATTACGTTCCAATCCAATGACATGTGTTTTTGCTCAAGGGTTTTCTTACTACAAATGGCTCTTTCTCTTAGTTTTTATACATTCTATTATGTCAAAAATTCATAAAAAATAACATGCAAACCTGATATTAAAACGCCAATTAACAATGCAAAAGCATTTAATAAAAATGGAACAATGGCGATTTTGTAGTATTTCTTATAAAGGAACGGTATCAATGATGATCGATTGAGTCCCGTCACTACTGTCATTGTCAGATCTGTGATGATCTAGTCCATCGTTATGTTTGTATTTTTGTCTGGGATTTTATGTTTATCATTGCGATTTTGGAGATTCTCGACAACTTGGCCTTTACATCTTGAACTGGAGATAATGCACCCTGTCATAGACTACCTACCGCATTCTTCTCTGGATATTGGACAATGAGTTGTTTTTTATTTGGACTTTGATTTTAACCACAAACATGCGTTGCGTTAATTTCTTCTTCTCTTACGACTTAAGCTCTTACGGAGGTGTCGTCTCTTTGATGGAGGTGCTCAGGGCTTTGAAAAAGTTCAGAGATGGGTGTATCCACGTGATGTAAGTATATTTGTAAAAAAACATGTATTTATATCATAAGTTAAGAACTTATTTAAGATATCTATCTGAACAACAAACTGAGATTTGTTTAGCTTTTATATGTATAAATACATACTGTTGTAATCTTATATTAGACTCATTCTTACTGTTGCCCTATACTTTATCGGACTAAAACAGTATGCAGTAAAAGACTAGCCAAGGTAGCAGTAGTGTATTTTACTGAGATCTTTCAGTCATCAAAATAGAAGATGGGTGGCTGTCGCATTTTGTCATGAAATATTTATACCTAATGTTTATAAACCCCTCCACAGGTATCAGAGGTCTTCGACCTCTATATTATCTTTAGACATTTCTGTTTTTCTTTTGTTACTTATGGAACTCTTTATGTTTATTACATTATAGGTGAATTTATTTATTTTAACATAATTAATTAATTTCAGATAACAGGAGACGACTACCTTTGTCACTCATGCTGGGGGCTGATAAGCTGCGACCCTGAAAATGAAACCCGACAGCAACATGGCCATCGTAACGTCTGTGTTGCATAAAATAAAAACTTTATAAAAATACCAAAAAATAAGATTTATTACTCGTACTTTTTTTATTCAACAAACCCTGCATTTCATAAGCTGTACATAGCTAGTCAGCTCTGGCTGTTATAATTTATGTAAAACAACATTATCTTGTCTCAGCGTAATAAGAATCGTTTGACTTGACTATAATTCGCTTATAGATCAAAATCGTAACGACATAGTTTTAATAGTGATTGAACTAATTACAGGGTTGGTAATCAGTTAAGTCTCTAGCTGCAGTCTAGCAGTTTTATGATTCATCAATTAGGTACAGGCAATGAAGTAAAAATTCTGGTTTTGGCTTATGACAAGAAGCAAAACACGTAAAGTCAGAACTAAAACTGCGAGGGAAATACAGTAGTTCGAATCTTCCTTTATGAGTCGTCTTATGTATTATTATATTTTGATTAATCTTAATTACGGAGACATTCCACTGTTAAAAACCTTAGTCGTAAGATTTTTAGGTTATCTTGTAAATAGACGTATATCTCTTTTCTCCCAACTTTTCAGTCTTACTTTCCATTTACTTTTCTGATAGTCTTTAGTCGTTTTATAACTATGTATAAGTTGCTATAGTGAACGCTACCTCTAAGAGTGGGTCCCAAAATACATGTAGTCTCGCCCGTCTCCTTTACGGTTTTCTCAATTTTTCCTTTATTTGTGCTATAAGACGTTGCTTCGTACCAAATTTCAAGATTCGGAGTTCACGGGAAGTACCCTGTAGGTTTTGATTCCCTTGCGAGTGTCGAAAATTTGCGGAAATTTGCGGCATACGGCTGTATCTTTTGATTGCGTTGGCTTAGATGTTTGATTTTTTCACAGCTCTAAGGGACAGCAGATTTGAGTATTTGATATAGATTCCAGCTTGATACCTCCAAAATTTCCTGAGAAAAAGGGTCTTGACAGACAGACAGATGGACGGACAACAAAGTGATCCTATAAGGGTTCCGTCTTTTTCCTTTCGAGGTACGGGACCCTAAAAATGAATGTTTGTTGCTCAATCACGCCAAAACAGCTGAACGGACCCGAATGAATTTTGGCACAGAGATATTATAGTTTTTTTTTTGTTCTCATACAAAAACATCAAAATTTCCACGTGAAAAAAGCTTAGTGTAATAATTAAGTTACCACTCTAGTGCGAAAATACGAAATGATTATTCATAATTGGGTCAAAAAACAAAGAGCTTATTAATTTATGTACACACAAAACACTTAACAGGACAATACATTAAGATACAAAAGCACAAAGGTACTGCTTATTTCAATAGAAATTTCTTCCAGCAGACCTGCGAGTTGAATGAAGACACAGTGTGTAGAAAAAATAAAAAAGGAAAAATATAAATTAGAGCTTAAAACAAAAATATTATTATACCTTTACAAAATAAACATACATACATATGAAAAAAGTAGATATATAACTATAATATATATGAAAATATTACAGTAGGAAAGGTAAATGTTCTTTGACTTGCTTAGTTTATTGTGTAACTCAAACAAAGTGTTTAAATTGAATTAAATACACAGAATATTACTTAGCGAGATATACCAGTTGACAATACAATACCACCGAACAAATTGAAGCGAGCCAGCCATTTATAATGCCTTCTCCTGCTACGTATTGTTTGCGTTGGCAGCTCGTACTGGTCAAGTTATGGGCGGAGCCGGGCGACCTTAATAAGGAATATTATTAGTTGATGGAAATGTCAGTGAAAATGTGTGGATGTCTCCAACTATTCGCAATCTTAATAAAAAAAATCCATACCTTTTAATGAGATGTTTACAATAGTTTTAAATCATTAAGTACACCCTTTTGTTTAGAATAGTTACAGCATGGACGACAACATGTGTCATTGTTTAACCTTCTTTTTTTTTGTTTTTGTATAGACTCTTTTTCTTATTAACCACTATGCCCGACAAGATTTTGACACATGACACATCAGCTGATTCGGCGGGGTGATTCGAATTGTCATGAAATTCACGAAATTTTCATCAACTTTCAGCATTCAATTTTACTGTGAAAAATATGTCATGGGATCTGTTTCATACGATAAATTTGATGTTAATATTTCCAATATCGTGTTGAAGTCGCTAAAACGGAGTCAGTCTATTGCAAAATATGTGTAAAATACATATTACTACACCCTTCCAAAAAGTAGGTACCTTAGATGCGCTGGAAATAATGTACATAGGCAAGCTTCTCATATGCTAAAAGAATTCGAAAAGGCAAAATAAAAACAGTAACATTCTATCTCCGTTCTTATTTTTGCCATTATTTATACACAATTTCAAATAAAAACACAATCAAAGTATTCATATTCATATTCATATTCATTTATTTTGCATTCCATATTGTGAAAAAGATGTTACAAAGGGCTTTAAGCTAGGTACATAAATATGGACCCTGTAAGGGCACAGCAAAGTAGGAGACTGGGAGAGGGCTTTAATCTTATTAATTAGTAGGTATACAAATGTAACAATAAATTAAAAAAAAAAAAAAATTAAAAAAATAGAAGATAAATAAAAAAAACGAAATTTTGTTAGTCATATTAATTTAAAATTTGTCATTTAGGTATTCATTAATAGTATAATAGCATTTATATAATAAAAAATGTTGTAATTTATTTATGAATGAATTAAATTTTTGCTCATTTTTAATAATTTCGGGTAATTTATTATAAATTTTCATTGACATGGCTAGGGCACTTGTTGAGTGCATTTTTAGCTTAGAGCTCGGTAGGTTTAGCCTATTTTTGTGACGTAATGTGTATCTTGACTGTATATTTTCTCGTGTAGTGTAAAAGTGTGGGTACTTTCGGACAAATTTGCAAATTTCTAGTATGTATAGGCAGGGGAGGGTTAATATTTTATGTTCTTGAAAATAAGGTTTACAGCTGTCGGTGTCTTCTATATTTACTAATATTCTTATTAGTCTTTTTTGTAGTGTGAAAAGTGTCGGTGCGTCTGTGCTGTTTCCCCACAATATCACGCCGTAACTGAGCCACGCATATGCATAGGCATAATAGGTCACAAGTGCGGTTTTAAGGTTGGTAGTCTTTTTGACTTCACGAAGGGCGTATGCAAATTTGGACAACTTAGATCTAATTTTTTTAATGTGAGATTTCCAATTTATGTTTGTATCTATGGAAAGGCCAAGTAGAGTAAATTAAGTATTGACAAATATTACTAAAAACTATGTTGTTACATAACACTTCTTAGTGCTGACCGAAAACCCGGGTTTCATAATTACGATTAATAAGTTGCATTCAGCCTAATCGATAATCGTAATAAAATCGAGTTTCGAAAAAAGAGTTGAGACTCAATAAAAACTCATTGGTATAATTTCAAATAATTATTTAATGTAGAAATAGGTCATAAAATACTATCTTTTTTTACAATTTCATATATAATTATTAGATCGAAAGCATCTTATAATTAATTAATGAACGTTGACTTCAAGAGAAGGAGATTTATTACTAAAAAGAACGACAGAAGTCTGTAAACCCAAAAAAAACCAAATCAACATTTTGATGATTTTCTTTCTTTGAGAAACTTAAAGATAGGAGAAACTTTCCGTTGTACTAGCAGCGTGAAATATAACAAGAAATTAAGTCTCAAAGTTTAAGCAAAGAAAAAAACAGAAAACGGAATGATTTTCAAATTTAAGCACAGACAGCACCTTAGGCTTAATTCGCGCCGATTATTTTCTATTTCAAAATTTAAATTAAGAATGCGCTCGCCATTTTCATAATTTAAAATAAGTATTTATTTTACTACATAATTATTGAGAATTTGATTGCGTAATGAGAATGAGAAAAGAATGACCAGGATCTTGGAAGGAATCTTAGCTAATATTATAAATGCGAAAGTAAGTTTGTTTGTTACGCTTTCACACGAAAACTACTCAACCGATCATCATGAAACTTTTTACACATATTCTTGGAGGTATTAGAAGTAATATATATGCCTATGTGGTATAGTAGGAAGTATCAGCAAGCTACGACTAATAGGAGAAAACGGGGAAAATGTGACGCAGACGAAGTTGCGCGGGACGCGTATTGCCAAACTGTATACTGACCCAGACACCCGTAGTCAGTACTGAACTACATCGTGCTCATTAAAATCATAAATAAATTGGCGCAAAGTGCATACGAGCTCAGAGCAATCTGAGAAGGTATGCATTTTGCTCGCAACAAATTGGAGCAAAGTACATACGAGCTCAGAGCAATCTGATAATGTATGCATATGTAAAGCAAAACTGTGACACCTCAAAACATTTTATGATCGCTTATAAAGCATAGTCGACGTAGCCCCGCTACGCGGGGATCCTGTTTCTTTCTGCAGGGTTTACAGTAACCTAACACGAAGGGGAAGTCGGCCATCCCCTTCGAACCTAACCTGACCGAGTTGGGGTGCCCCAAGTCCAGAGCTCGCTTCGCTCGCTCTTGCATTCAAATTCTCCTGGATGTGTATAATAGGGATGGTGACTCATTTTTTTTATTTGTCTATCGGTTAGATTATTAAAAAGTATTTGACACGTATTTTTTCTTTTTTCACGTAATCGTAAAATTACGGAGATATTTTGAATTGAAATGGCGCATGACGTTTTTTTTTTTTTTTGTGAATGGCGTCTCGCAGTTCATCCTATGAGGTTGTCGTCTGCTGAACCGGACTATCCTGTGGGTGCCTTTAGAGTAAGGCCTCCAGCCAGGGATAAAAACTTACAAACTAAGCGACTGCACGCTAAGAGCACCCCGGCGCATGACGTCACGGCTCAGTACATTTTATACCTAGTTGTGACGTAGTGAGCCCCCCACTCTCCAACTTTAATGCGTTTTATCTAAGTATTTTTTTGTTAATTTGATAAAACAAAAAATACGTATCTAATATTTTTGTATTACCTGATTGACGGACAAAATAGGATTTCGTTTTCTTTACCCAGTCATCATCCCTTTTGTCCGTGCACTTTCTTTTGAAAATATCTAGGCAAAAAGCTAGTCCATTTGAGTAATTTTTTTTACTAAGATAGATTAGGTTTTGGCGAGTAATATGCATAAACAAAAGCTCATCTATTAGAGTCTGGCTCGTCACTCAAATAGAAATTCGCCGTCTGGACTCGTATGTATTTTGCTCTAGTATTTTAAAGCAAAATGTATATTGATTCAGACACTCTCCGAATAGGTATACAGTTCGCTCTTCAACTAAAAAGGCAAACTGCGATCAAACTCAGAGCAACCCCAGTCTGGGTCAGTATACAGTTTGGCAATACGCGCGCGGGACAGCTAGTAGTAAATATTTTTTTTATCCACCAAGATTGTGTATCGTATGGTTGGGTTATTGTTAGGTGACAGGTAGTCAGTGGCCCGAAAGTATGACAGCCAGTCTTACCAAGGGGTATCGTGCTACCCAATATTAACTGGTTTGAGGAGGTCAGATAGGCAGTCGCAGGTCGCTCTATTTAAAGTACGGGTATGGAGCTGCATCCAGGTAGACCAGAAGCCGACCCTAACAAAGTTGGGAAGACGCTAGACAGGCAGATGATGATGATGGTTGACAATCAGCAATGCATAAGCCGTTTCAAGGAAGATTAGTTTATTCTTTCAAAGCGGGTCACTGTACAGTATAAAAAGGTTTTTTTTTTATATCTGCCAATTTCAGGTTATCCATCATAGGCCGTGAATATCCGTGATATGAACCAGAACCATCAGGACATGAGTCTTACTCGTATATTTTGTAGAGTTGTGTTTAAAATTGTATTTTTAGTTTTTGGGGTTGTTATACCCAAGCTTATCCAAGTAGGTATCAAAAAAATAGTATCGATTAAAATGATTGGTCAGAGAACGCAAAAGATAAACAAAATTGGAAAGACATGGGCGCTTTTAACCAGCAGTGGGACAGAGCAGGCTGATAAAAGAGTAAATACCCATTAAGCAACCCAACCTCCTAACCAATAATCAAACTACATAATTCTTTTTTATTATGCCTACCGAGATCCTCGGCATTCTACCAACCTTCGGATAGTTCAAAACAAAATTCACAATAAATTATCTATAAGAAAAATAGAAATAATAACATATAAATAGTAAATTTAAATACCTACAAAATAAATTGGAACAGAGAACGAATTCCTAATTTAAATTTTGAAATGGAAAAAAAATCGGCGCGAATTTAGTCATAATATCAGTTTGTGCTGTTTATTTTTGGGTCAGAATGTACGAAAAACAATTAAGATTACCAGTATAAAGCTTTAAAAAAATATTATAATAAATATTTATTGTATTTACGCTCAAAATAAATTAACTTTAATTTTCATCCATAGATTTATTAAATTCCTTAATTTTATTACTCGATTAAATCGTTGTTTATAAAAAAATAATCGATTGGAATAATCGCTTTCACACATCACAAAATTAAAAAAAAAAACAAATGGTCGTCTATTACAAATTCAAATTAAGTGGTGGTAATGAACATTACGTCTTATTTGTCCTATTTTAGTAAATAATGCTAAGATCTGGGCATTTTCATGTGGTTTATAATATTTGGAATGATATTTGTCATAATTGTTATCGAATCTATACGCGTGTTTGTGTTATATGTGAAATATAAAAATGTAAACACGCACGATTGGCGCGAAACTTCGACTTTAGATATCAAAATTCAGCATTACCACTGCTTATTTAAATTGAACTATGGATGAATTCGCACCATAATTAAATGACGAGATCATTATTGTCCATATAGTGGAGATAGAATGTTCGAAAACCACAATTTTTATGATTTTTAGCCTCGACCGGCACTGCCGCCAAAATGGCGATGACCGTATTTATGCACTTGCATTTTATAAGGGCAAATTAAGAAACTTGCGCGCTAAATACAGAAGTTTTAATGGCGTTGATATATGAGATTTTTATCCAACTCTCTTAATTAACGCACACTCGTAGTATTTGATAATCAGAATATTAAATATTTACATAAATAATGAGGACGAGGAATGACTTAATTGCTAGCCCCTTTCGGGGCCGATACCAAGCCAGCGGAGGTATGAGCGTCGAGCCCCTTCGGGGGCCCGTACCGAACTATATGGTTAACCGATTATTTGTAAATATGTGGACATTGTAGGCCTTATAGAAATGTTGTTAAACCAAATGATTTTAAAAGAGTAACCATGGAGTTTCTTGCCGGTTCTTCTCCATAGGAAACGACTGAACCGAGCACCTTTTTCTCGACGTTTTACAAGTGCCCATGTAGGCCTATGTGAAATAGAAATATTTTGATTTGATTTGTACAAGTTAATTATCTGTGTAGCAAAACGTATGTTTTACCCACTCAATCGCGACTGCGAAGCATGAGGTCCTGGTTAAGATTCTAATGTCGAGTTTTTTTTGTTATTGTGTTTTTCCATCAGTTGCAGCCAAGGAGTCTGTATTGGTGCCCGGTTGATGGCAATATGCTGGCCCTCTCTTTATATGAGACTTAAACATAGCTGGCGAATTGTGGGTGTTCTATTAGGTACAACTCTGCCTAACCCTTTGGGAATTCCAGGCGTGATGCTATATTATATTAAGAACTATAGTAATATAATGTTTTTTTTTTTTAATCATTTTGTAAATATATTTAAAAATATAAATTATATCTATGTAAATGAATAAACGGAAAAATAAATATGTAAGCGTTGGTTCAACAATGTTTGTAACGAAATTATTTTTGTTGAATATTCAAAATAAATATGCCATTGTATGTTTCAGAATTGTCCCGATAATCTGCAGCAAAAAATCTGTACCAAAACCAAAACGCTTGTTTACCTTACATAATTACATAGCTAGTATAAAAGACCCAATCTAGCATGTTTTTACACAAATAAAATTATTTTGTTTTATTCTAGTCAAACTCGCTCGTACTTTAGACCACACACGTCACCGTCAACACTATTGTGACGTCATCTCGGCCTGTTGTATATGAGGTTCTAAACGGTCTCCATCCCTCTCTCCGATGTAGGGTTGTTCTCATTTTCCCCTACCCCTTTAAATACAATAAAGTTTTACCAAAAGTAATTAAAATTATTTATTGATGTGGAATCATCTGAATCCGTTTGCACAATTATGTTGGAGTCCATTTCTAGTCCAACCGAATGCATCATACTAGTTTTTTACGTGGAGCGACTGCCTATCTGACCTTAGATACCAGTTACTAGGTAAGATTTGCGCCCCATCTAGCAGAACCGAATCGCACTTTTCCATTCTTCTGTCCTGTTCTGTCAAATCAAATAAAATCAAAAATGTTTATTAGGAAGAATATGGTACAATCGGCGTTACAACATGGGTTACAGCATATCCTGCCATTATATGGCGTGCAAATATTTCTATAATATTATTATCTATAAATAGTAATTATGAATTAATTAATTTAATATAATTTTATTGGTATAAATATTGCAATTTTTATATAATTACAATAATGATGAGTAATAAATAAATGTATACTTATAATTTTTGCATATGGTAGGATTTAGCCTATCATTATTGTATTATCTTTATCATATTATGTCGCTCAGAACCGTCATTTGCTACAGGGAGAAATGGAGCTGGAATGCTTTGATGTAGTCTGTTTCTCGCTTCGGCTGTCAGATGAGGTTCAACCCTAACGCTGTATTCCATGAAAATACTGGTTGTCAAACTTTCGGGCTTCTGACCACTCGTAATGACTGTTAAAGATCTACAAATGTCAGCCAGGACCAATACATTTACGTGCTTTCAAGGCACGGTTCTTCGTATGTTAGGAATGATGACCCATCCACAAATTAACATTGGCAAACGATGCTTAACGTTGAAGTTCGAACCACGCGGCTGTTATTTTTAGAAATAGGACTGTTACGAGTTTTATAAATTCTTGATGGTTTTTCAAAAGCTTGTTGTTTGGGGTTCAGTGCAAAACAATTCTACTCTTTTGTTGTTCTGGTATGGGCAGAGATGATATCTAAACTCGGGAATGTTCTACTAGTGCTAGTAATAAATACAGTAAACCTAGTCCACTAAAAACTAAAACGACACAGAAGTTCTGTTCTGAGAGCTCGCCTGATGATGTTGTTTTGACTTCTTTAAAATAGTAAGAAATCAAAATAGCCCTCAATAGTTACCTCTGGGTACAGAGGTAACTCGGTATGTAATGGGTGATGATCAACCATCCAAAGACCAACCTAGGCAAAGGCAAGCGCGGCGTTACCTAAAGGTTGAACCTACCGGATGTTATTATTTAGCCACGAGCTCTTCCTGAATAAATGCATTTATGAAATAAAAAAATTAAAAAAAAAAAACATTCTCGTGGCATCCATACTAATATTATAAATCCGAATGTCACTCTGTTTGTTTGTTTGTATGTATGTTTGTTTGTTACCTTTTCACGACTAAACGGCTGATTGGATCTTAATGAAATTTGGCAAGAAGATAGATTTCAACCTGGGGAAGGACATAGGCTATATATCATCACGCTACGACCAGTAGGAGCGGAGCAACAATGAAAAATGTTTCGAAAACGGGGAAAATTGACGCAGACGAAGTTGCGCGGGACAGCTAGTACTATTATATTCCTGACCACGCGAGTGAAACCGCTGGCAAAAGCATGTTAATCAATAAACGAGCGTTTTATCCACCCTTGTTGTCATCTAAACGGATCTGACCTTAAGACCGGACCTTCGTTTATTTTCGTCTTCGGTATAATGGTATTTGTCACGGCAGTGTCACCTCCCGAGACAAATTATACCAATTTTATACGTTTCTTTTTCATTTGTTTTCACTGATTACTTACTCCGTTGGTTAGTAATTAGATCAGGGTCACTGATAATCTGGTTCACATTGATTTCTTTTTGTTAGTAAAGTTACGAGGAAACCGAAAATATCCTACACAAGATCACATAACTAAGAAACACATATAACTTGCACACATACATACCACACCCACATACTATCGCGCTACACATACAACACACTTACACACAAACGTACACACATACACACTCACAAACATATTCTACACTCAGTGCGCTGCGCTCCCTTGCTGATATATGATTTTACAAATGTTAATTAGTCTTAAATTAAACTTATTGCTTATTTCTCACACATCTGTAGAATGTCTGTAAACTGGAGGAGCGGAACCACCTAATACAAGCAAATCTTTGCTTAAAAGGTGACTCCAAACCTAACATAGTTAAGTCGTTAAGTGAAGAAATAAACATTTTTTTTTTTTGACATTCTTTTGGAACTTTGGTTTAGTAATTTGTCAGTGCGTAATCATTTGGATTCGTTTTAAAGCCTATTTGATCTTTGTTATTATTTTAGAACTTAAGAGCGTTTACGCCTTACGGCATTTCATGCAAACTTTCAAGTCTTTATTTTCAAAAATGCCTGCACCGATTTAATAAATTTTGTGTAATGATTAGAAAATATACTGATTGTTATGAAGTAGTAGCTGTGGAAACTCTTTAAATTTTTATAATATTAGTTTCACCATAGTTCTGAACAAATAACATAGCTTTCCTAAATGAAATACACACATAAATCTAGTAATATCGAACTTTTTATAACCCAGAGAAGCATCAAAACAGCTTGTAATTTCCTTCGTTCAATTTTTATTGCCTTTCCAAACGGCAGATGGCTAATCCCGTTGGGAATACTCTGCAATTTCGATCACACATTGATGCCCGACAACGTTGTACTCGATTTAAACGCTAAAAGGGGATTTGTGACTGAGCTTTTGACAAAACAGTTTCATTTTATTTTATTCGGGTATTTTACTTTTTGAATTTGATTTATTTTTTGGAGGTATCTCTAATCTGTTTTGTTTGTTTTCAAGTTTGACTGAGATTCATTTTAATAAACATTAGTTGTTACAGAAAAATATTTCAGAATATTATTTTGTTCCAATTTATTAAAAAGTAGCTGTCCCGCGCGACTTCGTCTGCGTCACATTTTCTCCGTTTTCGCAACATTTTTCATTGCTGCTCCGCTCCTATTGATCGTAGCGTGATGATATATGTAGCCTTTCTCGATAAATGGGCTATCTAACACTGAAATAATTTTTAAAATCGGATCAGTATTTCCTGAGATTAGCGCGTTCAAGCAAACAAACTCTTCAGCTTTATTATTAGTATTAGATGTATGTGCTTTTGTTTTGCGACGATAAAGGCGGAAATACACTTACGTGTCGTGGCGTGTCGTGACGCGCCAGAAGCATACGGTTTCATACATCGTTGCGACACGACACGCCATGCAAATAGGTATGTCCCTAACCATATTAAATGTATGAAACCGATTTGCTTCTGGCGCGTCACGACACGCCACGACACTTAATTATGTTTCCGCCTTAATGTTTGCTTTAAGTTTTTATCATTCTTTTTTGTTCTTTTTTAAGACCAGAACTACATTGATACACTAAGTAGGTATTTAAACTACTAAAGGTTTTTAAAATAAAAATACCTTAATGAAATTACTATTTTTATTCATTACAATTTCCTTTTTCTGACATAAAATGAACAGACAGTATACAAAGCATATGTACAATTTTATATAGTAGTTATTGACACTGTTCTAAGGCGAGAACACTAGATTTATAATTATTTTACTAAACACTTACTGCCCATGACCATTTTTAAAACTTTTTAAAATATTATTTACACATCTTCACCAGAATAACTACAAAAAAAAATGACTATTTCGAACACTGGGTACTAAAAAGACTATTATATCACCTTAATTATAGGTACTTAAAATAATTAAAAAAGTAGGTTTTAATTAAACAAAAACAAAGAAGTTGTTTCAAAATCATTTTCACAATAATTAAAAAAAAAATGTATGTACGAATGATTAAAACTTTTGATCACGGGCGAAAAAAATTGATAAAAACTCATTTGGCGAGTAATACAAAACTTAGACTTAAGTATTGATTGTTCTTCAGTAAAATACATTTCCTATGAAATATTATTATCGGGGCATGACATTACACGTTTATATTTTTATTATATTTCTATAAAATGCATTTGATAACGGATTGCTTGTATTGGCTATCATAACTCTATTTTTCTTTTTTTAATAATTATTATCAACTAATGTTATTTCACTTTTGTCTTTCATTTTATTTTGCAATAACTTATGAAATACTCACAAACGATGTTAAAAATTACAGATTATTTAAAGCGACTATACATTCATCATAATAATATATGGGCAACTATAAAAAAAAAACTTTTAAAAAATGCTTCATGTTTCGTTAATCATATTAAAAAATCTTTTTGATATGTATTTACATAAAGTGTAGTGAGTATTACAAAAATATCAGTCTAAAATAATCAAATTACTAACTTACCTGAGGATAACATTTTCTCTAAATATTTTTTATTTTACCATCCGAAAATCATCCCACTCAAAATCTGAAGCATTTTCGTAGGTAAATACTTAACAAATATAATATGAACTATCCAGATTACATTGTAAAACTATGACAGTTATTACGGATACTTCAAAAACTAGTTTGTTAATACCTAAAACGGTTTAGGCCCGCATTGTTAGTGATAGTTCTATATAAATATTATTTTAATTGACTATTTCAAACGCTAGAAAACTTTAGCAGGGCTCAGGGCTGAAAGCTTTGAAGCGTAATCTCATTTTCATATATATGACTATGAGTGAGTTAGTCTTCGTTTATATCAAATGAATAACTTATGACTTTATGATTTCATTTTGTATTTTTACCATTTTACCGCAAGTATAATTGGTTTTATTCGAACTTAAAATGATTTAATTTTATTTAATTAAAATATTTTTATTTTAAATTTAATTTTAACCTAAAAGTACCAACTCAATGTCACACACAATACTATCGTGGTTTATTAAATACTTAATTAATTATCAAACAATTATTATTTATATAAATCTACAAACATTTTTTTTACCACAGTGTCTTCGACATCATTTGAAGCAATTTCTATTACTCTATTCTAACATTATAATAATTAACTATAACATTAATTAGAAATATGAAGAGACTTTAATTAACTTTTATATACACGATCTAACAATTTATTGTCAGTTCTGAACGTTCAAAGAAATTAAAAAAAAATTACAATAATCTTATTACTATTTACATAATATTAAAGATTTGCTTTTATAAAGCTGAAATCGCTATACATTTAATACAAGTATTCTACACGATTTCATGTCTATACATTGAAAGCAATCAACGAAGTCATTAATATTGGTATTGTCTTATCTTTGGAATAAAAATTGTGCGTAAAACGTTTGCCATGGGACACTCGGTCGGGTTCTCCTGTTTACGCATTCCGGTGACCGATATACATGGACTAGGTGATGTGGAAGTCTCCTCTCAAGAGTCGCGTGAAGGTCTTCTTGAACTGCTGGTTGGCAAGAGCGTAGCAAAACGGATTGATAGGACTGTTCGCGTAACACAGGAAATACGAGAACATGTACAAGTGCTTATTAATGCACGGCGGATCCGTACAGAATCCCTCCACCAGAGCCAATATGTGATATGGAGTCCAACAAACAACGAACGCACCCAATATGAACGATATAGTTCTAAAAGCTTTCCTCGCTCTGTTTTCAGATTTAGATTTCTGCCGACCGATACTCGGAAACAGGCCGTCCCGCTTTGAACGTTTAACTTTTAATTTTTTTCCTATGTTTTTTACGAACTCTTTCTTAGAGTCGCCGCGGCCTGACCCAGTTACTACAGTAGTTGATATATCACTATTTTCAACTGCTGGACTTATTGCGGGATTTAGTTTCAATGGAGACGCTTTTGTCTCAGACGACTTGGGGGGTTGAGGTTCATTGTTATTGGAAGACGACGATACGAGAGTAATAACAGGCTTGGAGCGCTCCCCTGTACTTAAACTCACCTCGGTATTCACTTTAATTGGAGGAGGCGGGGAGAAACTCGTTTTCGGCTGTGTAACTTGAGCTTCAGCGGTCGCTCGTATTAAAGCTGCTTGTAATAAAGACTTATTCGTTTCGTTACCTGAATTAACTGTCGGCGGAGATGAGGGTTCAGTCGTAGTTGGGAAGGTGACGGAAGAAGGCGGACTCTCGTACGTAGGTGACGGCACATTGACAGAACTCTCATCCATATACCTCAAGTCTGCTCCATCCATACCTACAAGCATGTCGTATGACGTACCGTCACCTTTCACAAGCCTTACAGTCCTAGTGCGTGATGATTCTGAATGTGATGGCGGACTTTCCGAAGCGGGAGGACTACATCTGAACTCAGATGGGGGTGGAATGATTCTTTGAGCAATTGTTGTCGATACCTCTCTTTGTTCGGACGGTGTGGTTATTCCAGATGATAAGGGTGACATAACACTAGCGATAGATAGTGGCACATTTGGTACAGAAATATTGTCATTACTCTGCGTATCTGGGTTATCAGTGTCAAGCAAACTCTTTTCAGATATCTGTGATAATGACGACTTTGGCTTTTCCAACTCATGTTTTAATACCGGTGACTGTTTCAAATCAGTTTTTATCATCATGCCACCATTAAAACGCATGTTGTTTAACAATTGGATAGCACCTGTTTGCATCACTAAGTTTGCAACTGACGGCCGTTTCTTAACATTTGTCTGTGTAGTACTTTCTTCATCCGAGTCGAATGCAGGACTGCTCGACCTTTCTGCTTCTACCTGATCTTCTTTCTTATCTCCATCCGACTCGGCTGTAGTTGAAGTACCAGTGGCGGTAGCGCTACTTTTATGTGCTGAAGATTTTTGACTCGAATTGGAATCACTGGACCCACCTAGATTTAGCAACGGAGCCGCAAGTGAACCTTTAGAAGTGGAATCTTTTCGCATGGCCTCTGATACTTTCATCTGATCTTCACTAGATATAGTTGCTTTTGACAAAGCTGCCATACCTGCTGCTCGGCCAGCCATTCCAGTCATAACACCAGCGCTTAAAGCCACCATTGACTGCATCTTTCTTTGCTTCGCTTCACTCTTCTTTTGCATATCATAAGCTGTCTTGAAAATCCCAGCATAAAGTACAATCAATACAAACAGCGTCGTCCAATAATAGCCTATGATTAAAGCTGTGTTAAATATTGGGTCTTTCAAAAACTGTACAGCACATTCGCCTTCTTGTAAGTCTCTGTATCCAACGAAATGTTCCCATCCGAATATTGTCGTAAAGAATAGTAAAGCTGGTATGATCCATGTTACGGTTACCATCCATATAACTCTGTTTTTGGTTCGCCAGGCTCTATACCTCGCCGCTATTTTCACGCTACAAAATCTGTCCACAGTTATGAGTAGGACTGTGTATTGTGAGACAAGACAGACTGTATAGTCGACTGATAGCCAAAGGTCACAAAGCAAGGGCCCTAAATGCCAGTAGCCCTTTAGAACGTAGTCGGTGTAGAATGGAAGCGACAAAGTACCTGTAGACAATGGAAAATAATTCTCTATTAATAAACACTTTCGTTATAATCAGACAGTGAAATGTCAAGAGTCAAGCTTCCCAGATTTGGATATACCCTTCAGTCAGAATTAATTTATCTAAAGCTTATAACAATGTTCTTGTTAAAAGTTTTCTTTAGTAAACAGAAAATAATTAATCAAATAAATGGTTTATTTAATTTAGTTTCATCACAGGGACAGGTTTTCCTTGTTATAAGAGTTTAGTTTTTGTTGAAACTTTGCTTTTAGACTAATTTTGCTTTCAGAAATATTTCTGAAAGCAAAATTAGTCTATAATATTATAGAGTTGATTAAATTATTCTCTATCACTCGGCTACTTATTTTTCACCTCGTTGTGGCTTCAAAAATATTGTGTTTCTAGTTCAAACGCTTGGCAACAATCGAAATACTAATAAAAACAATACTACAGTGGAGTTCAAGAATTCTGCAATTTCAAAACAAACGCTCTTGAGTTTTTAATCGCTTTGAATAACTAAAAGCTACTGGCAATGGAAACCTGATAGATGTACAAAATAGTTAATTTATTCCGACTCGGTTTATTGTTGTTTTGTACTAGTGTGTTTTTATAGAATGCTAAATAAGCTTTTGTATCGAGTTTCGATTCAACTTCGAAGCTAGTCTTTAAATTCATGTAAATGTGTGTTTGTATACGTATTCCATGATATGAGATGTTCCGTCAAATACATATATTGCTTCATTAGTTCTCTGAATAACCTTCGATTAAAACTTGTTTATTGTTGTATTGAAAATAGCTAAACCAAAATTATCCACAAAAATGAAATTGTTACTATGACAATTCAAAAGATGTACTTAAATATGGTTATGAAAAAAATATGCTGTTCTACACATTTTGATGGTTGCGCTTTTGTATGGCACAGACAGCTACATTGAATTGGTTTTAAAATTTAGCTCATTAAAAAAAAACTGTTCTGAATTCATGGAAAAATTGGGTCACTCTGTAGACAGAGTATGCCCCTTAGAAGGGGCACTCATACACGTTTTGAAAGAATCAAGAGTTACATAAATGATACTTTAATTATCCTTACCTATCAACAGATCAGTGGCAGCAAGCGACGCGATGAAGTAGTTGCTAGGCTGTCGAATAGTCCTGTCGACCAGGAACGCAAGAAGCACCAGGACGTTGCCACTGACAGTTAACAGGATGACAAGCACGAGACACGTGGCAAAGATGGCGGCTAACCACAGCGGGAATGGCGGCAGGACTGGTTGCTAAATGAAACAAAAGAGGTTTTATTAACATTCTACAAAACAAAAATATAATGATTTGTGTCGGCTGCTTTGCTTTGATTAGTAACAATAGATAATTTTAAGCATTTTACTTGTTTACAGATCTTCAACTTCCTTCCCTTTGTCCTACTTAACTTGTCGGCGCAACTCGTTTTCTTCTTCTTCCATTACATGATAGGAGTACATGATGCCATGACGCGTTATTATGGTCAATCAGGCATCATGGCTGCATGTCTTCTTTCTCTTGCATATCATTTCTCACACCATCCATCCAGTTTTTCTTTGGACTTCCTCTCCCTCTCCATCCATCAACATTTTCGTCACCTGCGTTTCATCTCTCTTCACTACATGTCCGTACCAAGACTTCCTTTCAATTTTTCTGCAAGAGGCGCCACTTTCAAACTTAATCTAATACGAGTATACTCATTCCTTTCTTTATCGATTCTTGTCACTCCACACATCCATCTCAACATTCTCAACTCCGCTACATGCAATCGTTTTTTGTACTTATTTACAGATCATTTAATATAAATACATTTAATTTTTTCTAAAGTAAACAGGTTGAGGCTTTCTACCCGGATGTTATCAAACAGAGTTAATTTTCTGAACCTTATTTTCGTATTGGGTTTTATTAAAGTCAATCAAATGAAACAGAAACACATTTGTATATTCTGATGCTTTAACTATCATAATGATAAAAATAAAATAAAATGATATTTTGTAAAGATCTAGTCTAATATTTATTTATTAAAACTTTATGCACAAGTATAAAACACTGTACAAAGGCGGACTTAATGCCTTAGGCATTTTCTACCAGTCTAGCTTAGGGTGATGCAGAGAGAAAACATAGTAGGTGCAGTATAACAGATGGTTAGAAAACATTTACATAAATAAAATATAGCGATACATACATAAATACATACATATATATATATATATATATACAAGAAGTAAAGAGAGAGACAAACTAACAACAATTTAATTATGAGATGAATCTGCCAGCTTCTTAAGTAAGTGTTCGCGAGCTTTAACTTTAAATGTGAACCGACTGTTGGCCAACCTGATGTTCAGAGGGAGCGCATTCCAAAGGAAGACAGCCTGGACAAAGAAAGACGACTTGAGAAAACCAGAGCGGTGAGAAGGACAACGCAGAAGGCGATTATTGGAAGAACGAAGATTTTTACTGTGCGCAGGGCATAAATATTGAAGATGAGTAGTCACATAGGAAGGAGAAGTAGGCTTATTAAGAAATAAGCCTACTTCTCCTTCTTCTTCTTCTTTTTTAAATATGTGATAGGTGGATTGAAAATCTTACATTATTCAACCCCACACATTCTTATATTATTTCTGTAACCTATACGTACATTGCAATTACCAACAAATTGTAATTGCGATATCTAATACGTGTTGGCAATTGCAATACGACCAATCCTGCTAATAACGGCAAAGCTATTACAGTTAATGCAACACTAGATTCTGCAAAAAGCTCGATAAAATTCCTGGTCCGGCGATTCCTCTAGAAAACGTAATTGCCTTTAACAAAGCTCTAGTTCCCATTTTAATGAAAGATTCACCTAAATAAAACTCTAAGTGCTGAGCCGAGAGTTCAAAATCCAACAATGCACTTTAGTTAAGGCACTACATAGTGGTGTCCAATATATTTTGGCGGCAGACGGCTATTTCACTGTCACATCTGCCACCAAAGGTGATAAGTGCTGTTAATTTAACTTGCATCTGCCTTTTGTGGTGAAGGGGGTAGGGGCAGATGCGACTGTACCAGATGCATCCACCACTAGGTGGTAGATGTAGTAAAAGTTGCAACTGCCACCGTTTGCGACAAATCGGTAGGGGCAAATAGTAATAAAGGGTGAAACGAGCAAAAAAATTGTTTGTAATGATCTGTGCGCACTTCTTTAACAAACAAACTATCGTCTTACAAGAAAAAGTTAGATACAAATACCTAGAGCGTTGAGCGGGCCTTAGCATAAATTGATCGAGTTCTAACTTTCTAAGTTTGTTTTATGAATAATTAGTTTCAGTACTAAGAGCGTTAAGTTCTTCATAAGTGTCAGATTAGACATTGTTGGTGAGTTTATTAATGGGGCGTTTTTTTATTCAATTAAGTAAGTTATGCTATGTTGTAAATACATATTGCAAACAATTATGGGGTTTTTTCTTCTTCTTATCTTGCTTTAAGAAACCCTTGACATATTAAGAGCGATTGCGCCATACGACAAAAAAAAAACTTTAGTTCTTTTTAGATCTATGTTACCTGCTTATGCTTATTAAGTTTCAATAGAATCGGCTCAGTCATTTCGGAAAATAAGGAGTTGAAAGTTTGAAAGCGTAAACGCACTTAAGTATCGGCTAACGTTGTATTTTCCGTGTTATATACCCGATAGGTTAGTGTGACTCTAGGTTGTTACTTTAAAAAAACCAAAAACACTTTGCCAGATCTGTAAAAACGTTCCTATTCGGCAGTAGTGCTTGCGAGCATTAAGCCACTAGGGGGCTTATTAATCATCTGCTTAGCCTTTTCCCAAACTATCTTGGGGTCGGCTTCCAGTCTAACCGGATGCAGCTGAGTACCAGTATTTTACATGAAGCGCATGCCTATCTGACCTCCACAACCCAGTAAGTGGGTAATACGATACCCCTTGGTAAGACTGGATGTCAGACTTTTCGCTTCTGACTAATCTTAACGACTGTCAAAGATCTACAAATAACAGCCGGGAACAACGGCTTAAGGTGCTTTCCGAGGCACGGAGGAAACTTGGTATGTAATTATGGTCACCCATCCACGGACCAACTTCGACAAGCACGGCTTAACCTTAAACATTGACCCGGGTGGCTGTTATTATTTAGCCACGAGCTCCTAGGACTAGGAGGCTTAATAATAATAACACAAAATCTCAATCATCATGAAAATAATATCCAATCATAACTTAATTGATTCAAAATGTTCTGAAACACTTAGGTACACCACTCACTCACTTGTATCAGCACTTTCTAAACATCATCTGCCTAGCCTTTTCCCAAAGTATCTTGGGGTCGGTTTCCAACCAGATGCAGCTAAGTACCAGTATTTTACATGAATCGACTGCCTATCTAACCTCCACAACCCAGTAAGTGGGTAATAAGACTTAGTAAGACTGGATGTCAGACTTTTGGCTTCGGACTACTCTTAACGGCTGTCAAAGATCTACAAATAACAGCCGGGACCAACGGCTTAAGGTGCTTTCCGAGGCACGGAGGAAACTTGACTTGAAAATTATTGTCACCCATCCACCGACCAGCCTCGGCAAGCACGGCTTAACCTTAAAGATCGACCCGCGCGGCTGTTACTATGTAGCCACAAGCTCCTCAGCACTTTCTAAGCACTTTCTAAACATCAACAATAAAAATCATCTACACAAATCACCCATAACACACTTTTAATTGGAGTGTGCGCTAGGCCCTCAAAAGTACACACTTCGTTTATGTGCACAATACACAATACACACATTCCAACACACGGCCATGACACAATACCGATGCCGATAATGTACAATCGATTAATCGTCTGCACCACTAGCATTTGTTAACTAACCCTTCTATTTTAAAAAGGGTAAGCAGAAGTTGAAGACCTCTTGTTTCAAAGTTTTTTAAAGCACGTTGGATTATATTAGCACATGATCTTTGAGTTGATACTTTGGTAACTCATAATATTCTTACATGGTTTTGCTGATCATCATTATTTAAGCTTTGGTCTCTCTGCTGGACAAGTGGACAGAAATATTCCCAATTGTCGCTTAGCTTTTAGCACCACGTAAGTCAAAAATAGCAACTTTACAAGTCAGAGGAAAAACTGCATAATTACAACTAGTAAATGGTATAATATCATTTTATAATTCGTGTTCACTTCAAATTTATTAAAAGAGACGTTGCTTGTTTCTAATTGGCTGAAACAACGCGTCTTCCAAATGCAATCAAAATGTCATAACCACTAAAATATTACTTACTTGGTGTAAGCACTTAAACATCCTTTTTCAAATTTCTTTGAGTATTGACCTAAACCTTGACTTTACTGAAATTCGCAAGAGAGGATAAAAAACATGATTAATTTAATATAAAGCACACAAAGCTTCGATTTTGAAATCTATTAGACTGGATTTTCCTAGAAGAAATTCTAATTGTACCTATTGTCTAGGAATCGATATCCTAGGCAAGCCTATCTTTGCTATTCATGTATCCCATATCATTGTTGCTGCTAAGTAGATTATTTACGCCATTTTCTGACCTCTAGTTAGTTGTCTTATTTATTACAAATGACTACTACACAAAAAACTTTTTCGTCCTATAAACCTCTCATTTAATTTTATACTAAACAATTACATCCGAAACTCGCAATCATGATTAGGAAAGTTTTTTCCTCATGGTCAGAAATCCATTGTGTTTGTCCTATTCAATAAAACACAATAAGCAAAGCTGCCTATTCATTAACAGTTCAAGTTCTTATCGGAACAGACCGATATTAGTGCAATTTAACTTAGTGAATGGGGCAACGAAGATTGGGAGAAGCTTATCCTTTTTTATCTAAGAAACTTGGGAGTATGAAAGAATAATGAAGTTCCGAGTATCTGTTACGTAGTAAAATTCAGAAGTTTAAATTAATTAAGGAATAGATTTGGTAAAGAAAATGTTTTGATTAAATAATGATCAAGTTAGAGTAGGCTAATTTTCAAAATAAAACGGCTGAGTTTTTTTGGAACAGAATGTGAATTTTTGTAGGAAAGCTCGTCTACAAGCGTTATATGGTGTTTGTAGCATAACACATCCATCTGGCTAGCCTTTTCCAAAACTATCTTGGGTTCGGCTTCCATTTTAACCAGATGCAGCTGAGTACCAGTATTTTACATGAAGCGACTACCTATCTGACCTCCACAACCCAGTAAGTGGGTAATAAGACTTAGTAAGACTGGATGTCAGACTTTTAGCTTTTGACTACTAGTAACGACTGTCAAAGATCTACAAATGACAGCTGGGATCAATGGCTTAACGTGCTTTCCGTGGCACGGAGGAAACTCGGTATGTAATTATGGTCACCCATCCACGGACCAACCTCGGCAAGCACGGCTTAACCTTAAAGATCGACCCGGTGTGGCTGTTTTTCTATTTAGCCACGAGCTCCTCACAACAACACACATCAACACAACACAACACAATCGCTCACAAGCGAAATTAAATCGTCATTTAATTTCAATTTTGCTCTGTTTAACATCAAGTATAACAGTAATCGATTCAAGCTCATTCTTTATTCACTCCAATTATTTAAACGATTACGTCTCATATTAGTTGCAGAAAATGAAAATGAGCATACCATAAAAGTAGGAAAACAGTGCAAAAATTCCCACAATATGATCTGATGTCGGTAACATAACATTATAATATCACGCCTGTTATCCCCTCAGGGTTAGGCAGAGGTGTACCTAATTGTACACCCATGACAGTAGCCCAATGTAATAGGGGGCAAGCCTATTGTCATCAACCGGGCTCAAATCTAGACTCCAAAGCTGCTACTACAAAAAAAAAACCAACAAGGTTTTGCACGATCCGGGAATCGATCCCAGGACTTACCACTAGCCCAAAGAGGCAATCATGAGGGTAAAAAAATCTTCTAGCACTTATTAAAATCGATAACGAAACAACTTTGGTCATTAGTGGGGTCCATATTGGCTCACCTAAAGTTCTTTACCCGAAATTGTTCTTCCTAATGATTTGTAATCCGAATGATCACTCTTCCTAAAATTTTTCATCCTAAAGTTTTCATTCATACTATTTGTAGTGCTACCGGCGATGTTCATAACACTCATGTTTCCGAAAATTGTAATTAATAATATCATTATTGAAAATATATTTCAACTCCTACTGTTTTTTTGCATAACGCTATTATCCCTAAACATAATTACCATAATATTTTCACTCATACTCAGAAAGAAACATTTACCAAGTGTAATAAATAATATATGTGAGTAGAAGATGATATTTATAGTGCTCCCACCATGAAAAAAATACTTAGAAAAATTTCGCGACCAATTTCGAGGTAGCGCTCGCCGGCCGCTGCCGCGGCACCGCTCGCTTCGCTCGCTCGGCTCGCGCGTAGTTGGTCACAGTTCTAACCTAACCTAACCTATGGATATCTTTGCGGGTACACACCGCTTTAAATAAAATTAAAGAAGACGCTTTAATTAATAAAAAATACACCTAAACAATAAAGATATGACTTTGAATAATAGTGTAAAAGATGGTTATGTTGAGAAAATATAGGAAAACAAATAAAAGTATAATAGATGATTATTGCTATTGACATTATGAAGTTGAATGCTTCGGAATTAGAACATTAGAGACAGAGTAGTTAGGAATTGCGATTGTTAGGATGAAAAATGTTAGGAAGAACATTTTCGGATTTCCAATTATCGGAGTTGAAAATTTAGGTGAACTTTGGCGCACCCCATTAGTGGCTTGCATTAGTTGTGTATCGCAAAGATACTACTAAAGTTCCAATTTCATTGAAAGTTCCTATTAATATTTGTTCAACTTTTAATCGGACAACGGTTAATGAAGTTAATGAATGAATCGGTATAATCGATTGAAAGAAGTTGGCAACTGAACAAACAGAAGTGAATAAAGTATGGCTAGTGAACATAATATTATTATGCAGTATTTCAATTGTCGCTTTCACACTGTCTCCCCACCTTTGAGGAGGTTGAGGTCCGATTGTCAGATGCTCTCGGTGAATTATCCACGTACTACCTCGCTAATTCACTCAAACCCAATCCGAGCAAAACACAGTCTCGCATTTTCCACCTTCGAAACAGAGAGGTTGGGCGCAGACTTAACATCGTCTAGGGTGGAGTGCCTATCGAGCACAGCAACTTTTCGAAGTATCTTGGGGTTACTCTGGACAGATCACTGTCATTCAGCGAAAACTGCAATACTATCAAGCAGAAGGTCCACACTCGCAACGGTCTCTTACGGCGACTAATTTCTTCGAAGTGGGGTGCTTCGCCTCATGTCTTGCGGACTACTGCGCTGGCGCTTTCTTTTTCAGCTGGCGAATTTGCATACCCCGTATGGAGCCGTTCAGCTCATGCAAAGTTAGTGGATACAGCTCTGAATGAAACGTGCCGGATCATCACTGGTTGCCTTAAACCGACACCGGTACAGATGCTGTACCCACTGGCAGGGATAGCGCCACCAGAGGTTCGCCGAACAGTGGCAAGCTCTATTGAAAGAGCCAAAATGGCTTCAGACACACGACACCCTATGCACCTAAATACCCTCGTGTCGCAAAGGCTGAAAAGCCGAAACAGTTTTTTGAAGTGTGTCACCCCACTCACTGGCGAGCGGTCTTCGGAGCGACTAGCGCTGTGGCGTGGTGGTGCACTTTACCTAACCCATGAACAGGTGGGAGCACCTGGACATGAGTGGCCATGGCTGACCTGGAAGTCTTTAAATAGACTTCGGACCCAGGTTGGTTGCAGCAAGGAAAACCTGTTCAGGTGGAGATTCATTAGTGATTCAGCCCTGGAGTGTAAAGGTGGTGCTGCCCCACAAACGATGCGGCAAAATAACAAAGATAATTATGCCTAAAAATTATAAAAAAAACCGGCCAAGTGCATCACGACTTGCACTTTTTTGTATGGGGACTCCCATAAATATTTATTTTATTCGGTTTTTAGTATTTTTTGTTATAACGGCAACAGAAGTACATAATCTGTAGAAATTTCAATTGGCTAACTATCACGGTTTATGAGATACAGACTGGTGACAGACGGACGGACTGCCGGACAGCGAAGTCTTAGTGATAGGGTCCCGTTTGACCCTTTGGGTACGGAACTCTGAAAATGACAATAAGATGTCTTCCCGTGAACCAAGGGCTGGCTTTTACCTTGGCCAAAGGTTTGCCATACAACGTGGCAACGCCGTCAGTTTCTCGGGCACATTACCAGCTGATACCGTTAAGGTGTTTTTAATGCATTTTGATAGTTTGTTGTAAGATTAGTTATTTTAATCTAGTAGAAATACGTTATACTTTTGAAGCTATTGTCACTTGTCTAGAAACTCATGATACGATGTTCAAGCAGTATGTGTATGTTCGAGTAGCTTGATAACGTAACTGATATCAATCATAGCAAAAAGCTAATCTAGACGCGGAAGAGACTCTCAAATAAAACAGATTAAATAAAAAAACTCCAAAACCTGGGCAGGACATCTAGCAAGGCGCAGTGATGACAGGTGGACTAAAGCTGTCACCAAATAGCGTCCAAGCACGGGCAAAAGAAATGTGGGTGGCGAGATGGGCAGACGACATAGTTGCCATCGGGGGAAAACCTGGATGGGGCTCAGAGTCTGGTAAAGGACCGTGGAGATTGGCACAAGAAAGGTCAGAAAGGCCTATACTCAGCAGTGGCCGAATTCAGGCTGTGGATGATTTTGATAAAATAAAAAAAAAAACATCCTAATGAAGTCAATCAAACATAAGATAAAGCAAAACAAGAGGGGTGCGTTTGCCTTGACTCACCAATCCACCGTTGACAGTGAGAATATTCTCGAAGGTGTTATTGAAGTAGTAGATGTCAGTGTAGTTCGTTCCATTAGCAACAAGGTACTCGCCGTGGCACTCCTGAATCCCTCCAGCGGTAGTTAAACATGTCCGTTGTCTCATCTTCTGCAGTTTCCTGTTGACAAAATATAGATTAAAAAAACATAACTTCACGCCTGTAATCATCGAGGGATTGGAAAGAAAGAAGATGAAAAGATAATAAGCTTGTTTGGTTTATGCCACAAGTGGACACCATAATTATAAAACAAAAAAAAATCTCATCAATAATGATCTCCATGAAAAAAAAAACAAAATTATAAAAATAAAAACAGATCTAATTGTTTTTATTTTTATAATTTTGTTTTTTTTTTTGCATGTCTTCACTAACTAGGCCCAGTTCAGGTTGGGCAGATGTGTCCACATTTCGATTTGTTTAAGTTCCATGTAATAAGGTAAGAACCTATTGCCATCAACCGGGCATAGATCCGGGTTCCGGGACTCTTACTGAGAAATTCTTGATGGTAAAATCCAATAATATTTAATCGCATCGCACTCCTTGGTCTCTCTCATCTGTCATCAACATCTGATTTCAAACGATGGATGGATCGTGTATGGAAATGAAAGCAAAAGGATTGATTATTGCATGACGGTTGGTAGAGGACAATGGAGAAAAAAAGGTGAAGCGCCGACCCCAAGTAACATGGGCAAAAGCTGGAACATGATGATGATGCAGTAATATTTTGTCCTATCTGGGTTTCCTTGGTGAATTATGGCAAGATCCCTTTCTTAGAGGCCTGTGTCTCAATTGTGAGAACGTTGTAAGCTGATAATACAAAATACAACAGAGACTATACAGTACACAAAATTATGATATTTATACAAATATTGCAAATTATAAATGCGAACGTAACTCAGTCTCATGTCTGTCTGTTACTTTTCACGTCTTAAGTGCTGAATTGATTGGAATCGCACGGATGAAACATGGCCTGGATAAGGATTCTTTCTATCCCGGAACGGTCCCGTGGGACAATATCCGAACTCTACGAATGCGAAATTAATATAACCCAATTTACATAAGACAAAAAACAACAATTTTTTGAAAACTAAATGAATTGAAATATAACTCGACCCAATTAGTAGACCTGTAAATATTCTTTCTGTCGCTACTGTCGAAAGTTTTCACCAATTAACGGCTAAATTCATTCGTCGAAAATACATATTGGCCAACAATATCACGAAACATGATTTTTTGACAAATATTCTTGGAAAGAACTTCAAATCAACTGCAATGGCGGGGAAATATTATATTTAAAAAAATTGAGAATTTTTACCTAAACGTTTCGTCTAAATACAATATAAATCGTAAGCTAAAGCTAAGTCGAAAGTTAACCTACATACGTCCAAGAATTTCTCTTTTAAGAACCCCTCAGAAAACATTTTCAAAGACCACAAAAATGGGAAGTAATGAAGCACTGCAATCAAGGAAACTCAATCTCCTCGAATGGAGTGATATCGTCGCTCTTGAAGATCGCTTACGCTTTATTAAATTGTAGACTCATCAGTTTTGGACCACATTCTGCGGTCATAAAGCTGAGAGGTCCGTTTGAAAGGACTGTAATATTATGTACCCATAGGACTATTGCAATAGACCCCTAGTCGTTTGTGGGCTTTACGACGGCCAGAAAAATGTAGTCCGACCCTCAGAAATAATGATGACTCTATAAGAAAAAAATGTTCTTTTATAGGTTTGCAGCTGGATCTTATTCACTTTATTAGCGTGCGTTAAAATAGTCTTCACATACGGAGTTCAAGAGAATTCACGTTTAGTGCACCCTGAGTAGTTATTAAAGTACTTATATCTTACACTACATTCTTTCCACTTTTTTTACAGTTGCTGTAGTCTATTGCGAGAGAATTACGGAGCTTTAAAGATAATAGAACCATTTAAGACTGGAATCATACAGGCATTAACACTTCATAATAATTTGGGTGGGGGGGGGGGGATTAGTAGAGGCATATAAAAGAAGGATTATGAAAGAAGGGAGCAACATCATCAGCCTATATTGTTCCCACTGCTGGGATGCAGGCCTCCTCTCTATGAGAGGGAATGGGCTGTAATCCACCACGCGGATTCTAGGACATGCCGGTTTCCTTACGATGTTTTCCTTCACCGTTTTGAGAGCAGCGGTGATGAAAATAAATTACACAAAGTAATGCGCCTGCCTGGGTTCGAACCTACGAATTACTAGTCGTAAGTCGGGGCTGCTACCACTGGGCCACCGCTGCTCTGGGGACATCATGCTAGCGCACAAATAAATGGTAATAAGAGCAAAAAAATGATGTTGATAATTATGACCTCAATTTAAGCTACAAGAGAAGAAAAAGCGAATTAAAACCTTATAAACAAAATTGTAATAGAATTTTTCAGGTACAAAGTACAAACAATATCAAAAGCTTTCTCATAGTTTGTTTTCCCTTACGTTTTAGTTTGCAGAAGCAAGGAAAACATTCCCTCCATTTTCATCACAACGGCTTGCAAATATTTTTGTGCGAATCTTTTAAGTAGTTTACAGTGAAAGGCCATTAAAGCTCCTAAGAGATTATGTTGCGATTTCAAAATGAAAAGTGAAACAACGCGGATTTTGTTCTGGTTTATATCTGGAGAAAGAAAAAAATTAAAGAAAATTAACAGAATGCTTTTATTCAAAAAGAGACTTAAATATACTATTGTTTATTTTTACATACTATTTTTTTTTCAGTCAGCACAATTTTCGTTGTATTCTAGTATACACGATTTGTGCCTGATTGACGGCAAAAGAGTCGCTCCCTATTACTTAGGAGTTAATTATAACTCGGGAGAAATGTGAAGTAGATACATCTCTGCATAACTCTTCAGAGATTACAAGCGTGATGTTATATTATCATTTTTCGTTCCAGGGTCCACTTCAACAGCTGTCGACCTTCATAAAGAAAGCCTGCCAGAGGGTATTATGTTTTGGCTTTCGTGGAAGGCACGTGACTCCAAGGATCACGTGCTTGTACAACGTGAAATTATGACAAAAATAAACAAAATATGTTCAGCTAGAGCTGTTCTTAGAAAACTCGTATTCAACAGATAACAAAAGTATCCAATGAGTAGGTCAACCAGGGACAAGACCAAACCAAGACCGTTCTATTTTCAAAACGAATTCCAATCCATTTTTAACTTCTCTATCAAAAGGTCTTTTTTTATATGAAAGAGAGATAAGAAATAAATGATAGCGTAAAGAATTACAGGGGAAAATGGAAGAAAAAAACGTGTTACGCCGACCCCAAATAACGTGGAACAAGGGCAAGAAGATGATGATATCAAAAGTTCATTTTGTCAAGCATCTTAGGACTGAATTTATATGCCAGAAGAAAGAAAGTATTTTTTGAGTTAATTTTTTTTTTAAGATAATTTTGCCGCACTCTAGGAGTTCCTCCTGAATCGTGGGTGCGTTTACAAACATTTAAACTAACATACACATACAGCCAGATCCGCAAAAAATATTTGTAGGTCATACAAATGTTTGGATCGAAAACGCGACACGCAGCGAAGCAATCGATAGCTAAACCACAGCGCTAACCGTGCCGTCACAAGACATAACAAGAAGATCTTCTTCTTGTTTTCATAAATGAAAGATAGCTACTGAAATACCGTTGTAGGTATCAAAAGAGTAAAGATAAGTACGAAATATTCCATACTCCACAACAACAGGTATGATTATATCCATCCATCCAAAGGACCATTGGGGGTTCATTTGTATCATCATCTGCCTAGGTTTTTTCCAACTATGTTGGGTTCGGCTTCCAGTCTTACTGGATTCAGCTGAATACCAGTATTTTACATGGGGCGACTGCCTATCTGACTTCCATAACCCAGTTAGTACAGGATATTTTTTTTTTTGAGAATAAAAATATCTTTAAATCTAACACGATACCCCTTGGTAAGACTGGTTGTCAGACTTTCGCGCCACTGACTATCTGTAACGACTGTCATAGATCTAAAAATGACAGCCGGGACCAACGGCTTAACGTGCTTTGCGAGGCACGGAGGAAACTCGGTATGTATACGGTCACCCACAAACAGACTTACCTAGGTAAGCACGGCTTACCCTAAAGATCGATGTCATTTATGGTGTGCTCAATAAAGAATTTTCTACCCACAAGATACGCATTGCGCGTATACACACGAAAAAGAAGCATATAATAGGGAGAAATAAAAAATTACGATATTTGGATTATTGCTGGGACAACTTTTGAAGCAAGACTATCTATTGTTAGGTCGTCTAGTATTTTTAATCTTTTTATATGTAAATGTTAGTCAGTAGATGAGTAAAGAAGTCATGGATTCGTAAATTGATTAATTTAAGTGATTTTAATGATTTATTAATTAATGTGTATAAATAATAATGTAATATTAATTTATTTGTGATATAAGTTAGTCAAAGTATTTAAACTGATTTATTTATTATTTGTTGGTCACTTATTTGACTAACGGTCCTCCACTGAGTGGCGGGACAAAATGTTTTAAATAATCGCTTCGTCCGCCATTACGGGCAGTCGTTGTTGAGCATTCGAGGAAATAACAAGTGATAGTTGCACTGTGTTTAAACAATAAACGTGATTTGTGATTACATTACGTGTTTTATTCCTGGCCAAAAGGTCAGAAGTGGGATATTCAAGAAAATTCCACATTTTCTTGTCACGTTCACGGCTCGGACAAACGTAAGTAACGCATTTATATATTTTTTTGAGGTTTGAGTAACCTCATATTTGGTTTTTATTTTTTCCATCGTGGTTACGGTTGGATTTGATTCTCAGGTAATCCTGGTCATGACACGTGTTATTTTTAATCTTCCTTCCAATATATTTATTGAAACGTTTAAACGTTTAATATTTTTTTTTCTTTTTACAAAAAGGACAACGATAAGTACCGTACAAACTTTTTTTTTTATTCAAATGTTTCTCTCCATCTCTGGGAAATGAAAGACTTCTTGATGACAAAGATAGAATAGATAACAAATTGACTGTTGGTGAACAATCATTGTTTTAGATTTATAAAGGTTTGTTTGGAAGGAAGAAGGGATTAAGGGTTTACTAAATCTGTTTTTTTTTTTGTTATTGATTATTTTGCATAGTACTCGCTACTTGCAATTCTCAAATTTGGTTTAATTACTTACTTGGGTTACTATTATAGCAGGTGTAAAACACGGGCACTTAGCGAATCCGAATATCATGTGTTCTCCCAGTTCTTGACATAATGTTTGTGTTAGACTAAGGCTTGGATTCTTTAGGATATTGATATTTGCAGATATTGAGGGTCAAAGTTTAACCTTTCCATAATTTATTTTAATGAATGGTTTTTAATCGTTATTTTAAATACCACGAACCCTGTATACTTGCAGGCCTGCCTATGGGCACGGTGTTTAGCGTGTAATGCACGCTAATGGCATTGCGCAGAAGCGTAAGACGTGAATATTCACAACAAAAATATTTTCCCAGTAACCATATTTGCTTGTTAACGGTTGAGCAATGGGTTAAGTATAATAAAATCAAATGAAGTTAACTGAAATGAATTAAAATAATTTTATTAAATGGAAATAAATTGAATGAGACTGGAATAGGTTTGAACGGACTGAATTAAATTAACCTACAGTGCCTACGTAATAGTGTTCTATTAGCTGAATATAGAATACCTTATTAGTCTAGTGCTCGTAGGTGCAAATACCGAGGTAGATTACTTAGGTCAACACTCAGGTCGGGTAATGGGCCCGCTTCATCACATGGAATTTGGACATGGCAGGTGAAATATGGGTTTGCAATAGGCCTAGCGTCATGAATATGTTATCGTATGTGTATAATAGGATACTAGGTAGCACATGACATGACAGATACTAAGCTTACTTTAAAGTTTCAGAACTCACTGTGATGGAAGGATGTGAAGGAATTGCCCAAGGTAAAGGGCCGTATGAAAGGATAACCCGAGGTAAAGGGTCGAATAAAGAAGGAACCCGAGGTAAAGGGTCATACAGAGAAGGAACCCGAGGTAAAGGGCCTTATGGAGAGGGAACCCGAGGTAAGGGCCCTGTTGGAAACCAAACCCGAGGTAAAGGGTTTGGGAATATTTGTGATGTGACCAGTCGAGGGGAAGGACTGGCACATCAGGAAGGAGTACCCCAGGTTACGGGTCAAAATCGGATCATGGACAATTTGAACTCCGGAAGTTGTACACAACGCTCGAGGCAAGAGCATGATCAAACTAGTTCTGATGGAAATCATAGCATTATACTAGGGAACCAGGATCGGTCGGAATATGAGGAATGGAATGAAAGGAGAGAAAGTCGCAGAAGGCAGTTTTCAAAACGATCATCGCGGCCAAGGAGAAAACGCTATTACTCTACGTCTTCGGAGTCAGGAAGCAACTCACCGTCACCAAAAAGAACAAGGAGATCAAATAGAAAAGAAGGTGATAGTAGGTTAATGGATAAATTTTTAGCTATTTTAGAAAAATGTAAGGGGTCTGATAAAACTAAAATGTCTTTTAACACCAATGTAATACCGGAGTTCGACCCTTTGTCTAAAGAACAAACCATGTTGACTTGGCTGACCAAAATTGAGGAATGTGCCGAAATTTACGGCTGGGAAGAAAAAGAAATCATTCATTACTCTCTCCCTAAATTAACCGGTGTTGCAAAAACATGGTATCAGGGTCTGACTTCGATATTACATACATGGCCCGAATGGAAAAAGAAACTGGTCGAATCTTTCCCGTGTAGAGAAGATTACGCAGAGCTTTTAACTGAAATGTTGTCAAAAAAGGCAAAATACGGTGAATCACTAGAGAATTATTATTATGCGAAGGTTAACCTATTAAATAGATGCAAAATATATGGCAGGCAAGCGGTAGATTGCCTATTATATGGGATAGACGATCGTGCAGTGAAGGTTGGCGCTCAAGCAGCTCAGTTCAAAGAACCAGAACAGGTACTTAAATATTTAAGAACTGTTAAAAGTGGCCCGAGTAGAGAGACTCAAGACTCTTCGCGGAAACCAAATGATCGACGATTTGGAAGCAACTCAAATCGACCGGGCCCATCTAAACCAGGTACGAATATTAATTCTAATATAAAATGTTTTAATTGCAACGAGATTGGTCACCCAAGCTTTAAATGTGAAAAAACTCCAGTGAAATGCACTAATTGTGACCGGTCTGGCCATCTGTCGGCCAATTGTCTTAGGAATAAGAGGACAGCAAACGATTCAGACAAACACAAAGTACTACCACCAGGTAATGACCAGACCCAAAAACAGGTTTCAGAAGTCAGGGCAGAGGATACCGGTTTAAACAAGTACGTGTTGGAAATTAAAGTGAACGAAATACCAATCTTGTGTCACATTGATCTTGGGAGTCAATGTTCTCTTGTTAAGATAAGTGTTGCTAATTCTTTAAACCTTCAGATAATAAATCGCCCAAATTTACCGTTACTCAGAGGCATAGGTGGTAACTTGATAATTCCACTAGGAGTTGTTGTGAGTTCTGTCGAAGTTCAAGGGCTGAAAGAAATAATAGATTTATACGTTGTAGAGGATTACGTGTTGGTTCATCCCGTTTTGTTAGGCCATTCCTTTACAGAAAGGCCTGACATATTAATTATTAAAACTCCAGATGAAATCAAATTTCAAAGATTACCGCCCAATAAATTAGATATTATAGTGCTTACTGATACTGAGATTCCTGGCAATACGTTAAAAGCAATAAAAATCTGTACGCATACTCAGTTGGATTGTGACGTATATATAAATGGTACTTTACGAGGTACTGAGGGTCAGGAGCATTATTTACTTCCCGGGCAGTACGAGATTAAGAACGGAAGTGGAGCAGTCTTGATCTATAATATATCGGTGACTCCTATGCACATCACTAAAGGTACTCTTTTAACTCGCTCTCTGCAGAGAAACTCTGTTTCATCGAGTTATTCGCTAAATGCGTTCAGCGTAACGTTCGGTGATGTTGAAATGGGGACCTCTGTCAACTGTAATCCACGTTTGGATAAAGGCCAGTCTCAGGAATTACAAGGTTTGCTCGCAAAGTATAGTAGTTGTTTTTCAAGTGGACTACATGATTTGGGCTACACGCCTGTTACCGAGATGAACATCGAACTCAATGATGCAGATCCAGTAGTTTACCGCCCGTATCGCATGTCATTTACTGAAAGGACAGTGGTAAGAAACATGATACAGGAGATGTTGGACAGTGATATAATCAGAGAATCATCGTCACCTTACGCAAGCCCAATCGTCATGGTGCAGAAGAAGACAGGTGACAAGAGGTTGTGTGTCGATTACAGGGCGCTCAATAGGAAAACCAAGAAGGACCACTACCCTCTACCCAGGGTAGAAGACCAACTGGATCTACTTGCAGGTAATACCTTATTCACATCCTTAGATCTAGCTTCTGGTTATTACCAGATCCCAGTATCAGAAGAATCCCGTCCTAAAACTGCCTTTGTGACTCCTGACGGGCAGTATGAATATAATCGCATGCCATTTGGTCTGGTTAATGCACCATCGGTTTTTCAGCGCACCATTAACAAAATATTAATGGAAGCCAAAATAAAATATGCCGTTATATATATGGATGACATTCTCATTCCATCCAAAGATTTTAGAGAGGGACTTCAACGCCTGGAAGAGGTACTACAGTTACTCAAAGAAGGTGGGTTAACTTTAAAACTCTGTAAATGCCATTTCTTCCTAGACTCCATAGATTTCCTGGGTTTCCATGTAAGCGCTAGTGGTATCAGGCCGGGTAGCAGAAAGACTGATGCAGTCTCTAATTTCCCAACACCTAAAAATCAGCACGATGTACGGCAGTTCCTTGGGCTTTCCGGGTTTTTCAGAAGATTTATCAAAGGATATGCGGTGATTACAGCACCATTGACAGATCTACTAAAAAAAAACTCTACCTGGACTTGGAGTGACAAACAAGAAGAAGCATTTACTAAGGTAAAAGAATTGCTTGTAAGTCGCCCGATACTCGCTTTATATGACCCGAAAGCCGAGACAGAGTTGCATACAGACGCGTGTAAGGATGGCTTGGCTGGTATATTGCTTCAACGAAACGCGAACGGCGTAATACAACCAGTATCATACTTCAGCCGTAAAACGAATGCGGACGAACGTAAGATGCATTCTTATGAACTCGAAACGTTAGCAGTGATCTCTTCTTTAAATCGTTTCAGAGTTTATCTCGTAGGCATTCCGTTCAGAATCCTGACTGATTGCAATGCACTCAGGTCAACGTTAGTAAAGCGGGACCTCATACCACGAATCGCGCGTTGGTGGGTTGTACTTCAAGAGTACGACTGCACCATAGAATATCGTCCTGCGACCCGAATGGCGCATGCAGACGCCCTCAGCAGGAATCCAGTGGACAACCCGGTAAGCGAACCACATATTTTGGACATACTACCAATCCAGCAATCTGACCAAAACTGGATCTCAACAGTGCAATCCGCTGATGAGGAAGTTAAGAAAATTAGAGATATTCTTTTGGATCCGTCTGCTGAGGAGGCTATTGAGGTGCATAAAAATTATAAAGTTAAAAATGATAGGGTTTTTCGCATTGTTGGGGAAGACTTGAAATGGCTTGTACCAAGGGGCGTGCGCTGGCAAATCCTCAAGATGAATCATGATGATGTTGGTCATTGCGGGTTTGAGAAGACATTACATAGAATAAGAGAACATTACTGGTTCAGGAAAATGCGCAGATTTGTAAAAAAATATGTCACTTCTTGTCTGGAGTGCGCTCACCACAAGGCTCCTGGTGGTAAACGGGAAGGTGAATTACACCCTATCGAGAAGGTCAGTACACCCTTTCATACCATCCACGCAGATCACCTAGGACCGTTCGTCAAGAGCAAGGCAGGAAATTGTTATCTACTGGTAATTATAGATGGGTTTACAAAATACATAAGCATAAATCCAGTGAGAAATACCAAATCTGTAACTTCAGTAAGGGTGATGAGGCAATTCGTAAGTTACTTTGGAGTTCCAGCACGTCTAATTACTGATAAAGGCTCAAGTTTTACCAGCAAACATTTTCAGGACTTTGTTACATCCTATGGCATAAAGCACGTCCAGAATGCCGTTGCTACACCCAGGGCGAATGGACAAGTGGAGAGGTTCAACAGAACTATATTGGATGCTTTATCAACCTCGAGTCACGGTGGAGATGATAAGTCATGGGATGACCATATTTCCGACATACAGGTAGGTATTAACACAACAAAACATAAAACAACTCTGAAGAGCCCGTCGGAACTGTTATTCGGATTTAATGTGACTAGCAGAACAGAAGGTAAGTTAAACGAAATCATCAAAGAAACTCTTAATAGAACTCCTGCGGAAGACTTAGATGCGCTTAGACAAAATGTAAGCGAAAAGATAAGAGAGCAACAGGTAAGAGATGCTACTAATTATAATAAACACAGGAAACCGTCAACACAGTATAAAGAGGGCGACTTGGTAAGAGTGGAAAGACAGGTCCCTCATGATGGCAAGTCACAGAAGCTTACTGTTAAGTATCAAGGTCCCTATCGCATAATAAAAATACTCCCTAACGATAGGTTCCTGATTGAGGATACAGCTCTGACACGTAAAAATGGTAGAAAATATGAAAACATTGTAGCAATCGATAAAATTCAACCTTGGATGAATTTCACCAGAGACTTAGAATCCGATTCATCTGGGGATGATTGTGCCAGTGATGACGAGCAGATGTGTGTCCAAAATAAGGAATAAGAAAAATATTGAAACATTAATTTATTATGATTTGTGATTTTGAATGTTTTAATAATATAAACAAACTGATTAAGAATAACAAAATAAAAGCGATGGGACTCGCTTGAAACAGGATGGCCGAGCTGTTAGGTCGTCTAGTATTTTTAATCTTTTTATATGTAAATGTTAGTCAGTAGATGAGTAAAGAAGTCATGGATTCGTAAATTGATTAATTTAAGTGATTTTAATGATTTATTAATTAATGTGTATAAATAATAATGTAATATTAATTTATTTGTGATATAAGTTAGTCAAAGTATTTAAACTGATTTATTTATTATTTGTTGGTCACTTATTTGACTAACGGTCCTCCACTGAGTGGCGGGACAAAATGTTTTAAATAATCGCTTCGTCCGCCATTACGGGCAGTCGTTGTTGAGCATTCGAGGAAATAACAAGTGATAGTTGCACTGTGTTTAAACAATAAACGTGATTTGTGATTACATTACGTGTTTTATTCCTGGCCAAAACTATCTATAGGCAATTGCATAAAAACTAGCAAGCTTGTAAGAACTTTATAAATAACAAAATTCACTAGTCTGACCTTTTTCTTCATGAATACAACATACTTTCACGTTCAGAGGTACAGTTTCTTTTCAGGACCAACTATAATGTTATATAATTCATATTTAAGCTGAATTTAGTGCAGCATACCCACACTAGATCGTAAAATCAAGTATTCAGAGATTGTAATGGGTCATAGAGAGACCGTTTGCTGTTTTCAAAGGGTTCATAGTACGATTTATTTATTTTTATGACCGGTTTAGATTAAAAACATCCACAACTATGAATATTTTATGAGTGGGTTAGTCTTGCTGATTCTCTCTTTATTGTCTAGTTTATTTGTTATAAGCCCTTGTCATAATTTGCATTTTATGAACGTTTGTGCTAACTTTGATTACTTTGGTAGCTTTTTTAATGGAAACCGTAAGCAAGCTCCTTTCAGAATTACTAGTAGATACTGCCCCCCTAGCATGACCGTTCTATCTCTATTCTACCAAGAAACGACAAGAAATCTTTTCTTTACAACTTGTCATTTCTTCTGCCCGAGCATGGCGCGCACCGTCGACTCGCGTTTCTACGAAGACATAGACAGAAATTCTTTCCATAGCAACGGGGACGTTGCTATGGAAAGTTAAAAGGTTACGTTTAGTTAACAAAAAAAAGTTGCCAATTGCACGAGTTTTTCATTTTTCGTGGGCGGGATGGTGTTGCTGCATCCTGGATCCAGGCCTGGATCTTTTTCGCGAAATTAAACCTAAATATTTTACATAACATTTCAACCTTTTGAACGTAACTCAACGCAACCACGAAACGTATTTCTCGTATTTAGTATTTATTAAGACTAGTTTGACATTTGTCAGAAGTAATGTTTCTACCCCCAAATGTCAAAAGAAGAGAAAATATGGTCGTCATGCTCGACGTTGTAGACTTGTGTCGACTGAAGAAAAGAAACATTTCTTTTCTACATTCTTAATATCGCCATGCTTGGGAAGATAGAAATATCTGTCAAATTGTCGATTCTTCCGTAGACATAGCTCGTTTCTACGGCGGTCATGCTAGGCCGGCTGGTGTGATATCACGTCTACACGTATACGACTTGACTGTGATAGACTTTGTATTGATATTGTGATAACTTGGTGTTATGTTGGATGGTTGAAATGAAAGATACCGTTGGGTATACTTAATTTAATAGTCACAGGACACAGGTTTCATTATATAAATTGACAGTGCGTAGTGTCACAGACGGGTTGAGACCAAGTTATGGCCTCCGGAAGGATGTGTACCATAGATAATCACTAGAGCTGGACAATTAGTAACATACTAATTAGTGATGTCACAACAGATACTAAGGTGGAGATTGTCACAAACGATTTTAATTTTAAAGCTGGCCAGCGTAACGTAACTTTGAAACGCATACCAGACTATAACATGGCTATTCAGTTTCTGGGCTCAAATTACGACACACGATGTGCCAAATAAAAACGAAGTAATAATTATTATTGTATTCGATTGTATTCAAGTCCACGTGCTAGCGAGCCGCGTGTAGATTTCATGAGCAGGCTCCGTTCGGCTCCGAAACCAGTGAAATGTCCACGTGACTAAGGCTTATGGCATACTTATAAGAACTGCTGTTCCACAAACAATGAGGCACCTGATGTTCTGTCCTGCCTGCCATGATTTCTTTATTTAGATTGTTCATTTAATTGATGAGAGCAGCGGTGGTCCGGTGGTGGCAGCCCCGACTTACTAGCAGTAAGCTGTGGGTTCGAACCCAGGCAGGCGCATTGCTTTGAGTAATTTATTTCATCACCGCTGCCCTCTAAAACGGTGAAGGAAACCATCGTGAGGAAACCATAGAATCAGCAATATTGTAAAAAAGCGTGTTACAATTGTGTTGTCTGGGTCCAGAAGCATGCAATTTTGTCCAAGGCAACGAGGAAGGATTTTTGAAATATATTATATTACTTAAATCGATTAAACATAATTGTGATGGATGAAAGCATGTATTAAGGTGTTATTTTATGAAAAAAAGTAATATGTAACCAAAACAAGGTCGAGGGAAATAGCTAGCAGGAATTACTACGATATCAGTCATATAATTAAGTAACGAATTCACAATTATAGGAATGTGTAAGGCTCAAGATTTTACTGTAAGGCTGGCTGTCAAACTTTCGAGCGTCTGACAACAGCTACTCTTACTACCTATGAAGAATATGAAAGACCAACTCATGAAAGCCGGGACCAGTGGCTTAACGCTTAATGCTTTTGAGGCACCCTTCGTGTGATGTCGAACCGAATGTTGCTTAACATTCAAGATCAACCTGGTATTGATTGGCCTTGTCCGTCTGTAAGGGGCTCCTTTCGACACAAAATAAATCAACACACATAACATCACGCCTCTTTTCCCCAAAGGGTTAGGCAGACTGCACCTAATAGTCTATACTTACTATAGTTATGTTTAAGTCCCATGTAAAAGGGGGCGAGCCTATTGCCATCGACCGGGCACAAATGTAGACTCCGTGGCTACGATTGAGAAATTTCTGAAGGAAAAGCCCAATAACACCCACCCGCCACGACCAACCAGGGTATCGAACACAGGGCCAACAAAATAAAATGAATAAAATAGTTGAAAGGATATTTACCACTGCGTAATAAAGCTGGTACCGATAGTGTATATCGGCGTGGACCGGTTGACGTCAAGGCTGGTCTCCGTAGAATTCATGTTGGTGTTAAAGGCTAGTATTATTGTCTGAGTTGAGGCGTCTGGCTCCGCTACCGGAACTTAGTGCGTCTGGAACAAAACTGTATTTAAAACTTAGGATGATGTGGTTTTGTGAGAATTTATATTGAATCAGATTTCACAGGTATTGCAGTACTATTCAGCACTTTCAGCACTAGCTGTTCCCGCATGATAAAAATTGTTACGACAAGTTAATTGACAGATTTTAACTTAGAGGTTTATCTCTCGAGAGGATATGATTGTCTAACTTATTAAACTTATTCAAATCAGTTTTGCATTTTAAATTTATAAACCACTAGATTCTACATTCAAAATCTATTTCCAACATCACCAAATTCTTTACTCAGTCACACATCACAACCTTTTCAAATGTCCGTCTCTTATGACCTTCAAAAATTCAAATTTAACACACGCTCCACCCTTACCTAGCGCCCCTCTTGACACGCAAAATAATGCAAACATCAACATAGAATGCATGTCGCATTGAATAGTCTACTATTATGTACCTCCCTCACTGTCGTGCTATTCAAATCTCACCGTTATAGATAAGGAATGTGCCAAACGGGGAACAGGTGTCGTCCGGCCGTCGAGACGGCCCGGAACGGTAGCGTCGTCCATGCGATCACGGCTTTATTTCATCTGTAAAGGAAACGCTTGAGTTTGATCAGTGGACCGTGGATGTAGGTGGGAATTATTTTTGTTTGGTCTTGGTACGTTTTATTAGAGTTTTCTGGGTCAGTGAGATTTTAGGGGAGAATATTGTTTATTGAATTTTTCGGTGGTGCTTACTATTTTTTGGAAAAATGCTGGTGATCACGGCAATCCAGGACAACTTATGCTTGAGTGTTCTGTTATCTTTAGATGCTACAGGTACCGGTAAAGGTGGATTTCATTTGTCGGTATAACATGATGATTGTCATGATCACCAGCAACCATTTTTTTTTTCGCATCGGGGTAGTCATCAATTTACTCCTCCCGCTCTGGGTGAGCGGAAGGGAGTGTCAAACCAATCCAAGTTCCTTTTTAGCCCATCGTGTTTCATAGCCACGGTATCTCTTTCGAACAGTCCCGCAGCCCTGGCAGGCATCGGCCCTCTCGGACGCGCGTGGAGCACGAATGCGCCGACGACACGGGCTGTCGTCATAGGCGCGGGCCTGTGAATGGTGAGCTAGCCCATTACTCACCGTCCACAAGCCCGCGCCTATGGTAGCCGGGGACCACTGGGTAGCTCCCGACACCCGGGGCTTCTCCCGCGGCGGCTGGGACGTGAGACTCTCTCCCTCTCACGTTCAGCCACCTCTTTTGCTAGAATGAATGCTTCAGAAGGAGGCGATGGCTTCCCATTTCCTCTCACTCCAGATCATGGATTGAACCAGGACCATACGCGAGAGGTTGCCGCCGCCAATCGCCGCTACGAGGACAAGGCGGAAAAAAAAAATCACCAGCCACCTGCTTTGCAAATTTTTCCCAGCATTATCTACGAAAATGTTCGATGCACATAATTAATTAACCATTGAAAACTCACTGACCCATCAAACCATACTGATTTACAAATAGAATACGTCACAATCATTTTCTTACAGCATCATGATGTGTATTTGTGTACGCGAATTGAATCTTTACTTATTATTTAATATTATAAAGCTGAAGAGTTTGGTTTTTTGTTTGCTTGAACGTGCTAATCTCAGGAACTACTGGTCCGATTTGAACCCTCACTCAGCAATCACGCAAGGCCTTTTCTGTGTCGGTCTTGGACGAACCAATCAATCTGCGTAGCCTTTTTCCAAACTATGTTTGGGGTCGGCTTTCAGTCTTACCGGAAGCAGCTGAATACCAGTATTTTACATGGAACAGCTGACTAACTAGCCTCCACAACCTAATAACAAGATAATACAACGAACCTCTACAAAATGACAGCCGGAACAGCTTAACGTGCTTTCTGAGACTCGGAAGAAACTCGTTATTTAAAAATGTTTCATCCATCCTCAAAAAGTACTGCATAACCTTGAAGATCGACTCATGCGGCTTTTATTTACCGCAAATACTAAATTCTCGCATTGAATACAGCAGTCTTCTATATTTAACCGTCACATGTCTCCAAGTGTAATACATGCGTACATAAACATATGAAGCGGCTCAATGGTTCACTGGCTCGCCTAGTGGGCTGGAAGCGGACTATCTCAAGGACTATCAACTAGAAGATATAATATAATAATGTAGGCCGTGTACATTGGTTGTTGCAGTACACTTGCGTGATTACATTATGGGTATGCTACTATGGCCGGGTGTGTATGATATGGCTTTACTTGTATGCTTTGCGTCAGAGCTTTTTCTATTTTTGAATGTGGCTTTGGTTATGTAATGGATGGGTTTGTGTGGAGGAGAGAAGTATTTTTTATTTTAGAATGTTGATACATATTTTATAACAAACGTATAGTTATCATGCTTTTCATTGACTAGTTTTGCAGCAGCAAGTGTAAAGAGTTTGCAGAATTCAAAATAATCAATAAGCTTCCGAAATATATTTTTTATGGAATCATATTTAAAAAATATTTCCGAAGAAAAAAAAAATATTTTCTAATCCATTAAATACCAGGAAAACGATAATTAACTAAATATATTATAAAACTGGCTACTGAAAAGCTGTATCAGATTAACAAAACAAACAACCTAAACGAAAATAAATAACATTCCCTACTTCATAAGCCAGAGCATCATAAACACAACACCCTTATTATTTATACGCTCATCAAACCGAGCCCTTTATTGCAACACTTTGGCGACCCCATATCGATACCTATTTACTATGAGGAAGGGCAGCTAATACAAATGTACATACAGCGACCAATCAAGCTTTACTAAACCAGTTTGTGCGTTTGTGGCGATTAAGTAAGTATATTTGAAGGCGAGGAGCTTGTGGCTAAATAATAACAGCCGCACGGTCAATCTTTAATGTTAAGCCGTGCTTGCCGAGGTTGATCCGTGAATGGGTGACCATAATTACATACCGAGTTTCCTCCGTGCCTCGGAAGCACGTTAAGCCGTTGGTCCCGGCTGTCATTTGTAGATCTTTGACAGTCGTTACGAGTAGTCAGAAGCCAAAAGGCTGACATCCAGTCTTACTAAGGGGTATCGTATTACCCTGTTACTGGGTTGTGGAGGTCAGATAGGCAGTCGCTTCTTGTAAAGTACTCGTACTCAGCTGCAACCAGTTAGACTGGAAGCCGACCGGAATATAGTTTGGGAAAAGGCTAGGCAGATGATGTTTTATTTGAAGGTGGTGGATTTACGACAACGACGGAGGTAGATGATAGATAATTCCATCATTTACTAGTTCATTGATTCCCTAACAATATCCAGAGTGTATTATATTAGCAAGCGGAACACCGCAGACGTGATATGATACAAACTTCAAGTAGAAAACCCAAATTGTGCGGTGAATAAAAAAAATCATTGCCGATATTTTTATCATGTTTATTCATACCTATCAGAACTCTGGCATTTTGTTTACAAATCCATACTAATATAATAAATGCGAAAGTAGCTCAGTTTGTTTGTTACCTTTTCACGACTAAACGGCTGATCGGATCGTAATGTAATTTGGCAAGGGGTTACATTCAATCCTAGGGAAGGATTATAGGCTATCTCTTTTTACTTAAACATAACAATTTTTGAGCGGACGAAGTCGCGGGCAACAGCTAGTCTAATATATTATTTTATTTATTTTTTATTTTATTTTTATTGTACCTACATTGAAAAAAAAAACTGTATTTTCGCTAAAAAAAAGTTGGATGACTAGCCTTGTTTAATATTGAAACAATGTAAATGAATAATATTGACTTAAAAAAAGTCCTGCAACATTAGTGTGTATTAAAAAAAGAAAAAGAATTAAATAAATTCAGGTTCAGAAATTTTTAGCTCTTTACTTTCAAATAGTGTTCTTGCTCATTATCACGTCAGTGGTACACAATTATGAAAATTCTCTTTGGTTACTCGTCCTAAATACCTATATTTTCACTAAAATGCTTCACATTTTGTTCCCTACTCAAAAAGGTGTACTCGAGCGAGGCAGGGTGAAATAAAAGGGGTCTGAAGGTCAGTGCCGCTGGTAATGCATTATCACTATTATTATGCGCCTCGATGGATTTTGTGAGAATAATTTTAGGTGATTGACCTTTGGGAATTTTGAGTGGAAAGTCTATAATATTCGCGAAATATTTGGCTATTAAAAATTTTAGATTGTATACGAAGGCAGTTTTTATAGGAAAGGTAACAGCTGAACAAAAACCAATAAAATAACTGCAGGAAACAGTACTTTAAAAACAAATCACAGAGATGATTTTAACTTTGTTTTGTTTCAAAGATAAAATATTGAAGCTACAATCTACTTTTAAAGCGTTTATAACGAGATGAAAAGAGTAACAAAAAAAACAGAAAAACAAACTGAATGCAAAATGCCATTCTGAATTACCTACTTAGTAAAGAAATTAAGGATGCCCCTGAAAATCTCACAAAGTACAAGAAAAAAGCAAAGGAAATATAAATGAAAAACCTAACATGAATACTTGACTCCACTTTACAATGGAAAATCAAACTATTCACAACTATCCAACGAACAGTGTCGTCTAGGTAGCAAAGAATAGCCTCATTCACTCCGCTATCAGACAGTACCCGACCTCGTTAGCAAGTAATTAATCATTACCGGTACCCACGCCAAATTTAATGAACCTCCTTGAAACAAGAATGAAAAATCTGTGAAATGACAATGATTATGAAATATTCATTATCCTTTTGGGATTCTTTGATGATTTATTGACAATAGAAGAGGAGGCGAGTGGAGCTGTGGATTCCAACAAACGGAATTTAATATTGAAGTTCCAATTACGGTCTGGCTATTTTTGCTAGTAATTAATGGTCTTGGTTCAGAGTTTAGAAGAATTGTGGTTTTTGCAGGGGATTGTTATCGGTGCTTTTGTCTACATTTAGATTTGAAAAGTTGAAGTTTGGATTAGTTATATGAAGAAACGAATACCATTCTTCTTATTTGAAAAAAAAAATAATCGAGTTGGACTCAACGTTTTTACTGCGAAAAATTTTGTCTGCTACTTAAAGGGAAACGCCCAATCTTGGCCATGTTTTTGCCCACCAATGTGGAAAATACAGAAAAATAACCCATTTAGTAACTAAAATATTGCTATTACTTATTAGTAATGAAACCTCCGGAATTAAAAGCAGAATTAATTAAGAAACTCTATCGTTTATTGCCTCATTTGACACTTCCGGTCGTTGGTAAATCCTGTCGAAGTAGAGATGCACCTTTTCCTAAAAAAATCGATAAACTAAAAACGGTTACCAAAAATCGATTGTCGGAAAATATTTTCTTTTTATGTAGTTCTTTCGCTTTTGTTATTTTCATTAAAGACAAAAAATGATTGTCCGTTTTTGGGCTTTTAAATACGATATAATGAACCGATGCCTCGTTTCCAGTTTTATTTAATGAAATAATCGATAATCGATTCTTCGATAAATCGATATCATTTCGACATCCCTAAAATAGTAATTGACATTTTGTTTTTGACAACTGATTGGTATTGACATTTCACATTGCTGTTTGGTTTGTTGTTCGCTTGCGACTCGTGGTTTTTTTCTCCTGCGTTTTTCTATTTGATTGTCCGACGACTTTGCTTACGAATATTATTAAAAATGACGAAACTAGAATAGAAGCAATACGGCAATATTGTTGCAATTGTATATCTGGTCGGAGGACAGTAGGCTGTTGTGCCCACGTGATGACAATTGTGTGGTTCTTGGGCTGGGCAAGGTTTCAATCAAATATAAAACCCCCAGCCCATTTCTTAGATGACGTGCTTGAATTCAAAAAAATCTTATTTAAATGAGAACGAATAAAAAAATCAGAAAACTATAAGTTTGTTTTTTCTTTAACCTCCAATTCTTATTTCTGATTTATAATAGTCCAACCGAGTTCTATGTACAAGATAGTGTTTTTTTCTTGATCTGTGATGTCAACCCTAATGTCTATAGTTGGTTTCTTTCATGGGCGTCACTTGGCCAAAACCACTTCATCAAATGGCCATTTCCCTTTCTTGCTACACGTCATTTTCTGTTATCATCATATCGAACACCAAATGTGCAATTCCCATTCCACGTACGGAGCGTACTGGGATACAAAAATCAATTGCTTTAGAAATTGCATTTCCTAAACCCACGAGATTAAATCTAATACCCAGAATATCCATGCAATATAAGCCGCAACGTCTGAAACGTGCATCATTTGGGATAACTTGTATATTTGCAAGCCTTGGGCATAATATTACTATTTCTGACCCACATTCAGCTAAATTGTTTTTTGGTTTGACCAAATGTCCCTATTGCATGTTCCTTTTTAGAATATTTTCTTCTTTCAATATTTTTACATGTTCCTGTGATTGATTTATCTACGACATTTGTGTCGTTGACAAAGGATGAATAATCAGCCCATAAAGTTATCAGTGCTGCGACAGGCTTCGATCAAGTGGAATGAGCACCTAGGCTGTGAATAGCGTCCAATGCGTATTGGTAGATGTCATTGTCGATTTTTTTGTCCTCTAGGTCATCATCATCATTAAGCTTCTCCCAATTTGTTTGGGGTCGGCGCAGCATGTCTTCTTCTTCCATACTTCTCTATTACCCGCAACCATTGTAATTTATTTTTTTGATTCTCAAGGACATGTTGGTTTTTGTTTCTGTATGTACTGACTGTTTTTTCTTTGATTAATTTCCAGTAATAAAACAAAATATATTTAAACCAATTCCCAAGCCAATTTTTACAGAAACGCGAAACCATACGTGATTAATGTAAGATTAATTTCGAAACATACCGAGTGGATTCTCATGTGGTTTTGAACATCATTCGGAACGTGTTTCAAGGACGGTTTTGGTGTATTAATAATGATGTGACACGTGCGATGTGGCTCCCTGTTTTAAATAATATTAATTTATGTCCTACCTAGGATGGTAATGGAGTGGTGATCAAACCAAATAAATGACTGTTCTGTTAATTTTGCATTATTTAATTTTAATGCTTAATCAAAACAACTGTTATACAGTTGGTTAATTCTACATATAGGTCAGCTGATGGTTTTATTTACAAAATGCTTGCGCTAGAAGATACTTATTACAAAAAAAAAAAACCCATATTAGTACACCAATTTCATTGGTAGGACTAGAGTTCAACTAAAATGTATGAATAAGACCTTTATTTCAGTACATGTGTTCACAAATAAAGATGATTTGATTTGGTAAATTAGATCTTTCTAGGATGTATTCCCGTTGTCCCCGTTGGAGTGTCTAATATAAGGCTGGTAAAATGTAAGTACAATATTTGCTGGAGTTTGTTGCTGAATAATAACAGCCGCTTGGGTCGATCTTGAAGTTAAGCTGCACTTGCCTAGGTTAGACCGTGGATGGGTGACCACCCATTACGAACCGCAAGTTTCCTTTGTGTCTCGGAAAGCACGTTAAGCAGTTGATGTTTTGTTTTACAACTACAAACATTTGCGCAAAAATATTTTATACTCAGTAAGTTTTTAAGAAACAAAACAGGTCATTACTTACGAGATTTCAAATCTCATAGCATATCTTTTATGTTAAGATAAGTAAATCAACGAAGCAGAACTTGTTCAAAAATAAAATATGAAACGCCCCTAAAGATTTTTTAATTTAACAAAATGGTAGATAGCACTCACGAAAATTACATTCCAATGATTTAAAAACAGAACCACTCTATAGAAGGTTGCTGGCAGGTGGGATTTGAAATGTTAAACATTGGAATTAAAACCTTAATTTAAATGAACTGGAGTAACCCAAAGTTTCTGAATTAAACCGACGATTTTAAATTACAAATTCATTTCGCAATTAGGTGCTACTTTCTCTATTGCTGTTTTTTGGGTTCTATAAGATTCCAGTTGTTTTTAATTATGTCTATTAGTTTACTATGGAACCACGTATATGCAAGAAAACCACATGGTTCATTTTTTAACACGTTTCAATACACAATAATTTTTTGCATTCCATAATGTGTCCTACTTAAGTGATAATTCAAAAATTATAAGATTCTTACCAAAAAGGTAGGAAGCACATGCACTGCGGGGTTTTATGCAATTTAGTAAAACAGAAAATATATTTCAGTTGCTTCGAGTTAGTTTCATAGTAAAACTGGTTCTTCTTTGCTGTGAATTATATCCGAAACGGATAAATGTCCAAAGCCATGGCAGCTAAATTAATTACCATAACATTTATGAACCCGGAAATGAAAATCAAAACTTTTCAGTGGCTTGGCTACCAAAGTTTTAACACAAAACTGGTGATTTTATAATAATAAAACTACTTCGGGTATTCTAATGAAAACGGGTTAAAACTGAAACAGAGTCAAAACCAAACTCTATCGAAACGCGATTAGCATGCAAATTGGTTCGTGAATTCGAAATTAATAGAAATAGATAATGGGCACAGATTAGGTGAACTGTTTAATATTCTACACGAAACAATATATACAATATTCTGCAAGCTGTAATTTTTGTCTCGAAAAGTACTAAATTCGAAAATTTACTTAATTTTTATTTTTTATTGACATATTAAGGTTAAGACAAATAATAACAGCCGCACGGGTCGATTTTTAAGGTCAAGCCGTGCTTGCGTGCTGAGATTGGTCCGTGGATGAGTGACCATAATTACATACCGAGTTTCCTCCGTGCCTCGGAAAGCACGTTTAGCCGGTCCCGTCTCTCTATATTTGCAGATCTTTGACAGTCGTTACGAGTAGTCAGTAGCCAAAAGTCTGACATCCAGTCTTACCAAGGGGTATCGTTTTACCTAGTTACTGGGTTGTAGAGGTCCGATAGGCAGTCGCTTCATGTAAAATACTGGTACTCAGCTGCATCCGGTTAGACTGGAAGCCGACCCCAACATAGTTTGGGAAAAGGCTAGGCAGGTAATGATGTTCAGGTTATGACAATACCGCTTCTTAAAAAAAAAAAACTTTGTTGCTGGTTTTTTTTAAAAGATTTAGTTTTAATTAATAAAATTGATTGAATTTTAGTTACGTTTCTTTAAAGTGAAGCTAGATCCTTTGTTTTACATTGTTTTCGTAGCTTAATCTGCATGCTGCTTGTATTTTTAGCGTGCAATTATTAATTTTGTTAGTAAATAAAATAGTATATCATAACACTAGCTGTCCCACGCAACTTTGTCTGCGTCTCATTTTCCCCGTTTTCGCAACATTTTTCATTGCTACTCCGCTCTTATTGGTCGTAACGTGATGATATATAGCCTATAGCCTTCCTCGATAAATGAGCTATTTAACACTGAATGAATTTTTCAAATTGGATCAGTAGTTCCTGAGATTAGCGCGTTCAAGCAAACAAACAAACAAACTCTTCAGCTTTATCATTAGTACTAGATTAGATAACATATGTCTGTGATCTCGGAAGGGTTTGGCATAGGTGAATCTAACAGTACGCTCACATTTCTCAAGATATGTTAATTCTCGTGTAATAAGGGGCAACTTCATTGCCCTCATCATCATTATCATCAGCCTATAATGTTCCCACTGCTGGGACACACGCCTCCTCTCAATGAGAGGGAGTGGGCTTTTATCCACCACACAGGCACAGTGTGGGTTGGTAGATGTGAAGGCTTCGAATTTTTAGTTCTAGGACATGCCAGTTTCCTCACGATGTTTTCCTTCACCGTTTTGAGAGCAGCGGTGATGGAATAAATTACACAAAGTAATGTGCCTGCCTGAGTTCGAACCTACGACTTACTGCTCGTAAGTCGGGGCTGCCACCACTGGGCCACTGCTGCTCTCATTGCCCTCAATCAGGCATAAATCCAAATTCTAAATCAAGTAATCTCTTGGTAATCTTATAATAAACACAACAAAAAAACGATGAAAACACAACCAATTCTTTATAAAAAAAAAGGATACTTAGTTTACTTAAAAAGAAGTTGTTTCAAAATTCTTCCGATCTGTTATGAATAGCAAAATGATTACGCATTGTTAAAAGTTTCTTTTGTTTCAGCTCACCGTTCAAAAGACTGAAGGATAATGAAGGCTTAGTTGTACGGTTTAATTTACTTATAAATTCAGTTTCTATGCTGATGGTTTGAGGTGAAACTCGTTTACAGGATTTGAAATGTTAAAATAACAGCACCAAAATTACAACGCGATTTACATTGAAATATCACGCTTGTATCTTTAGAAAGAGTAAGCAGAGGTGTAAAGTAATCAAAGAAATCAATTATTTAGTAAATTGACATTATAAAATGTCCGAAAATCAAAACCGATCAGAACCGAGCGAACCATTGTAATAAACTAGCCACAATTCTGGAATTTTACAATGACAAATACGATTTTATACAACCTTCCTCCGTGCCTCAGAAAGCACGTTAAGCCGTAGGTTTGAGATGTTATTTGTAGATCTTTGACAGTTGCTACAGGTCTGAAAGTCTGAAAACCAGTGGTATCAAGGAGTATTCTATTACCCAGTACTATCGGGGTGGTTGTGGACGTCAGATAAGCAGTCGCTCTATGTTCAATACAACTGGTATTCAGCTGCCTCAGGTTAGACTGGAAGCCGACCCCAACGTATTAGTTTTTAAACTGACATGTTCACCAACACTTTCAATAACACGTGTGACGGGATATTTACCATGTGTATTATTTGTCCAATATAGTTGGGCAAAGGCTAGGCAGATGATTGAATGACATTTGACCAACAATGTCATTAATTGCCCCTATCATCAGGCATATTTCAACAAGCCAGATAACACAGTACCGAATGCGAATTAATGACATTTTATTTACCAGGAAAGGAGCTCTTTGACCAAAAAATTGGCTCTGGTCTGGATGAGTGACGAAGTAATAATACATAAATTAAAAATTCTCATTGGCTCATGCATCCATTTAAATAATAAAGTGCGAAAACATGCACAAGCAAAATATGCAGCCTTTGTCATGAGAGTTTATTCATAAATATTACTATTATATACGATGCGGTATTATAAAACAGATTTTGAAAAAGTTTTTGTAAAGAGAGTGTAAAACTGGAAAAGCTGTCATTTAAACCGAGAGGAAGAAATCTTTTATGGCTGTTTAAAATATAATAAAATGATCTAAAAGCTGACCTTCCTGAGTTCCTAGTACAAATAGTTCTTTCTTGGGACAAGACGTTATGAATTTATAGAATGTTATTAAAAGAAAAATGTTCACAAATACAAAATGGATTTCAGTTCTTAATGCTGACTTTTTCTTATATTAAAATAATATTAAGTGTCAAGACTTTTTTACGAATTTTAAGATTGTTAATGGCTAGCAACAAACCTTATTTTCACTTACACTAAATACATAAAAACTGTTGAATTTGCAACGCTCGGGTAAGCGTTGAGAGTTGAAATTAGAACAGTGCAACGAGGCATATTGGGCATTCATTCAGGTGTCACCAGTGCAAACCATTATCTTTTCCCACTTATGTTGAGGTTGGCTTAAAATCTAACCGGAAGCAGCTAAATACCGATATTTATGATGGAGTGACTGCCTATCTGACCTCCACAACCCAGTTACCCCTGGGTAAGACTATAAAAGCCAGAACGGCATAACGGGCTTTCCGAGGCACGGAGGAAACTCGGTATGTATGGGACCACCCATAGATACCCAGTGTAGATCGACCCAAGTGTCTGTTATTATTTAACCAGGAGCTTAAGCGTGTTTTTTTACGATGGGAAATCTTCAATTAATGACTCCTCCCGCTCTGGGCGGAGCGGAAGGGAGTGTCAGACTTGTGCTGACTAAAACCCATCCATGTTCCTTCTTAGCCCTTTGTGTTCTAGGGCCACGGTATCTCTTTCGAACAGTCCCGCAGCCATGGCAGGGTGCTTTAGTACCCTTGGAAATAGAATATTATATTACAAGGGTAAGGGTAATAAAAGAAAAACTCATGAATTTGTCGAAACAACCGACCTTAACTAACACCATAAAAGTTAATACCCCAACATTACCGATTTACAGCAGCCCAAATAAAAATCAGCCGTCGCGTCGTTCCATCGAAAAACAAAGATACGTAAGCAAGAGAGTTTCGCAATTTATGTTCGGACGTAAAACTCAAGCTCGTGGGTGACAGGTGCTGGGAAGTAATAAATCTGTATCGGGTGGGTACCTACAGTCTGCCGCGTAGATTTGGAAGTATAGTAATACAAGTTGTTGTTTTGCATTCTCGTCAAAATTCAGGAGGTTGTCAGAAAAGATATAAATAGTCAATTTAAATTACGATACTCAGATAAATATTAATAAACGCAATATTTTTTTGCTTTTAAATTTTTCAGTATTTTAGAATAACCCCCTTAACGTGGTTTAGGGAATTGGAAATTATCGAAAAAACGTTTGAGGTCGTTTGTATGTGTAAAGCACGGTTAAAGGGCGAGTATCAGATGGGCCGTTTAAAACACGTTTGGTGAGTGAACCACACGTGTTTTAAACGGCATTTCCATAAAGAAGAAAATATATATAAATATTTGTTAAGAATGCAGTTACAAGAAAAGAAGCTCATTCTTTCTATGATTCGTTTGATGTTAAAACATTAATTCCAAGGATGTCTATAACCACTAACCGCAACGACAAAGCCAAGCCAATCTAAACGACAGAGCGGAGCGACTCGACAGGTTTTTTTACATAACAGTAAAAACGCCTCCATAGTCGGTGACATTGCTTGCCGTGTTTCATTTTTTTGGCCTTGCTGCTGCCGTTTGCGGTCAGGATGTCCTTCAAAATTGTACCGTTAACTAAGAAGTTGTTGGTGATTACGACTTAATACATTATGATAAAATTCCCTGATAGTTAATTCTACAATCATCGAGCTATTTCCACAATCGCAAAAACCTAAATTATCTTAGGTAAGGGTTGTCACAATCGTTATGCACTGGTGACTGATTGATTAACGGGTACATTCCAGCCATGTTCTAACCAACGTATAGAGCTAGCTTTTAACAAATTTCCAGAAATCTAGAAATTATCTGATGATCTTTTACATTTTTTAGGTACAAAAAGTTTCGCTGCTTCCTCCTCGTCTCTAAAATTATATTAAAAAGGACTTCTTTGGTCTTCAGAAGTCTCTGAAGACCTTTTTAATATAATTTCGTCGATCAGCGTGACTACGCTGACGAAATATGACGATTTTCTGGTTTTAAAACGACCCAATTACCGCATGACCTTCACACAACCTTAAAAAATCGAACCTTCTCATCATGACGCTGTTCAACCATCCAACACAACCCTTCATACAAAATCTACAGGAAAAGGAGGGGTTGTGCTATTTTTAGCCCACAACGACATCACTAGGGTCGCATACCCATTTGAGCATAAAATCATATTTTACACACGTGGCAACACCGTCCAATTAATTCGTATTTCGAACTAAAGCATTGGTTTTGCTGGCAACATGATATAGAATTGGTTTGAATTTATGGGGACAGTTTAATTTTCGATAGTCCGTTGTTCATATTTATTGGAGTCGGCTATTTTAATTGTTTAGGCGTCATTTTGTTATGATTTCATAATTTCTGTGCGTAATGAAGAGTCTGTGAAAATCAATTTAGATAATGTTATCATTTATTGTAAAGAATTTAGTGGAGTGTCTAGACTTTTCCGTTAGATTATAAAGATTAGGTAATATTTTGATAAATTAAAATAACGGTTGATGATAATGATGTCCTTATCATTCTTATATTGCATGTTGTATCGTCATCAAACTAGTATTTACGCATTAAGTTGATGATGGCTTCTAGGCCAACATAGGAAATAGCTGAATCTCCTATTTTACTTAGACCGGCTGCCTATCTGACCTTAACAATATAAACACTCGGTAACATTATACCTACTTCTTAGTAAGTCTGGTCGCCAAAATATTGTCGTGTAACAAGCTTGATTGGTTCCATCAAAATATTTCGAGTTGATTTCAAAATCTTTCAATAGGCCAATAAAGATAGCGGCTTTCAGAAAACGAGAACCGCAAAATGACATATTTGCCAAGTACTCACACGCATTACTCTTCTACCGACACAGTCAACAGTTGGCTATCTTAAGTTAATGAAGAATTTCAATACGTTAGTATATTTAATTTTATCTGTAACTATCCTAGACATTTCTTTGATAGTTAAACATTACCAAAAACAGCAACTAGTAAACAATAAGAACGATCCGTTTTAGTAATAGAATCCAAACCAAACAGAAACAAACTCAACAAAACTTCAATACACAACATAAACAAGAAAGAGCAAATCTAAACCGATGTCTCCGAGATTGTATTAGCCGTAATAAGTCTAGTCTCCCAAGTCTGGTCTCACTAATACAGCCTCATCTATCAAGATTATGTTTCAGTCAGTGAATCGGGTCGGCTGCAGTGCAACTTAGCCGCCAGCTTCGAGTTATCAGCGTTTGACGTGTAACTGGAAAATTGATAAATTAACAGAGGGTCTAGCACGAGCGAGACGTAAACTTGACGTAAATTCAAACGATTTTTAAATCTGATTTGCAATGTAATATACCTGCAGCTTTTTGTGTTTGTTTTTGTTGGCACTTGAAGTATCAATCGTGGATAATGTATAAAATAGGTCAGTTAATATTATGTGTCACATGTTTAGAAACTTCGCGCCGTCATACTAGGCGCACATACGTCATACATCTGGTAATTTATGATATAATTTTATTTGTTTTTTTTTTGTGGCATCTTTTAGGTCCTCTAAAGTCTAGGTGCTGGCACATACTGGGCCCAAGAAATTTAATGACTGTTACTCTTAACGACATGTTAACATAAGCCTCCAACGAGCACAATACTGTAAGTAAATACGTTTATGTATTTAAAATAACAATAAACAACTCGAATAAAAACTATAAACCCACTCTACATTTTTCAAGAATAACTTAAAATTATTGTTTTCTTTCGAAATAAACCAACACAAATTCTCTTTTAGACTTAATGCAACAATATTTACATTAAAAACTGAATCTTGCCTCTGACTCTCACACCAAAGCATTTAAGCTGTCCCTGAATAAGCTAATAAAAATTTAAAACAACTGAGTCGACTTTAAAAATATTTGAAATTACAGTTTTCAGAAACACTTTGAGTTTCACTACAATAAAAGAAGGATTTTTATTAAAATATTCCCTATTCCCTGTCCTTTGCTTTTTGAATTCACATTGAATCGGGTGCGAAGTTTTATTTTTGTGGTAAAACGACGTTTAAAAAAGTGTGGGTATAATATTTGTCTTAAATTGAATCCTTAATATTAAGGAGCCTAATCTAGTGTAGAGTGATTCAAAAGATCAATAACATCATCTGCCTATTAATTGTGCATCAAGTATCATTCATGTCTTTGAATTTCAAACTGAGCTTAACTGCCTGAAATATGCCAAAAATAATAATTTATTAACGTTTGGCGCTTTTAAAGTAATTTGACCGTATTTTTTACATTTTGACCTTTCGATTTTGAAGGTCGGTCTGTGGATGGGTCACCATCATTACATAACCGACCGCCAAATTTATTGGGGTCGGCTTCCAGTATTGCCAGATGCAGTGTTAATACCAGTAGTTTACATGGAGCGACTGCCTATGTGACCCCCACAACCTAGTTAGTACTGGGTAATAACGTACCCCTTGGTAGGACTGCTTGTCATACTTTCGGGTCACCTGTAACGATTGTCAAACATCTCCAAATGAAAGCCGGGACCGAGGAAACTCGGTATGTAATGATGGTGACCCATCCACAGACAGGCCTTCAAAATAAAAAGGTCAAAATGCAAGTAAGTAAAACGGTCTAAATTGTCTAAATAGCGCCAAAAGGTTTTAAATAATTATTTTTGCATATTTCAGGCAATTAAGCTCAGTTTGAAATTCTAAAGCATGAATGGTACTTGGTGGACTCGTACGTGGTGAATTATGTCCCACTCCCCCTCACAGAAAGGAGACCAGTTCCCAGAGCAGCAGTGAAACGTTATTGGCTGAAATTCCGTTTGCTGTCTAGTTAGTTTTTTGAAGACCATTACCTACTGGCTGGACGACCAAGAAAGTGTAAAGTAGCAGAAAAATAGACCTTAGGATATCAGCCCTAGTGTTTATTTCTCCATATATTATCAACTGTCTGGACTGGCTCTTATCTAGATTTAAAAAAAAATACGTTACTGTTGTCATTTTGTACTAATTTATATAAACATCATAAACAACCAGCAAAGTTTAAAATTAAAACCTATTAAATAGCAATCCGCCATCTTGATTGTCTATTCAATAGCTAACTAAGTAATTACAGTCCCACGATATTACTGGCACAGTCAACTTGTGCCAGTATCCTGGCAGTTACACGCTTTAATGGAATAAGTTGGTAGTTAGCCTCACCTGCCGGTAGTTCTAGATATGTTGCCAGAGGTAATTATATTTTAGGGCCAGCGAGGCATAGAGCTTGTAGAAGAGTGATTCTATATTTAGAGTTGACTAGATGAATGAGCACGGATGTGAATGCGCTTTAGTGTTTTTTTAGGATATTTTTTTTCAATGCTCTGTGTTCACAATACTTTGAAAACGACTGACGGAACTTATGACTGTGATAATTAATTATACAAAGGATATGAACGGAATCTACGTAGGTATATTCCGTCAGTCTAAAGTCTTCCAACACTCATCATCTGCCTAGCCTTTTCCCAAACTATCTTGGGGTCGGCTTCCAGTCTAACCGGATGCCAGTATTAAGTCTTCCAACACTAATACAGAAAAATTATGTGTCCCAAATTTTACTTGGCATGGATAGCTGATCGCCTATTTGAATGTTAATTATTTGTCTTTTTTTTTTAAATAAAAACTTCATTTATTTAATTAAATAAATCACACAGCCTATACTATACCCCACTGGGTTGGACAGGTTTTAGAAATATGATTTTTTTTTGCTGATGGGAAATCTCATCGATTGCAATATTGTTGTACTATTAAACCAAGTTACTAACTCGACTCTATAAGCAGTTCCCACAATAGATTGTCGGTATTCACGGCATCCGATTGAGGCTTCATAGCACCGATCAGTTCTCACTCGGGTGGCACTTGGGAACAGTTATTTTGCTGTGTGAAGGTTTCCCTGAAAGTCATCCTCGAAGTAGGAGTGCTGATTAAAGGCGGAGGTGGTCAAAAATTATAGTTTTGTGACAGTATTTAAGAAATAATCTATACTATATTTAACATTATAAAGCTGAAGAATTTGTTCGTTTGGATGAACGCGCTAATTTTGGGAACTACTGATTCGAATCGAAAAAATATGTAAGTGTTATATAGCCCATTTATCTAAAAAGGTTATAGGCTATATAACAACACGCTACGACCAATAGGAGCCGAGCATCAATGAAAGATGTTGCGAAAACGGGGAAAATGTGACGCAGATGAAGTTGTGCGGGTCAGCTAGTTCAAAATAAAGATTGCGATCAACCTCTTCAAATAACACTTCAACGTTTGCCAGTACAAAACACATTTTTGTTCTGAATACTAATAATTATTTCTATGAAATCAAAGTTCCAGGAAACTAGGTGCGCTACGGTCTAGTTAATGCATAAGCACTGTTGTTAACTTTTAAGTTTATGAAGCTGCGCTTCTGATTTATTTAATTTTCCACTGAAGTTATTTTACTGCGAGAAAGAGGGGTTAAAAGCTAAATAATAATAAAAAGATTGACTGAGAGGTTTCTATGCTAAGGAGTATATAGTAAAATATACGACCAGGTGGCCTTGGCGTCGAAAGCAGTACTGTTTTATTCTTATTCCAGAGTGGAAAAGAGATGACACTAGACGTCTTGCAAACCATATATATTTAGCGCTATAGGGTTGTTTTTTTTTTTCAAATATCCTTCCGTTTTTGTCAAACGTTTGAAGATAGGAAGACAATTTTAAAAAGTTTAGCGTTTATTTCATTTACTTATTTCTAATGCAACCGGTTTGAAATGTATGACTTATATAACACGTGCAATCACTTTGCACTTTATTTACTGCCCGGTTAGGAACCATAGACTCGTCTCTACTGACTGTCTTGACTAGTCTTCGATAAAGTTGTAATTAATATTATTTTGCTCAAATCAATTAACCTAAGGTAAAATGTGTCTTCAATCATGAAACGTAAGATAAAAAATCAGTTACAAAAGCACTCGATGGCGTTGAAATATAAGGGTCAGTGTACAACGTAAAGCGCTCACTAAATCTAGAACATGTCCTACTATTTCACGTTTGGGCATCGACGGCCGATTCGCAAATATTTTATGAGCTATCCCTTATAAGTGGCGCGATAAATATAAATAATATTATTATTGGGATTTTCATATCTTTGATGTTTTAGAGGTTTTGAATTCGTTTGGGATTTGAGCTAGATTTTATATTGAATTAGATTTGAGTAAAAATGTTTGAGTGCTTTCAGTGTTTTTTAATGTCAACTAGGCAGCTATCGCAAAAACATTGACTCTTACACTACTTTTAGTATAAAATCTCAAAATTATTAGATGATGTACATTAAAACATCAAAATAATTATTTATATTTACAATTTTTCATCAGTTGATTTTGTTGGTAAAAGATGAATAAATATACACTTTTTTAGTTTTTTTTCCGTTATGTATCTTTTTTAAGCTGCTGATACAAACTACAAATTTAAACACTGTATACCACACCAAAAGACTCACTCTATCACGAAACAGGTTTATTACAGGCCTTTTGATTTTGACCTACAGAGGCTAGGTCCTCTACGAACACGCTTTTTACTCGTACATATACCGTAAATTCAGACATTAATTTAATCGAAAATATATGATTATACGTTTCCTTTCCTGTTTCATTTTAAATTAACTCTGCGACAAACACAATTAACATCACCCGAAGATTTGAATAAAGTCTTAAAGCTAAACAGCTAAAAGTATTTTTTTTTAACGAAACGAATTTAATTCTAAAAATTTCAGTTTTTGAATTAACGTTAGTTTCACTCCGCGCAATCATGCTAGTCACACAGTTTAATAGAAAATATTTACTCATTAATTTAAATTAATGAGTGAATGTTCACCGATGATCACTTCATGCAGGTGTTTGTGAGACAGGAGTGATGCATCACCGATGATATTGTATAATATTATTATGTATGAATTTTTGTAAGCGTAATATTCAATGCACACTAACATAGATTTTAAGTTTTTTCTTTTTTGTAATTAACCTGCTGATCAATGTTGTCTGAGCAAGTAAATTACCTATATTATTATTACAGATTTGAAACAACCTCAATAACAGGCTACGAACAGCTGCAGTGGATCTGCGACTGACATCACGGGGTACTATCTGATGAGAGCAACGTGACGTCATCGAGTAAGCACAATCTGATGAGATGTGACGAAACGGATATTGCATCACGATGCGCTCCGCTGATGGGTGCACGGCTTTATTTTCGAACGTAGAATTTTGGTTTATAACTGATGTGGTAGAATGATTTATAGAGAAGTAAGGTGTAGGTACGTTATAAGTTTTTAAAACTGACAGCGTCACCAACACTATGGTGCTTGCAACACTGATAGTCATATTGGGAACTCCAAAACAAATAGTGAACATGATAAATATCCCGTTTCGAGTGTTATTAATAATGTTTTAAAAACGAAAATGGAACTTTAATTGAATTTTAGATGTTACAATATATCGGTTATCGACATTTTTCGATATAAAATGACATATAAATAATAAGAATATGAGAGTATTTAATAATATAAAATGAATGCATACTGAATTACCGATAATTTAAAATAAGATAATGTAAACTGGAACAACTGTAATAGTAAGTGTGTATATACTTTTTTTTTTAATATATATTTAGAAACCTTTTAAATTGCAATGCCCTAACAAGCAACTAAGTTATAAGAACCTACCTATTGTCAACATCTTCAAGACAGTTCGCAATAAAGAATTTGAATATGAATTAAACCCTACTTATTACTTATGTACATAATACCTACTTTCAGGAAATATTTCTATGTATTGAGTACTTTGTTTACATAAAATAAAAATAAAACAGCCAAGATTAAGTGCGTTTTATCGTTTGTTTCAGGTTTTAACCGACTACGTTTCGTATAATAAAAGCCTTAAACTAAAACGAATGTAGATTAAAAAAAAAATAGTATTCCAGAACAGTTTTTCATAAGAGCATAATTCCAAAGGAAGGAGCCAATTGCGTGCTTGACGTAATGAGACCAGCACCACTTCAGTTTTTACTTAAAACTAAGCTCTTGAAATGGAGCTAGAAGGCTCTAACATCTTTGAGCTTGGCTATTTCAAAGTTTACTAGGAAATAATTTTGATGAATAAATGGAAATTTGAATTTAAAAAATAAGTTTTGTTGGCTGTGAAGCAATAGCAATGGTTCCATGGAAAAATGTAATACCTCATTTTTTTCTGATCATCATGTAAAAATGCACAATTATATAGAACTAGCTTATGCCCACGGCTTCGCCCGCGTGTTGTTCGGTAATAGTCCCACAGGATCGTACTCCAGGGATAAAATAATCCTATGTGCTATTCCAGACTATAATCTATCCCTGTGCCAAATTTTATCCATATCCATTTATTAGTTTTCGCTTGAAAGAGGAACAAACATCCATCCATCCATCCATCCTCACAAACTTTCGCATTTATAATATTAGTAGGATTTTCAATTAGATCTCAGAAAAAATAAAAGGAATATATCGTAATGGCAAAACGTTTATGCAATGTTTTGAGTTTTATGCGAAATTGTTTACTGTATGAAAATGTTAAAGTTTTATTGGGTACCTACATAAAATGAATCACAAAATCGATTAACACAAAAACAACTTAGTCTTTCCTCGATACTCTGCTGAACATTTACCAAAATTGCAAATTCGAGAAAAATCAAGGTTTTAATTTTAAAATGTAATTCGACGCCTTACGCTTCTGAACGGCCAGTGAATTCAAAACGGCTGTTTAAAAAAAAAACGATTCCAACTCCCCAGTCACGTTTTAAAAATCGAACACCAAAAGAACGTGATTTATCGGCTAATATCGCTGAAACTACGGCCAGTACCAATTGTGTATTGGTAACACTGCTAACCAAAGTTGCTGTGTAAATTAAAAGGTTTTATTTTTATTTTGGCAAGGGTGTTGATTGGTTGAATATTTAGTAATGTGATTGTATGTTTGATTAAAAATATAACTAACTGTTTTTTTGTTTCTTTAAAAGCCCCTGAAGTGATGCAAACCAAGTAATTATTGACTGAGACATAAACATTTATGTAAGCATGCCAAAGAGAGTCTTGTAAATATTGCCACACGGTGCATTTTTTGTTTACTTCCATCTGAACTATCCTTTGACACTTGCAACTTTGCTTGCACTTTGCTTTGTAGTTTCTATTAAAATAAGCCATAATAATAATAAAATTACAGAAATATCAACACCGTATGTGTAGTATCAAAATGGGCGTTTATATTCGCTAATTTGCATAATCCAATGTAACAGGTTGCTGGCTCATTGTCTATGAATACTGGGCAGCGTGCATTTCCCTTAGTCATGTTTATTTTGTTTTATAGAGGTTGCGACCAGCTGTTTGTTCATTTCAGACTATCTACATAATTACCTGCTAAATGACGGTTATTATATATATATTTAAGACGCTGGACTGGAAGGGGCGCGGCATTAATATAAACGGCGAGTACCTCTCACACTCTTACGATTTGCAGATAATATCGTCATCATGGCGGAAACGCTGCAAGATTTGCAACATATGCTGAATGGCCTAGTTGATTCTCCTCAACTCATTGGTCTCCGGGTGAACCTAGATAAAACCAAGGTTATGTTCAATGAAGATGTCAGTCTGGAACCAATTGCAGTTCAAGGCAGTATTCTCGAGGTTGTTAAGGAGTATGTTTACCTCGGGCAAACTATGCAGTTGGGTAAAAACAACTTCGAGAAAGAGGACAACAGAAGAATACAGCTGGGCTGGGCAGCGTATGGGAAACTGCGTCGAGTTTTTACATCGCCAATTCCACAGAGTCTAAAGACGAGAGTCTATAATCAGTGCGTCTTACTTGTCCGAAACGTGGACACTCACGGTAGGGTTGGTCCACAAATTTAAAGTCGCTCAACGTGCTATGGAGAGGGCTACGCTCGGGGTTTCTCTGAAAGATCGAGTTCGTAACGAGGTGATCCGACAGAAAACTAAGGTTATCGACATAGTCCACCGCATAAGCACGCTGAAGTGGCAATGGGCCAGCCATATAACCCGAAGAACCGATAACCGTTGGGGTAGACGAGTTCTTGAGTGGAGACCACGGATCGGTAAACATAGCGTAGGACGTCCTCAGACTCGGTGGAGCGATGATCTTCGCAAGGCGGCTGGCAAGAGCTGGATGAGAGTGGCCGAGGATCGTGCTCAGTGGCGTGTCATGGGAGAGGCCTATGTCCAGCAGTGGACGAATACAGGCTGATGATGATGATGATCGTATTCTTGCAAGGAACTTTTTGTAGTCTGTTATTCCAGGTTTTGATAAGTGTTAATGCTTCTGAGATTCATATACTTATTTATAGTTTATTAAAACGGTATACTACCAATTACAGTAATTAACATGGAAACAGAAAACGGCAAGTTGACGACATTCAATAAGTTACACTAAAACTAACACGGAACAGTGAACACTCTTGCATACTTTTTCTCACAGAACACCAGATATCTAAGCGTTACTTTATACCATTCATCCGCAAACACGTCACATTCAGGGTCGGCAGTCAGAAGGGCGTTGAGCATCTCGAGAATACGACACACTTCGCTCTGGTGACAGTTTTGGAGAAAGGTTGGGCAAACAGTCTTCATGTCTGTTAAACACTCAAGATGTGGTCCTGGTGGAATTTCTGTGAGAATAGAAAAAACTTTTTACTCTGTAAGTTATAAAATTTTCAGCTGTTTAGTCTCGCTGTTCTATTTTCTTGTTTTATCGATGGATCAGTAAGTATCGGGTACCTGCGCAATCTGGTAAGGAAACGCATTAGAAACCAAATATCACAATCTGTGGCTATGCCATATTAACAGCAGGCAGGTCAAGAAAGCACTTCCTACCCTACCTAACCTATCAACGGCCGCTTCACGAAATAATGACCAAACAACAGCTTCACACAATTACAGCCGCCATAACTGGATCGGTTTTTTTAATCAAGACCTCTTTTTTGTAGGAATCCCAGACATTCCACCGTTCAGAGCCAGAGTGAAGGAAGATATGACGGCAACCAAGGTGTTTCATAACTGCTCAGTGGTTACTGCATACAGGGGGAAGTACTTCGGTAACCTAGGTGCTCTCCAAGTGGTAATCAAGGCATAGTAGGCCTTCCTCGAGGAGCTGAGATAGATCGAATGTTTAACTTTCCCACCCATGCACAAAATACGCGCTGTTGACGTGAAGTTTCGTACACCAGTCAGCTCGTTATGCAAAACAAGCGGAAAAAAGTATTTCAAATAAAATGTTTTTGCAAAAAAACAAACGCTCAAACTTGCACATTCCCCAGAGATGAATGAACAAGATGAAGATGTGTACCCCCATTTAATCCAAAGGTACGTCTATTCCATTTCCATTAGTCCCTCTGAACCGAATGCTATTCATCATGTGACTGCAGACGTCTTTCCCATGTCTCATGTCAGATTGCGGGATGTAGGAGTACATACTTGTTAAGTTAGAGCTACAGAACAGTTGGCTAAATTACTTTCAAATGAGGGCAGCCCGAAGTAAGTTTCTGGTTTTGTTTTTCTGTGGTTTTTAGTGTAGGAGTTAGCCATATAGTAATTTGCTATGTTTAGTTTTACCGTGCACCTAGAATCTGTAATTGTTCTCAGGTTCGAACTTGAGACCTATGATTTGGCAGGCCGACAGTTACACCATTCTATGCTATCGCTGACAGCTCTTGAACGCCGTGTAGATGTACCGATCCCGTTTAGTTTAATACAAAAGTAAACACATATTCTGGGATTTCAATGATTGTTCTGTTAAAAATCACACATTCCCCACAGAGAAACCAACAAAATGTACAGTTGTACATACATGTACAAAAGGTACTACTGGTCGTTTTCCATTCTATTGTCAACTAAGCTGTCCTGCGCAACTTCGTCTGCGTCACATTTTCCCCGTTTTATTTTTCATTGCTGCTCCGCTCCTATGGTTTGTAGCGTAATGATATATAGCCTTTAGCCTTCCTCGATAAATGGGCTATCTTAAACTGAAAGAATTTTTCAAATTGAACCAGTAATTCCTGAGATTAGCGCGTTCAAGCAAACAAACAAACTCTTCAGCTTTATAATATTAAGAATAGATTATTTTTCTTTAGATTCCAACCCCCCATGTTATTGTTTAATCAAAACATTACTAGGTGCAACTAGAGCAAGGAAAAGTATTCCAAATAACACTTTTCGTCTTTCAGAACCAATCGCTCAAAAGATGAACCAACAAGATGTACACGCATGTAATCCAAAGGTACTTCTATTCCATTTCCATTAGTCCGTTTGAACCGAATGCTATTCATCATGCGACTGCAGACGTTTCTCCCATGTCTCGCAAACAGACTGCAAGATGTAGGTACGTAGTACGCAGGTACTTGTGTGAAGCTGTAGTCTAGATTAGGGTAAATTACTTTTTAATGAAGGAAGCTTAGTAAGCTTTGCTATTATATTTTCTTCATATCGTTCTGCGTAGTCAAATTTAACAAACCTATAGGCACTCATGCACCTATGAGCACAAGTGCTTATTTAGATTTATGTAAAATAAAATGTTTTGAATTTTATAATATTTAGAGTCGTATTTTCAGTTTATTATCAGTGTAGCAGGATTCAATGTTTAGTTTTTTCGGGTAACTTACTTGTCTTACATGGAAGTTCATTAATTGAAATGAAATAGAGATGCAATCTTGCTGCCGTCATGACAAAATGAATATAGGAAAAAAATGCGTTCCATAATTCTACGTATTACATATAAATACGGGCTTGTTCATATTTGCTGTGCTACCATTTGCATACAAGCGTCAACAAAGTGCACTATGTTAGCCAAGCAATTGTAATACTTACTTTTAATATTGAAGCGTTATGTAGTGCATGGAAACTATTTGAATATATGTTTTGAAAGGAATAAATGCACGCCATTTGAAACACATGAGGCACGAGAATCTCTGAAGTAATTATTGGAAACCAATTTTAAAAAATGGTAGAAGTTTGTACCCATACCCGTCCATTGTAAATTAAACAACAGTGGGTACTATGGGCTAGTCCGTGGCAGGGTAACACCCAATACATACCGAGTTTCATCCATGCCTCGGAAAGCACGTTAAGCCGTTGGTCCTGGCTGTCAATGGTAGATCCTTGACAGTCGTTACCGGTTGTCAGTGGCCCGAAAGTCTGACAACCAGTCTTACCAAGGGGTATTGTATTACCCAGTACTAACTGGTTTGTGGAGGTCAGTTAGGCTGTCGCTCCATGTTAAATAATGGTATTCAGCCGCAATCGAGTTAGACTAGAAGCCGAGCCCAAAATAGATGGAAAAAGGCTAAACAGGTGATGAGGACTGTCACCTAGTGGTAAAATTTAGAAATTTCAGATTTAATAATCTAGTTATAAAAAAAAACCAGTAAGCATATTATGATTTCACACACTGCTTTTGATGACTAAAAAAAATTCTATGGCGTTTAGGTTAGAATACCTTTCAAATAATACATCTTCTAATAAAATTCTCGTGTCGCGTTGTTTGTTACCAAACTCCTCCGAAACGGCTGAACGGCTTAGGGTCAGTTCACACCGAGACGCGAAGTGTAGAATATAAAGTTAAATTTTGGATCGCTCTTTAAAATGTGCGCGCAGCGTCGCGTCTCGGTGTGAGCTGACCCTTAAACCATTTGTATGATATTTTGTGTGCATATCGGGTAGGTCTGAGAATCGGCCAACATTCTATTTTTCATACCCCTCGAACCCATCAAAATTTCCACGCGCACAAAGTCGCGGGCAGCAGCTGGTTTTACAATATAAATAGGTTTAAAGATATTTAATTCTTATTCTTATTCTTTATTGCACACCAAATTAAAAAGAAATATACAAACAGATTTAATGTCAAAAAAGACACAAAGTGTACATGAGAACAATGCTTAAAATGAATTATATTTACAGTTCATCACAGACGTCACGGTAGGAATTATTACAATGATTATGTATGATACACCCATCCAATGAATTCAAGTTTTAGGAAGGGTGTTATTTGTAATCAAATATTCAGCTAAAAGAGTTTTGAATGCATTGAATGAGTGTATTTTTTTAATACATGGGGGGTATTTTGTTGTACAATTGTGCTCCTTCAAATCATCATCATCTGCCTAGCCTTTTCCCAAACTAACTTGGGGTCGGCTTCCAGTCTAGCCGGATGCAGCTGAGTACCAGTATTTAACATGAAGCGACTGCCTATCTGACCACAACCCAGTAACTGGGTAATACGATACCCCTTGGTAAGACTGGATGTCAGACTTTTGGCTTCTGACTACTCGTAACGACTGTCAAAGATCTACAAATGACAGCCGGGACCAACGGCTTAACGTGCTTTCCGAGGCACGGAGGAAACTCGGTATGTTATTATGGTCACCCATCCACGGACCAATCTCGGCAAGCACGGCTTAACCTTAAAGATCGACCCGTGCGGCTGTTATTATTTAGCCACGAGCTCCTTCAAATGTTAACATTTTTTTTTATTATAAATAGCATTAGAACCCATCGAAAAATATCCAAGTCTACATGCAAGGTTTACCAAGACACCTTTACCCAAACCATAAGAGCTCACCAAAGTGCTACCCAACTTCAGATCAAGCGCCAACACCCTGTACCTAAGCTATTGTCTCACACATAATGATGTAAAGCTCTCCTTTGAGAGCATAAGCCTATTCATGTGTTCTCAGACTCATATCCGCATATCGAAGTGAATATGCTTAGTCTATTGTGTGTTCCGACTTCAAAGAGTTCTTAGTTATCAACGAACAGTTTACAAAGGTGTTAATTCAGGGTGTACTTTAATTAGACGCACTCGTGGCGAAATAATAACAGCCACTTTAATCTATGTTCAGATTAAGCCACTCTTGCCTAGATTGGTCCGTAGATAGCCCACCCATTCTCCACTTACATACTGTGTTTTCTCCGCGCCAAGTCAAGCACGTTAAGCCGTTGGTCCTGGCTGTCAATGGTAGATCCTTGCCTGTCGTTACCGGTAGTCAGTGGCCTGAAAGTCTGACAACCAGTCTTACCAAGGGGTATCGTATAACCCAGTGCTGCGGTGTTATTCTGTAAGACCTCACTTAGAACTTCGAATCGGAATCCGCTGTGAGTTTCTTGATTGGCATTCTAAAAACCCGGTTGATACACTAGCGCCACCACTACGAGCGTGTCAGCGAGTTGAACTAAATTAACAGGGAGATTTTGACAGATAAAGTATGAGATGACGTAAGAAGTGGCATTCTATTAAGGTAATTCCCCCGTCACTTCGACGCTCCCCTGGCAACAAAATCTATGTCATTTTGAAGCTTACGCGAAGTGACAGTGGATAGCGATGTGAGATGTGAGTTGTCGTCTGAATTTTACAGAATCGACGTACTGACTGGGTTGTAGAGGTCAGATATTCAGTCGCTCCTGTAAAATACTGGTATTTAGCTGCATTGGGTTAGACTGGAAATCGACCGCAACATAATTGGGAAAAAGACTAGGCAGATGAATTCAGGGTGTACTTTATTTTAATGCATAGATACTTAATTGAATTAATATCCTTTTTCTAGCAACAAAGTAAGTCTAGTGCGTTTTTTAGGAAGTTTTAATGGCAATGAAGAACAGGTTGGTTCTGTTCTACTAGTGCGTGTACTAAAGTGATTTGATTCACGGAGATTTGCAGCAGTTACCTTCTGCATGCAAACCAACTACCAAAATAAAATCATCAGTTAGTTATAATGATAGATTGTAATAAGAAGCGGTAAAGAGCGGGGGGTTTTTCATGTATTTTAAGACGTTCAAAAAGACATTCTCAAGCTTATTTTAATAACTGAATTTTTTGCCATATTTGAAACGCCTAACTTCATTTTTGTACAGGCTGATATTGAAAAAGAGAGGGAGGAGCGCAGTCCAATATCGTTTAGATATTCTGTCAACGCAACCCTAAATACATGAATTATTCTAATGTAGAAAAGGAAAGCTTAGCCCTAAGTCGTCCCAAGTCAACGATGAACGTCAAAATGTTATTCAAAGAAAGATTTACGGACCTATTCGCCGAAGCCATATTATTTAGATATAAGGTTGCTTCGTAGTTCTAGTGGATGCATGTAACTGTCCTTTTTCATAATAGTAGTATAGTTTTTCCTAGTGAAGTTGCTATTAACATAGATTTAAGTCTTATTTATTAAGTTTTGCTTTTTTTTGCTTCGCCTAGACTTTGTAATATTTAGAGCGTTCAATTTAAATATTTTTATTTTGTATGAAAATCTGATGAACTAAAATATGAAGAATTTTTAAAAGTCATAGAGCAAAAATTGTTGATTGTGATGTTAGTAACATAGTCCTGAGAGGTTGTCGGTGTTTTACAAATAACCCTGTATAACAAAATCAGCCTACAATGTTCTTATTGCTGGGATTCAAGGCACCTCTCTGTCAGAGGCGCATCCTCTACCCTCCGCGTTTCACCATGCGACCTCAGTTGGGGTTGATTGACGTCACATGTTTTCGAATTTTTGCTCTAGGACATGACAGTTTCCTCTCTAGCACTTGGCACTTTAACGTAACCAACAAATTAAAAAAAAAACTATATTATTTTATCATTTTATGGGTGTATAACCTCTGCTTACCCCTTCAAAAGGGAACAGTCGTCACTTTATATTAAGTACACAATCTTATTTTCTGAAAATCAATGTTCTTACAAAGACTTTCGTTCGACACAGGACTACTTTGCCAGGCCGCTATTAATGAAAATGTACAATTAAAAAAAACTCATTTGTGCTCAAAGACAAAGGCATTACTTCAAGCTTCTTTGCAAATACAAGTATTCATACTATTTTTGTGTGAATAAATTATTTTCACAAATGCTTATTTGTTTGAAATTCAATTGTTTGTCCGTAATTTGAATATTTTAATTTCGTCTTTTATTTCACTAGATTTAGGTTTTGTGAATGGTTTAATAAGTGGATCGAACCGTCTACGAAAAAAATATTTTGGTAAGAAGTCAAGAAAATCTAATTATAATTATAATAATGAGTATTGTTACACCCAAAATGTATTTTACTTAAAAATCGATATCACGCTTATTTTAAACTCAAAGAAAAAGATCGGAATGTGTGAATTATAATTATGTAACTATACGTAAAACTAAAAACTTGACGAATAAAATATGTTGGTATTCATTATTCCAGACGACAAAACTACGTAAAACTAATGGAACTTTAGAGTTATCATCTCGTTTGCTATGAGGATTGTAGTTTTTACTGAAACTTTCTGATACTCACACTCAAGAGACTAAAAAAACCTATTCCATAGCTGTTTCAGAGCATAACTTCGTAAAACTTCAGCTAAGAGCTTTAACTACGTATTCTTAACGACATTTTTAAACTTTCGTTTTTATTGGAGACTAAAAAATGTTTCAATCATAATTATATATTTTTTTAATCCTTATTTTCACATTATTAAAAAAAAAAACACTATATTTATTTAAAAACAAAACTCGTTAACCAAATGCTCACTCAAACAAAAAATACCATCAAGATTTAAAAATGGAACTTACCGATAAGAGCTAACACCAAAATCATTCATAATTAGACACTGGCCACTAAATATAAAAACAAAAGCTCCATAGAATGCGAAGTTTGAAAATTATTCACTGTAGAAACTGACGAATAGAAAGTGGGTCGACGCGGAGCGATACGCGAGCGGGAAGGCTGAGGCGCGCAAGATAACTGGCTACGAAGCGTAGCAGCGTAGCCGTGCTACGGTGCTACGACGCAACAGGCAAAATGTTGATTGTCCGTTTAAACGGCACGGACGAGATTTTAATGGACACTTCGGATACGCAATGCATGATTTATTAATAAGATGTAGATAAGGTTTTTATAGTGGTTTGATCAATTAAGGAAAAGCTTATGTGGTTTGATTTTTTTGTACATTAGTAGTAAAATAATTCATAATTTTCTTTTTAATTCTCAATAACACCCTTTTTAATGAAATGTTTTGTTTCCTAGAAAGTCGGTACTCACTGTAAATGGTGACTTACTTTTTAAAACCAACCATAGTGAGTTAGGATTCATACCCGTGTATTCTTTTTTAACCCAAATTGTGCAAAACAAAGGAGGAATATTTCTAAGACTACTTGATTTGGTAGCTTACTTATTTATACTTTCAGTACATCTCCCAGTTAACTTTTGAGTGATGCAAAGACAAACTGTGGTACAGTCGGCATCAGAAGTCGGTTAACACTTATCAATATTACACCAACTTTTGTGCTGATCAGTGTGTTCTGATGTAATATTGTTTTGAGAATTTGTGTAACCATTGTTGATGAAAATATTGTTATGTCTTTTACTCCCGCCTACCGAGTCGTCGTTATACGTAGTTATAGATTTTGATTTGAACTAGGAAGCGATAGTGTATAAAGATAACACAAAAACAATGGGAACATATTATTAACTAAGTACGTGAAGATACTGCCAACTTCTTGCGAATATGTCCGCGAACGTTGATTCTAGAAGATAAATGGTTGGTTGCCATTCTGATTTGTCAAGCTTCTCAAAATGTAACTGCTGTTTAAAAATCTCCATATTATTATTGGAGAGCAGCGGTGGCCTTGTGGTGGCTGCCCCGACTTATGAACAGTAAGCCGTGGGTTCGAACCCAGGCAGGCGCATAACTTTGTGTAATTTATCAAATCACCTCTGCCCTCAAAAACGGTTAAGGAAAACATTGCGAGGAAACCGGCAGGTCCCAGAACTGAAAAAAAAATCGAAGATATGTGACATCTACCATCCCGCACTGGGCCCGCGTGGTGGATTACAGCCCATTCCGCCCTCTCATAGAGAAGAGGCCTGTATCCCAGCTGTGGGAACATTTTAGGCTGATGGTGATGATAGATATTGTGTTAATTATTAAAAATATTTAGAATAGGTTTTACATATTTACTAGTTACTGACTGGCAACGAAATATGAAGTAGGTACCTACTTATGTTGCACTCATAAGTATTAATTAAATATTTACAGGTCGTGAGGCACACAAACTCAGGCGGATTTGTGTGGCCACCATTTGGTATTTTTTTTACCACATTTTTCTTTTTAATGTAATATCTTTACTTCTTTCGACTGCTGGCTGTCTCGTTGTTCTGGTGGTTACAAGCAATACGATAGCATGAGGTCCTGAGTACAATTCCTGGGACGGGCTGATTGTTATGTTGTTTTTTTCTACCAGGAATCTCTCAGCCCGGAGTTTGGTATTGTACGTGATGGCAATAGGCGCGCCATCTGTGTCCTGGGACCTAAACAAAACTGGCAAAATGCGAGTGTCGAGGCGAAATAGGATTATACTAAGCCAAATTTTTTGTAAGTCTTAAGTTAAAAATAGGAAATTACTGTATAAAAGGTGTTGTTTTGCACCCTCGTCAAAATCCAGAAAGTTGTCACAAAAGACATAAATAATCAATTTAAATTCCGGTACCTAGTTAATCTATATATATAAAAGAAAGTCGTGTTAGTTACTTCACTTATAACTCAAGAACGGCTGAACCGATTTAGCTGAAAATTGGCAGGGAGGTAGTTTAGAGCCAGGAGAAGGACATAGGATACGGTAGGGTAGGGTAGGGTAGGGTAGGTAGGTAGGATAGGGTAGGTAGGTAGGGTAGGGTAGGTAGGTAGGGTAGGGTAGGTAGGTAGGGTAGGTTAGGTAGGGTAGGTAGGTAGGGTAGGGTAGGTAGGTAGGGTAGGGTAGGTAGGTAGGTAGGGTAGGTAGGTAGGGTAGGGTAGGTAGGTGGGTAGGGTAGGTAGGTAGGGTAGGGTAGGTAGGTAGGGTAGGGTAGGTAGGTAGGGTAGGGTAGGGTAGGTAGGTAGGGTAGGGTAGGTAGGTAGGGTAGGTAGGTAGTAAGGGTAGGGTAGGGTAGGGTAGAGTAGGTAGGTAGGGTAGGGTAGAGTAGGTAGGTAGGTAGCGTCGGGTAGGGTAGGTAGGATAGGGTAGGTAGGTCGGATAGGGTAGGTGGGTAGTAAAAAGTGCATTGCAACGCATGCTGGGTACAGCTAGTTATTAATAAACGGTGAATTTTGTTGGTGTTTAAGTTTGTCAGTATAAGTCGTTTTAATTTATTATATATATTTATTTTTAATTGATTTTTCGGATTGGGAATCATCAAATGATTTCTCCCGCTCTGGGCGGAGCGGAAGGGAGTGTCAGACTTGTACTGACTAAAACCCATCCATGTTCCTTCTTAGTCCTTTGTGTTCCAGGGCCACGGTATCTCTTTCGAACAGCCCGCAGCATAACCCCCTTAACGTGGTTTAGGGAATAAGAAGTTAACGAATAAACGTTTGAGATTGTTTGTAATTGTGAAAACGCGATTATAGGGCGAGGATCAGACGGGCCGCGTTCAAAACACTTACCGATTTCCATCAATAAGAAATAAAATAAAAATTACCTACCCATTCTATTATTCATTCGAGTCGAGAATCATTAGCATAGTTACCTCCTTGAATTTGACAAGGATGCAAAACATCACCTTGTATTAGGTTGTTTGTAGGTCTTTGACAGTCGTAACAGGTAGTCAGTGACCTGGGGGGACCGAGCTATACAGGTCGTCTAGCTCCATCTCTTTCCCACTCTGGAATAGGAATGGAACAATAATGTTTTAAGACGTCATGGTACGCCACCTGAATGTCTGACAACCAGTTTTACCAAGGGGTATTGTATTACTCAGTACTAACTGGGTTGTGTAGGTAAGATAGGCAGTCGTTCCATGTTAAATACTGGTATTCAGCTGCATCCGGTTAGACTGGAAGCCGACCCCAATATAATTAGGAAAAGGTTAGGTATGATGCCTGTATGTTAAGTTGTTATAGCTGTTATATTTAATTTTGTCTGGAATATACAAGTGATAGCAAAAAGAAAGTGGAAGTGGGCGGGCCATATATGACGTAGACTGGATGGAAGATGGGGGAAGAAAATGCTGGAGTGGAGACCACGGACGTCACGGAGGAATGTTTGAAGACAACCGACTAGGTGGACAGACGATCTCATTAAAGTGACCGGAACAAATTGGATATTCATGACATATAACCGCCAAAGGTGGAGAGATTTGGAAGAGACCTACACTCAGCATTGGGTGGCCAAGGGTTGAATAAGAAGAGGAGAGAGGAAGAGAAGTAATTTGTGTTATGTTGGATGGTTGGAATGAAAGATACCGTTGGGTATACTTAATTTAATAGTCACAGGACATAGGTTTTTATATATACAGACAGTACGTAGTGTCGCAGACGGGTTGAGATCAAGTTATGGCCTCCGGAAGGATGTGTAACATAGATCATCACTCTAGAGCTTGACGCTTAGTAACATACTAATTATTGATGTCACAACATCCCCCTTGTTGAGTTCAAATTAGACCCTTGACAATAATTGACACTACGTACAACTTTACTTAATTACTTATTTAATCTAGACATCTATTGATAAATCTTAATACTCTATGGTTACACTTAGTCTATTTATATTTATTTATGTTTTGCTACAAAAAATAATATTACCGAATCTCTATAAAATAAAATATGGCATAAATACAGTGCATATTGCAGTTTCAAGTGTTAATTAAATACTTCCGGACAGTGCGCACCACCGCACCGAGGGTGGCTTTATATCAAATTTAATGTAACCGCCATTTTGCAATAAATATGATTTAGTCTTTATTATAATGGTTTTCGTGTCTCACCGTTACAAAGCTGAAGTTGGTGTTAAATGAATATGATACTCGTGCCAGTGGATTTTAGTTATATTCAGTTTAAAGATATTTATATTAATCAACCAACTAACTAAGATAACTTTATCAATTAACTATAAGAGTCAACCTCGCAAAAAACGCAAAGTTTTATTGTCACTGGCATGACACAAAACGAAGCTAAAATTGTTTATATAACAGTTAGATATTTTATTGAACCATACTGATTTTAATTAACTGTGAATTGTGGCCAAAACTGGACTCGTTACCTGCTGTTTTTGTCAGTAGCAGAATTTTGAATCTTTTATGAACTTTTGACCCATAGGTAATTCAAAATAATATTGACCAATGATGCAGGCTGTCTAAAAGCATTCTAATGTGGGTGAAAGTTGAAGCATGAGCGACTCTATTGTCAAACTGAGCTATAAAAGCGTCATCAGCTGTTTGAAGAGGTTTAAAATGAAATAAGTAAATTGATATACAGCAAATTGCTGAGTGTTGTCAATTGTTGAGTTAGAATATTATACCAAAAAGATATTCGAAGAGCATGGCTAACCTAAAATCCTCAAGAAAACTTGCAATTTGAATTACTTTTTGGCTTATGTTTAACATAACACCAGATAAAGTAAATATAACCTTAAAAAACATTTTTATACTGCCTAAAATAGTAAATGATCACCAGAAATAGTAAATGATCATCAGAATTAAAAACCTGTAAATCACAGCTCCGAACTAAGGCGTAGTCGACGGAGCCCCGCTACGCGGGGCTCCTATTTCTCTCTGCAGGGTTTAAAGTAACCTAACACGAAGGGGATGTCGGGGTCTTAGTTCGCTCGCTCCGCTCGCTCACTAGACCCCGCCGTCCCCTTCGAACCTAACCTGTCCGAGTCGGGGTGCCCAATATCCCGAGCTCGCTTTGCTCGCACTTGCTTCCTAAGTTCTTCTTGCCACAAAATTTGGTGATCATTAACTATATTTGGTGATCATTTACTATATTTGGTCTTTGAATACAATTTTTTTGGTGTTTAGAATTTTTTTTTGGTAACGTAGCTTAGGATCTCAAAGTATTTTTTGGTGCTCATTATATTTAATCCCTTACTTTTTTAAGAGATAAGAGAAATTTATTTGTCAAAAACACGTGTTTACAATCAGTTGGAATGATTACAAAAATAGTTTCAACATGTTTTGCCTAGAAAAGCTATTAAATACCACAATAATATGTATAATTCAAAGCACAAAAATCATTGAATTACGTTAATTTAATAAAATTAATAATAAAAAATGTCAAAAAGTACAGGGAAATGTCAAAATGTCTTAAAATAATAATAAAAATTCTAAATTACATCATTTAAATAAAAAAATATCTAAAGTTACAGGAAAATTACTAAAATAAAAATTAATATTTGTAAAGTACATCATTTAAATAGTCGTCAACATTATAGTAGCATTTATTTATTATAAGTTTTTCACTAAAGTATAGTACCAGCGCCGACGGAAATTACCTAACGCACTGAGTTAAATAAATAAAGGCACCCTAATAATTTGTTGATCATTTGTACCTTAATAAAGAACAGTCTTATCGCGATCACAATTTATTGAGCAGAATAGCCGGTGGATAAGAGGATAATTTCTGGCCATTGAGGACGTATCTGGTCCTATCGACATCAACTACATAGAAATCAGTGAAAAATGGCCTATTTGTTTTACAAATAACACCGTAAAGGCTTGTTTTGTCGGTCTAGTGGCCGCAAGTGCGACTACTGAGCATGGGAATGAGGTTCGAATCCCGGATCAGGCTAAGTGTTTATTTATTTAACAATTTATGTACACACTAAATGTAGAAAAGAAGATAGGAAATAAAAATAGGTACAAAGGTGATGCTTATTTCTAAAGAAATCTCTTCACAAAGTGAACAAAATGTTTAAAAGAAGATGCAAAAATGGAGTACATCCTACTTCCTACAAATATTATAAACGCGAAACTTTGTAAGTATGGATGGATGGATGGATGTTTGTTGAATGGATCACGATGAAATTTGGCACAGGGATAGATAATAGTCTGGAATAGCACATAGGATACTTTTTATCCCGGTAGTGTGATCCCGAGCTAGTAAAACATAAAGCAAAAAAAAGGATTGTGTGGTTTTATGAAACCATGGTAAAAGTGAAACTTTTTTTCACACTATAGACATTTATAAAAAAAATTGGAATAATATTCCATAAAGGGTATAAAACGCGGAGTATGGATAAAGTGAAAGGCGCTCTGACGAGCGCCTTTCACTTTATCTCTATTCCGCGCCCGACCGTCACGCGACATGCAACACACAGACGAAAAAGTTTGAGACGATGTAATAAAAGTTTTACTTTAATAACTATTTAAAATATAAAATACACTATAAGAACATACTAACTTACGTATACATACAAAGATAAAATATTTAACAACGGTGGTGTAAATGTGTTTTTTCAGCAGAAATTTCTCAGTAACAACCACGGAGCCTGGTTTTGTGCCCGGCTGATTGCAATAGACTCGCCCCCGATTACATAGGACTTAAACATAAGTTATGTTTAAGTCTCATGTAATCGGAGAAATTTTCTGATGGAAAACCCAAAAACACTTTACATAACCCGGGAATCGATCCCAAGACCTCTTGCTCAACAGTCACGCTTGCTAGCTACTAGACTAACGAGGAAGTCCAATGTTGGACTTGTTTATTCTTTTACCAGTTCGACCTTTGCTTTACTTGCTTAAGGTCAATGCAGCAGAAGGCGGTTAAAAACTCCACCTCATACATTATACGACCGTTCATCAAAGCACTAACCGAGCTTGTGGAGCTGGCTCCTTAATATTTGAGCGCAAGCCCACCACGAGCGCTCTGTGTGCCAGCTACAAGTTGAATGACGGCCGAGTCTGCTTGAATACCAAAGATGTATGGATTACTTGTTAATGTGAAAGTTTGGTCTGCCTTTGAATTGAGGATAAAGAGTTAATTAAATTAAAGGGAAACGTGTACTCTGTACAGAAAATGTAAAACTTTTTCCGGTACAATTTTTAGTTATTTTTAATTTACTGAAACTAAGGCTACATACGCACTGACAGGTGGCTTGCTAGCGCGTGGAGGCTAGCGAGTCGCCTAGAGTGAGTAGTGAAGTGAAATGATGGTTCTGAACTTCGCAAACGACTGCAAACATGCAGTGCGTTCGTAACCTAAGAGTAAAGAGTCCTGGAGAAACAATTTACCTGCATTGGATTCCGTAACAAAATGAATCAGAAAACAATAGTGGAGGAGTAATATGAAGCCAATATGATTGTTATTACTGTGATCGTCATTCAAATCAGGTTTTTATTATCAGTAACATCAAGAAGACCTCATCCAATTAGGTACTTGGCATAATAAGTCATGTCAACGCTAAAATCCATCTCCAAAAAATAATTCATTAAATAAGTCTGCCTGTCCCACTACACCGTACTATCCCAATGACGTTGCTATGAACGTATAAGTCGCGGAAAGCAACAAAACAGTAACTATGCCCACTACACCGTATCAACAGCGTATTATGCCCGTTTCCAACGAGTTTAGAACGATCATAATACGTCGTCCTATAATCTTGTAATGAAAAGTATGAAATTGTGCCCATAAGACCCTGCCGTCACCGTCGTCTGCCTTGTACGGAGCGTAAACAATAGGGGATGATCACATTTTTTTTTCTTTGTCTGTCGGGTAGTTTCTTGAAAAGTATTGGACACGTATTTTTTCTTTTTTCACGTGGTCGTAAAATTACGGAGATATATTGAGTTGAAATGGCGCATGACGTCACATGTAGGTAAGTTTTATACCTACTTGTGACGTAGTGAGCCCCACTCTCCAACTTTAATGAGTTTTAACTAAATATTTTTTTGATATTTTGATAAAACAAATAAAATTCGTGTCTAATATTTTTGTATTACCTGTCTGACGGGCAAAATAGAATGTCGTTTTCTTTACCCAGTCCGCACCCCTATTGCCAACGAGAATACGTAGTAGTACGTAGTAATACGCTACGTGTAGTCTCATCCCACGTATAGTCTCATGATACATTCATAGCACGACCATGCTATAGTATGCTGCAGTGGGCCTTTTAACATCACTTAATAACTACGATAATGACACTTATCTTTTTACCGACATCAAAGTGAAAACTCCGCATATTCCCTTTGAGAGGCTGCGCATAATATCACTATTATATTTGAGTCTGACCCACATAGTCGGGAATTTTCTTTAAGTACCATTGTGTTTTCAGAAGCAGGCGAATTTTATATATTAATGCGTTAAAAAGGTTTCTTTTGCAAGGAGTTCTAACTGGGAATTGAGTGGGAACGATTTGCTTAGCTCATTGAAAATGTAAATACGTTACTCTTACGTTGGTAATACGGATGTGTTTTTATTGTCTGGTGGATTTGGTCTTGAACTCGGTCTCAAAGATGTAAACTGATGGAATGGATATACATATATATTAGGAGACAGTTTCACATTTAGACCGAGCGCACATTAAGCTTTTTGCGAAGGTACTTTGATTTTATCGAAATAAATTATCTATACGCTGCGTTAAGAATGAGTCCCGAGTAGTTGGGAGGTTGAATTTTGTCAGTTTGAACGTCACAAATATTTGACAAAATTGAAGTACAACACAGTATGATATTCTATCATTTCTTTTACCTAGATATATTAATAAATGAGCCGTGGTGGTACCGGCGTAAGAATAGTCCCCATCCTCTCCTCCCGTGGTTGCCGTAAGAGCCGGCAAAGGGAAGTCTCACGGAAGGTGGGCAGCAGCACCTTTCCTGTACATTCGTCAAAACTGCGCTCGCCAACCCGCCTGCCAAGCGTGGCGAGTATTGGCAAAAACCCCCCATGGGGGAGGCCTATGTCCAGCAGTGGACGTCCTACGGCTGATATGATGATGATGATTAATAAATGAATCAAAAAATCAATAACCCTGTTTAAGATATACCTCCAAAAAAAAATATTCATGTGCATTCTTTCCAGCAAGGCACCTTTATATGCTAAGGACACAATAGCACTTATCATTCTTGCCCACGTCTCTCGAACAAGTCCTTGGGGATACCTACAGGGAAACAAAACACTGAAGATAAATGATTCCATCCCTCACCATTGTGAGACACTGAGTAAACTGTAAAAGCTAATAACGCGAAAGTGGTATCCCACCTGACGAGCACCAGAGCGGTTCCGCAAGAATCTTGATGTGTTGCGGGTTATTCTACTCTGTTCCACACTGGGGCAAGGTTTGTGCCATCAGGACGATAAACTTTGCCGAGATGTTGCCCGCGACAAATTATTATTTTTGAAAATACGGTAAGTATTTAAAATAAAAAAAACGTGTTTCATCGATTCTAATTTGCACGCACGGAAACCTCTCCTTCTAAAAAAAAGTAAGCTTAAGTTGCTCTTAAGCTTTTTAATATCAGCTATCTGCCAGTAACAGCCCCGTCAAAATTGGTCCCGCCGTTTTGGTGATTAGCCGGAAAAACAGACCGACAGACAGTTTTTTTTTCCGGAATAGTACCATAAATACTTTCATATGAATTCAGTGAAAAGCAGTTGGTTTTAAATTACAAACAGACACATAAAATTTATTTATTTGTATAGATTGTGTATAGAGCTGCTAATGAAGAATAAGGGTTGGACCTCATCTGGCAGCACGGAATCGCCTTTTTCCGTCGCCCTTTCTCTTTCTGTCACTTAGAACTGCCATTTGCTAGACCGAGACAGAAAGCATAATGCGGATCGCCTCGAGGATTCCGCCGCGTGCTATCGCATTATGCTTTCTGTCTCGGTCTAGCAAATGGCAGTTCTAAGCGACAGAAAGAGAAAGGGTGACGGAAAAAGGCGATTCCGTGCTGCCAGATGAGGTCCAACCCTAAGAGAAGTGTTACTAACATATTATGTAATTTTAAAGTTTTAGTTAGCAACACAAAATGTATTTTATCTTATGTATGTTATTTGTAAGGTATTAATATATTTATGGGCAAAAGTTGCATGAAAATAAATGTATGTTGTTCATGTAATCCTAAAAACTAAAACTAAATGGATGAATCAATATTGAGGTAGGTACAAAATTAATAGATGAAAATTAAGAAGGTCAAACAAAAGATGCATGAATTGTTGAATTGAATCATTTGAAAGAAAAAGGGGTAAAATATGATAACGTAACAGGGAAAAATGGAGTTACGAAAACGTTTGGCTATGTCCTCAAGTAAAATGGGACAAGAGCAGGAAGATGATGACTCTTTAATAAAAACTGCTACAATAGACTAGTGTGGGTAAAACACATTAAAAATAAAAAATTATATCTGCGGGAACGCTTTTCCTACTCCCGTCCTTCTGATGCACTTTGTAAGTCGCATCTTAGGAAATTACTTAAATTCCGTCCCCACTCTACCGACTTCTACTTCTAATCCCTTCACTGTACACGCTGTGCGGTTATGGAATTGACTTCCGCTTGACATTAGAGACTGCCAAACTGTTGCAGTTTTCATGAGAAGAGTAAAAGGACATTTATCTTTCCATTTCGTCATAGGTATTTATTTTATTGGTATATATTTTGTCTTCATACGTAAGTTAGTATATTTTAAATTGTATATTATATTTTAAATAGTTATTTGCTTAATGTTTTATGTATTCAATTCTATCTTCTTCTTTTACACACTTGTCTGCATCTCTTTTTTTGAAGTGAAACTTCTTATGCGACTTCCAACAAGTTTAACGCTACCATGGAGGGGGAATATTTTCTATTACTCACTAAGAGATGGCAGTATTACAAGATCTGTGACTACGTAGTTCTACAAGGTATGCAAGATGGCGTGCAAAGAGTCATGCATTCGACTCTTCGGTGTGACCAGCCTTCGCTCAATTTCCATGAGTAGAATAACCCAATAAACTTATGTAATAAAAATAATACAACAAGAAAACAACAAAATTTATTTAGAAGCTCAATAAAATAACGAAAGTGAATGCGTTGCACTCGAACGCATGCATGTAGTATTCTTTACACTTCTTCCGCGCGGAGGGACTCCACGCACTGCTTTTTTTTAATATCTCCTTTCGCAGGTATGCTGCAAGAGATTTCTTTAAAAATAAGCATCACTTTTTTACCTATTTTATGTTAAATTGAGTCACCCTAAAATTTGGCGACGAGTTTGGCACCTTCAGTAGCGTCAATTTGGTGGACCAGAGTGGAATATTCCGGTTTCGACCCTCGTCATGATAGTACTGCAATACGAATAACATCGTAAAGACCATGTCTTGAATAGCAACTACCGTATGATGGGAAATAAGTGAGCTTCTTAGCTGTAGAGAGAAAAACATTGGATGGTAAGAAAAGTGTAGAGTCCTGGGGGTTACTTTGATGTCTTAAAGCAGTATCGTTTTAATGTCACTCCTGTGGGGGAAGAAAACAGAGTTATTGAAGACGTAATCTCTAACCCACTCTGGAAAAAGATTAAAACAGAACTCTTTAAAACAGAAGTGGTGTTCAGATTGTCTTTTTACATACTGTCTACGTGTATCATGCAACTCTCCCGTCGCGTAAATAAATGTATTAGTTTGTAGGCACATAACATGGCAAAGAACGAAAATGTTTTTGTCTACTGATGCTGCAGACGTTTTTTTTTTTTTTTCGCAAAAACCCAATAACCCTGTCAGACCTGGGAATCGAATCCAAGACCTCATGCTCAGCAGTCAAATAATTAAAAAAAAAACATTTCATCTCTGTCACCCTATAATGTTGCCACTGCTGGGACACAGGCCTCTTCTCTATGAGAGGGAGTGGGCTGCAATCCACCTCGCGGGCCCAGTGCGGATTGGTAGATGTCACATGTCTTTGAACTTTTTGTTCTAGTACATGCCGGTTTCCTCACGATGTTTTCCTTCACCGTTTTTGAGGGCAGCGGTGATGAAATAAATTAAATAATAAATAATGAAAGTAATTAATCCTGAGTGCGCAATTTTTTGGCTACGATAATAAGCCACTTTGGCTTATGGTCGTAGCCAAAATGTTGAGAGTACAACGTTAGACATGCACGTGTATTTGAAATTAAAAACAATAACAATAAAATTTTAGATGTGTTGTAAAATTAAACAACCATTACCTACATAGCATTATTATCTCTTTGTTTTAAGAACGTGCATTTTATTTGCATGTATGTGAACACACATCCTTGAAGAGTCTTCACTCTTCGTCTATTAACTTCTGAAAACAAACGTGTTCCTGATTTGAATTTGTTTTTATTTTTGGTTTAGTGAAGGTCGAATGGAAGAACTAACTGGTGAGTTTTTAAATGTTGTTCGATACAGTAACAATAGGGGATCGGGTTGGGTAAAGAAAACGACATTCTATTTTGTCCGTCAGACAGGTAATACAAAAATATTAGACACGTATTTTTTGTTTTATATATATCAAAAAATTACTTAGTTAAAACTCATTACAGTTGGAGAGTGGGGGCTTACTATGTCACTAGTAGGTATAAAACTTACCTACATGTGACGTCATGCGCCATTTCAACTCAATATATCTCCGTAATTTTATGACCACGTGAAAAAAGAAAAAATACGTGTCCAATACTTTTCAAAAAACTACCCGACGGACAAAGAAAAAAAAATTGGATTATCCCCTATTGACAATCGGTTTGATATGATATGGTACCCAATAAAAAAGTGGAAACTTGAAACATAGAATAAAAAGACTTGGACTGTATTGGCCTAATACAGTCCAACTCTTTTACCATACCAAGACAGACAACTCTATTTTATGTTTTCTGTAACAGGCGCCACTTTCAAACTTCCCTTTTTAAGCTCATTTATAATTTTATCCATTTTAGTCACTCCATAATCCATCTCAACATTCTCATCTCTGCTGCAAGCAATCTTGTTATATCCGAATATACTTCACTGCCCAGCATTCCGGTCCATACAGTTCGACAGCTTGGATCACGGATTTGTATATTTTTCCCTTTAACTTGGCATCCGTGGGTCGCAAGTTGTTCCCAAGGCTGCACGTTGGAATATTCTATATCTATTAAGTACATTGCATATTGAGAGCAGCGGTGGCCCAGTGGTGGCAGCCCCGACTTACGAGCAGTAAGCCATGGGTTGAACCTAGGCAGGCGCATTACTTTGTGTAATTTATTTCATCAACGCTGCTCTCAAAACGGGGAAGGAAACATCGTGAGGAAACCCGCATGTCCTAGAACAAAAAATTTGAAGACATGTAACATCTACCAACCTGCAATGGGCCCGCGCGGTGGATTACAGCCCACTCCCTCTCATAGAGAGGATGCCTGTGTTCCAGCAGTGGAAACATTATAGGCTGATGATGATGATTCATCAACCATCAGACTTTTAGGTTAAACAGATAGTGACAAAAGTCAAAGTTCAACAAACGACAGTTGTGATCAACGGCGCAACGTCATTTTCAAGACACAGATGAATCTCGCAATGACGTGATGAAGGTCCGACTTCGAACAACCGACTTCGTGCTGCTATTACTATTTAGCCACGACCCCATTGTCATCGTTGCAAGTATAATATATTTTGTACTGTCGTGTTTTTATAATGTAGACTATAGATACTATGCAGTCTATATGATATCGGTTTGTCTACAATAATAAAAAAATAAATATTTTTATCATAATCAGAATAATTAAGATAAGTTCGTTATTCTGATTATTGGTTATGTCCTAAAAATTTTTGAATTGAACTGTATGTTGGTAGCATTAAGGCAAAATAACTGATACATAAACTCACGCTGTTTTCTGATGGGGGTAGGTAGAAACCACAGAACACTACTAAGATCCTTTTTATCGTCCACGTTCATAGATCTGGTCATACACGCACGCTGTTTGCAAGTACTACGCACCTGACCTTTCTGAAGAGCCTCATCAATAAGGTCAGATCTCTATGGCGTCCCGTCCGGACTAGGCCACTCACATCAGCCTTGTAAATACCTTTTGTTACTAGGCTTTCACTCATCCTCTCCACATGACCAAACCATTAAGCCATACTCTTTTCAATGAAAAATAATTTCAGTACATTATTTACCCGTGTATTCAGTAACACCAGGCGATACCTAAACGAGTACCTACACAAAAACATAAAGGAGAACGGCAGGGTTTTAAACAGTTTTTTTTTTCAAACATAACTGGAATCGCCGAATGGTAATCGCCAAATACTACGCCCACATTTCGCGTATGTTTAAGTCCCGGTGGCAAGAATATTGCCACCAACTGGGCACAAATTCAGACTCCGTGGCTGCTACTGAGAAATTCTCTGAGTCCTGACCTCATATAAGTATGAGGTCAGGACTCAGAGAATTTGCTGCGCTTGCGACCAACGCAACGCACAACTCGACCAACGATGCAGTTTTTTTCAAACAGACCTACGTTAATTAGGCATTCATTAAGGTGTCGGTTCTAAAAAAATACGCAAAATCGTGCTTTGTTGTTAAGGGTACCAGGCAAACATATAACACAGGCATAACAGACTGTCAAGGCATCACCACCACATGTCATATACTATCATATTAAATACTTATTATAATCGTGGCAGATTATTTTTATAATTCGATTGTAATGATAATGATTGTGACACGTTCCATTGATATACTAGGTCATTTATTTAGTTTCACATTAGTGGTGTCCATGTAAATACATAGGTGAGTCTGTGTTTTTTTTTTTATATTTGAGATTAAGCTTATCCTCAAATAATTTTTGTAGCTTAACATATTAGAGACCTATTTTTATGGTGAATTTTCTTCTGTTGTTGAAGTAAAATTAAATTACAACCTTAAAAGTTCGTCCTATAAAGAAGGTGTCCTAACCCAGGTCATGGATTTCAGTGTTCCAAATAAATCATTCAAATCCGTTCAGACGTTTCGGCGTAAAGATAACAGACAGACAAACAGAGTTACTTTTAAATTTCCAATAGCTATTAGTGGGTGTGGAATAGTGGGCAAACTGAAACGTGTTTGTATCAAAACTTTACCTACCATCGACCAATCTTAACCTTTGGGCAAGTATCTTTTAACATAGAGGAATGAGGAAAATGTCGTGAGGAATTTTGAGTATGAATGCGGATGGGTATAAGAGTAGAGGAAGATCAAAGAAACGATGGATGGACTGTGTGAAGGATGATATGGCAAAAGAGGACTTGTCTGATGAGATGACGAGTAATAGAAAAGTATGGAACAAGAAGACATGCTGCGCCGACCCCAAATGAGTTGAGATAAGGGTAAAAGAATGATGATAGTAGTATCTTTTCAAGATTGTAAAAATACATCAACTTGGTCAAAGTTTGTTTTACTTCAACAAGTTATGCTCAAGCCTGTGCATTCCAATAACCGATTAATTTTTCATGATTGGATGTCCTCTTTTATTTCGGCATAAGCCTAATTATAATCAGTCTATAATGTTCCCTCTTCTGGAACTGGGACCCGCATACTCTCAGATAACATTTTTTTAAGCCAACCACAACGTAAGAGAATTAAACAGATGACCATGATAAGTTATTAAGATACTTGACTTGACTCAACTGCTTAGCACGACTGGTATAATCGATGATCTGGGGCCCCCCAGATCATCGATTATAATTATGACGTCATGGTAGCCCTACCATGACGTCATAATTATTGTAATGTCACTCCAGTGAGGGAAAGAGACGAAGCTATATATGACATCTAGCGCCATCTCTTTCCCACTCTGGAATAAAATTAAAACAATTCTACTTTAAGACTTCATGGTAGGCCACCTGAGCATTAAAAGAATACACCTTTGCAACATTAATGTTTGAAGACGTAATTTGAATAAGTAATACTTTTAGATAGATACCTAACCAATATGATAACCAAATGTGAACAGTGCACTAATTAAAGTGTATCGGTACATATCAGATTACTTTTTATCTTAATCGTAAATTAGGATACGGAATGTCGATAACGAAAATAAATAGATATTAAATAGTTTAATTTATGCAAGTCTTCTCAAATACTCATTCACATCATTAAATCATCATCGATCAGCGATACCGATGATATTAATCGAAAAAATGTGTTGGATGACATAAGCTGTCAAAATCTTGTCGTGCAGGCGGGGAAACTCAGAACTAAAATAAATACACCAAGTTCGATATACAAGGTGTTGTTTTGCAATCGCGTCAAATTCAAGGAGGTAACTATGCCAATGATTCTCGACCCGAATCAATAACAAAATGGGTAGGTAATTTTTATTTCTTATTTACGGAAATCGGTAAGTGTGAATATAATATTAGAAAATCTATAAAAGAAAGTAGTTTAATAAAATATACAAGGTGTTGTTTTGCATGCTCGTCAAAATTGAAGAGGTTGTCACAAAAGACATAAATAATCAGTTGAACGCTGGTTTTTAGGGTTCCGTAGTCAACAAGGAACCCTTATAGTTTCGGTATGCCCGTCTGTCTGTCCGCGGTTTAACTCAAAAACTGTTGGTACTAGAAAGTTGTAATTTGGCATGAGTATACACGTTAATGACGCTGAAAAAGTGGCAAAATAATTTTGAAAAAAAAAACAAAAACTTAGGGTACCTCCCCTACATGTAAAGTAGGGATGATTTTTTTTTCCGTCCTGCCTATAGTATGGGATATCGTTGATTTGGTCTTTGAAAAATATTAGGGGTTTGGGAATACCGTTTTTTGATTAAGTAAACCGTTCGTGACTTATCAAGCTTTAAAGTACCAATTTTCGTTAGAGTCAAGTGTCCCCCCCTTCTACCAAATAAACGGTTGTAGTTAGAAATTCAAATGTCACGGCAGTAGTACCTATATATAACGAAGTTTAAAGGAAAATTATCACACTTAAGTGGGCTTTACAAGTTTACGAGTAAAAGTCGATCAATTGTATTTGACTCGAAATTTTCGAAAACTCCATAGAAATGTCGATAGATGGCGCTAAGCGCCAGTTGAACTGAGTGTCATTTGCAGATCATATATGGCGGTTTTTATAAATATTGGTCCGGAACCCTTCGTGCGCAAGTCCGACTCGCACTTGGTCGGTTTTTTGTTGTTTAATTTAGTTAGTATTTCCGAAAAACCCCCTTAACGTGGTTTAGGGAATAAGAAATTATCGAATAAACGTTTGCGATTGTTTGTATGTGTGTAAGTGTGGTTATAGGGCGAGGATCAGACGTGCCGCGTTTAAAACACGGGTGGTTCACGCCCATTTTATTATTGATTCGGATCAAGAATCAGTAGCTTATTTACGTCTTTGAATTTGACGAGGATGCAAAACAACAGCTTGTATATGATATTTAGGTCATCATCTACCAAAAATACCTAACTTCAGAAAGTACAGATGTTACTTTTCATAGGAGCCTATGTATTCATTCAGCAGTTCCTTCTAATATGATTGGTGGCATTACTTTTTACATAAGTATTTTTTTACTCTTTCTTAACTTACTACTAGCACAAAACCGTTCATTCACGCATCTCAGTTCAGTTTTATCTCAATAAGATGAAAAGATTCGTTATCAGCGAGATTGATAAGACCACATGCAACGAGTATATGCGTGGCACAAGTTGAAAACTTTAAGTTCGCTGATAAATTGTATGTATTGAAAACAATTGTTGTCAGAAGATTTAAAGAAATCAATACATAGAAGCCATATAAAAAAGCATGTGATATTTTCAGTTTATAATGTTCCCAAGACAAGGATACTAGCTTTTTACGTTTTGCAAATATATTTTTTTTTCTATTTTCCCCTTCTTATTTTAGAAATTAGAGAGCCGGGACTAATCGTTCTATTATGAAAACAGTGCATCGATATTTTAAACTTCAACTGACTATTTATTTTTAATTCCTACTTTTACATCACTATGACGCTTAAAACATTATTGTTCCATTCCTATTCCAGACTGGGAAAGAGATGGAGAGCTAGACGATATGTTTAGCTCCGTCTCTTTTTCAGATTGGAATAAGAATGGAACAATAATGTTTTAAGACGTCATGGTACGCCACCTGAACGACTCTGTTAACATAGCCACCGTCTTGGCCTAAACAGTAGGTTTATTAATGTTAATAATTCTTCTAACCGTTTTTCAACACTGGGATCCAATTGGCATGAAAGCAGGAAATATTATAGTGTACAATCCTCGTGTACACAGGCTGCTGTACTTTCTCTCTTCCCTCAATCTCATTGTCCGATGGAAAGGCAAAGAAATGGGCAAATAAATGTTCCGTCGATACGAAAAGAATGAGACATAACATCACGCCTCTTATCCCCGAAGAGTTAGGCAGAAGTGTACCTTTTAGTACACCCACATTTTGCCAGTAATATTTAAGTCCCATATAATAAAAGGTGAGCTTATTGCCATCAACTGTGCACAAATCTAGACTCCTTGGCTGCTACTGATAAATTCCTGGTGGAAAAATCCATTAACATTAACTTTGCCCAACCTGCGAATCGAACCTAGTACTTCAAGCTCAACAGTGACGCTTGGAACCACTGAACCAACGAGGCAGTCAGGTTTCAAACAAGTCAGGAAATCCCCAACGAACGTATGTACCTACGTGGTTAAGGCAGTGAATACTCCTAAACATGATACTAACATGACACTTAACCAAATGTTTTCAAAATCTTTAGACTAAATTCTCCAAATGATTGAGTAACTCCGTCTTAGGCCATGTCAAGCGGATCGTTTTACAATCTAATCAATATTTTAGATAAGTATACGTTATCAAGGTAGGTATGCGCCGTCTATCCGTTTATCACGATTATCTTTGAAAAGTACGTTTGAAGTTAGATTGGTATACAAAAATCGATTGATAAATATTTTGTTGAAGAACGAAAGATGGGGAATTTATTTGTTATGTATGGGATTTCCACAGGAGGCCTGAAAAGGCAAGAGCTCGTGGCTAAATAATAACAGCCACCCCGGTCGATCTTTAAGGTTAAGCCGTGCTTGCCGAGGTTGGTTACATGCCGTTGGTCCCGGCTGTCATTTGTAGACCTTCGACAGTCGTTACGAGTAGTCAGAAGCCAAATAGTCTGACATCCAGTCTTACCAAGGGGTATCGTATTACCCAGTTACTGGTTTGTGGAGGTCAGATAGGCAGTCACTTCATGTAAGATACTGGTACTCAGCTGCATCCGGTCAGACTGGAAGCCGACCCCAAGATAGTTTGGGAAAAGGCTAGGCAGATAATGATGCCTGAAAAGGCAGGTTTAGCAGAATCATAATATGAATCTGAAACCAAAGACAGGGGAGTTATGTGTATTGGATGAATAAAGCTATTGGTGACTTTGTAGAGCCATTATTGATATGGGTCTCTTGGAGAAGTTTACAATGGTACAACAAGTAAGAGAACATAACCGTCAGCGGCAAACCCGCTATCACAATGACAGACCGCAAGTCGGTGTTTCTATAACAATCTATGGAAAAATTCATCCGTAGATTTCACAACATTGCTGCCTGTTGCTTTTTGTGGTTGTCAGCGAAATCTTAACTTAACGTCATCATCTGCCCCAGCTTTTTCCCAAATTGATTGCGATCGGCTACCAATCTTACCGGATGCAGCTAAATATCAGTATTATTTTTGCAGGGAAGGACTGCCTATCTGCCCCCGTATTTACAAACGCTCGGATTCGATTTCGAATCGGAAAGTCGTATGTTTATCTCGCTCGATTTCGTAATGACAAAACAAGATAGAAATACGACTAAAATCGAATCAATTCGAAATCGAATCCGATCGTTTTTGAATAGGGGGCTTGACCTCCACAACCTTGTTTGTACTGGGTAATACGGTACCTCTTGGTAATAAGAGTAGTTGTCAGACTTTCGGGCCACTGAATACCAAAAATGTGATTCAGACTGTCAAAGATTTGATGACAGATGGCAGCTGAGACCAACGGCTTAATCGCAAGCGGTTCGATTACCGGCTCGGATATAGTGTTATCAGGTTTTTGCATCAGAAATTTTACAGTAGCAGCAACGGAGTCTGTATTCGTGCCCGGTTGATGGCAATAGGCTCCTAATGAAAAGCAAAACCAGAATACCTTCCCAGAAAAGTTTCAAGAGTCACTGATAAATGCAATGGATATTCAAATTGGGATTAAAATTATCGTAATATTATTACTTACTGTATACTTATGATTATTCTGGCTTCAATCAACCTAATTCTAATAGCCTTAAACGATAAAAATCGATAATACCTACACCTTTTACAACAGCTACATTTATTCGCGAAAATTGCGTTTCTCTGAATGTGTTCGAAGAATGAGTGGGAATCATTCTTATGTTTGCGGCTGACGAAGTCAAAACCGTGCAAATGTAAATAAATATGCCTCGTTGGTCGAGTGAGTTCGTTCTTGGGATCGGGCAAATTGTTATTGGGTTTTTCGTCACGAATTTCCCAGTAGCAGGCACAGTTGATGGCAATAGGCGCGCCCCCAGTTATATGAGACTTAAAACATACATAACTGGCGAAAAGTTGTGCTATTACGAGTATGTACACCTTTCCCCTCGGCCATTCCCCGAAGGCAAAGGTGTACATAACAGGCTTGATGTTATTTGCATTATGTACAGTCACGTCTAATAATATGTATACACGAAGCAACTTTTAAAAGTGATTTCTCCTACTGTATTGATTAAGGTTTTACGTTTTCACGAACATGGAATTTTGGAAGCCATATACTGTTACGAAATAGGTCTTATCTCAACGTAGAAACCGTTATTTCACTTTTCAGTTTTTGCTAAGTGTTTAAATATTATTAGACGTGATTGTACATAGGTATATGTAAATACATACATACACATTCCGACAACGTAACTCTTCACTGTGTCTGACATGCATTTATTTTGTCCGGCTTTTCTTACACCTGAATAATGTAGCTTTACCGTTGTCCTTCTATCTTCACTTCCTCAGTGACATCTATGACCTAGGTACCAAAGCTAGACAAACTTCAAGTCACGTGATCCAGTTCTACATGCTAGGAGCACTAACAACTTGTGGCGAGGAAAGGAGCATCATGTATGCAAATTAGGAGCGCAGCACTCCTTCTCCTGGGACATGACTGCGTTGCCAAGTCACAAACACACTTTTGAAATAATAATACGTTGCTGATTTGGGTAGCTGTGCTTTAGAATTCTTTAAGTCGTTTGAGCTGCCTTACCTTTGCTCGATCGAGGTTTCACGATGAATTACCTGATTATTTCCATATATTCTCTTCCAAATATCCGTCTGTATGTGGGGTCAGCGCAGCATATTGCTGTAATTGACGTCATTTCAGTATTCTCTTCAGTTTCACAGTCCAGACAAAAAGTATTTGTTTGCAATTTGCAGTACAGTGTCAGGCTATAAAGGATATATTAGAGAGAAGATACAGGTGCAAAGTTAAGATATAGGTTAAAAAGATTTTGTTAGAGAAAGCTAATTACAGCACTAACAAGTTCTTGACTGATAAACTAACAAAACCCTAGTTGTCTTTGATTAATTGTGATTCGAGTAACAAACTTTGACTAGTATGACATTTTTGAATTATTATTATTATTGTATTTGATATTAAACGATGACTATTTATGTAACAAAACAATTTTGACAATACACAGTTCAGAACTTTTTTGGAAATAGCATTGTGATGATTAACTTACTTTCTTAGTCAGTTACATTTTGTAAGTCCCTACGCTATTAAGGCAAAACATGACAGTGACTCAATTGAACTTTTTATGTTACATCTTGCATTTATGTGTATACTCATGTTTTAGCAAAATAAATATCTTGTAAAATATAATTTGCGGCAGTAATACGCATGTATTTACAGAATTTTAGTCATTAAAATCGTCCACCTTCTAAGTTCATTTAATGCCATTGAACGACTTTTATGCAAAAAACGCAAAAAAAAAATCTTGGCTGGGGGACACCTTGGTGCTTCGAGTAGCCTTAATAAGGATATAGCTCTTTTTAATAAGTACACAATAATAACAATAATAAACCGCTAAGTTTCATTCTCTAGTACCATGGCATGTGGAGAATACAAGTTTATTTCTGATCTCCTAAAATAATATTCTTACCTAAAAGGTGGCTTTCGTGAAAAGAGGGAAGATTAAGCTGGTACTGCCAGTCCTCTTGAAATTATTGATATTTACTTGACATAATTATTGCCAAGGAGAGGCCAACATCATCCCCAATTATGTTCGACTAGCTGTCCCGCGCAACTTCGTCTGCGTCACATTTTCCCCGTTTTCGCAACATTTTTCATTGCTGCTCCGCTCCTCTTGGTCGTAGCGTGATGTTATATAGCCTATGTTACTTTTAATACCTCCAAGAATATGTGAACAAAGTTTCATGATGATCGGTTGAGTAGTTTTCGCGTGAAAGCGTCACAAATAAACTTACATCATTTATAACAGCATAACAACATTAATATAATATTAGTAGGGATTTAAAAGCAAGTCATAATTTCATAATCTTGATGTGTTTATGTACTTTTACTATTATTTGTATTATGTTTGGTCTAGTTTTTAAGTTTTAGATGAGTAGTATTCAGCAGCATCTGGTAAGACTGGAAGCCGACCCCAACATAGTTTGGAAAAGGCTAGGCAGATGATGATGTGTAGCTAAATCGTTACTTTATAGTGCGCAATGTCACTTTGCGAAGTCTATTTAGGTTTTTAGGGGTATGAGGAACACCTTAAAAAGTTCCTCATCCCCAGTAGTAAAGGAAGGATCCTCCGACCAGACTGATGTTATGTCTGGTGGGCAACTACCCGACAGCTGTTGTCCGGTTTTCCTATATAGTCATAAGTCGATGTAATCTTTTTGCGAGATTCAGACTATACTAATTCTTAGTTTGCTCATAGATGGCGCTTTAGTACTTTTTGTAGGTCGCTACAGGTTCATGGCCCGGATATGAGCAATGTGTATTTTAATGGGGCTGAAATACGCATTGCGAACATAAGTGTCCCTAAATAAATAAATAAAAAACTCACTGATACTACGATAAATTAAAATACGCAATTTCAAATGACTTGTGTTTAATCTTATCTGATAGCATAATTTACAATGCGTGATTAGAAAATACAAATCACACTTTTTTGTGACAAACGGTCCAGTTGGGTAGGTCTAACTTCGAGAAAGAGATCAATCGTCGAATCCGACTCGGCTGGGCAGCGTTCGGGACGTTGCGCGGTATCTTCTCGTCCAACTTACCGCAGTGTCTCAGGACGAAGTCTATGACCATAAAGTATATGACCAGTGTGTTATGCCAGTGATTACATACGGGACCGAAACGTGGTCGTTCACAATGGGGCTCATCAGAAGGCTTAAAGTCACCCAAAGGGCAATGGAGAGGGCTATGCTCGGAGTTTCCTTGCGTGATTAAATCTGAAATGAGGACATCCGCAAGAGAACCAAGGTTACCGACGTAAAATTGCCAAACTAAAGTGGCAATGGGCAGTGCACATTGCTCGCAGAACGGAAGGCCGATGGGGCCTTAAAGTTCTGGAATGGCGACCGCGAACCGGAAGACGATACGTTAGAAGGCCTCCCACTTGGTGGACCAATAACCTGGTGAAGGTTGCGGGGATCCGCTGGATGCGAGTCGCACAGGACCGGTCAATGTGGCGACACTTGGGGGAGGCATATGTCCAGCAGTGGACGTCTATCGGCTGAAATGATGATGATGATGAAGCACACTTTTTTGATGACAAATTCAATTAAAAATACTTCGTATATTTACTATTGTGATTTTGCAAACGACCATGATAAATATTATTGACCCTACCAGGTCCAGCCAGGAGAAACTAAGCTTTGACTGGTTTGGCAAAATGTAGTGTTACTATTAGGCTCATCTCTGCCTAACAGTTCGGGGATTAAACGGACGATGTTATATTAAGATTTGACTTGTAGGTAACATAATGTTATCAATATCCTATTGTTTTACAAAAATACGATAGTAACTCTTTCTTCCACGCTTTTAAAACAGCTGAACGGATTTGAATGATTACGGCATACGGATAAATAATGACTTTGGCTAGAACATGGGATAATTTAGTCCCTGTAGTTGGTTCCCGTAGAATAATTTCCGACGTAAACGCGGGTGAAACCGCGTCCATAAGTTGAATATTTTAAACTAACCATTAACTTTCTTTGTTTCACAGAGATGTATTTACTAGCACTGCTAACAGTCATCGGGACGGCAGTGGCCGGGCCCTTAGCCGTACCATCAACCCAGCTTCTATCTGCACCGACAGAGCAGGACAGAGCTGCAGCCTACGTGCTCCCCAACGACACTATCCCAACATTTTATGACGTCATACTCCATCTCAATCCAGACAATGAGGAATACTTCACGGGCTCTGTCGACATAAGAATCCTGCCTTTAGTGTCTACCTACCTAATAGTCTTACACGCCATGCGGATGGAAATAAAAGCGGAAGACATTGAAGTCTTCAGCGACAGATTACCGAATGTCAACGTTTATGAAAGCCATACATTGGCCACTGATGATACTCATTTGTTTAGAATTACTTTAAGCCAGAACTTGACGGCGCTACAACCTCATACTATTAGAATTAAAAATTACGTTGGGCGGTATGCTGAGAACATGTTTGGTATTTACGTGTCCACATACAATGCACTTGACGGTACAGCACAGTAAGTATTTTTTGTGGTTATTTTAATTAAATGAAAACATTTAGATTGGTATGTAGGATATTCTAATTAAAACTACTTAATGGCTTGTATGACATTTTGTTTATTAAAATACTTGTTAATCAAGAAATCTGACCAACACGCCATACTGTTTTAAAACTTAGCAAGGAGTTATAAACCTTGTCTTTTTTTGTGGTTCCTCGTTGTCTAGTGGTTGAAATCACGACTGATTAGGTCCTGGGTTCCTCAGGAATTTCTCAGTAGCAGCCAAGGAGTCTGGATCTGTACCCGATTGATGGTAATAGCCTCGCTCCCTTTTACTTGGAACATATAGATAGTACACATCTGTCTAATTCTTTGGGGAGTACAGTGTTTATGTTTTGTTAAGGTGGTTGCCATAGATCTGATTGAGAGAAATTGACATTCTTTTAACAATAAGAGAAAGTGCGAATACCGCGCAGAAGGTTCATCTGTAGCTCGACCCGAGAGACTGGACATACGCCAAGAGCCAATGCTATACACAAAAAAAAATACGCGACGGAGCGTGTTTCAGTGGGATAATCGCGTTAGTTCGGATTTTGAAAATATCATCGTACAACTTTATAAATCTGTTGGCCGGTCTGGGCGATTTATATCTGCTTTGACCAAAAACTACCTTCCTCAGCCAACTCTCCAGCAGAGGTTTTTGGGTATTCTCAATAGAAATCCACACTGCGAAAATATAATAAAAGTTTGTGCCAGGTGAAGTCTCATACATAATGCATTATGCACACTGCAGCAAAGTCTGTGTGCCAATACTGCCCACGACACTGCTGCAAGGAACACCGGGCTTAGCAGACCACAGATTAGATATAGAATTACTATATAGAATTAGTTCAAATAGCAAAAAAAAAACAATGTTTTATTTTTTTTTTGTTTTTACATGGGGCTTAAGATTTGAATAGTAAGATGTGCCCTAACCGTACTTAGATCGCGCGTAAAAATTTTTACACCGAGAAAAATGAACTAGCACATCCAGTATGAAAATACAATGAGAACAGGAGACCGATTAGACCCTGTCAGGACAAAACGCTGCAGCCCAGGTTACATTGTTTTGTGGGAATACAACTTAAAATAATATACGCAATGTTAGCTTGGTAAGGGTTTGATCTACAGTTAAATAACTGTTTCTATTAAACATGCTGTAATCTAGCTAAATTGCAGCGTTTTACCGTGATAGGTAGAAGGTTGCAGGCGCGCGAGTGAGGCGTGCGCGCATTGCAGTTTTACGTCTTTTTATTTTGGTAAAACAATGCAAGTTTTACCTTACAAAGAAGTACCTGTTAGAAAGAGTACATAGTAGTAGGAGTGTTAATCTGTACAATATCTACTATCTACAATAACTTAAAAACATGAATTTTTACTTCTGGTATGAGTCAATTTAAACCGATATACTTACTGGTTTAAATTTGGTAACGAGTTAAAGATGTAAGCTTTTAAACTCGTTCTTTTCAAAGCATGTTCATTGCTGCGTTTACAGATTGCAGCGTTTTGTCACAGGGTCGTACAAAAGTGCAACCTACACGGTCAAAATGTATGGAACAGCAGTATTTTTTTTTTAAATTACCAATGCAATATTTCGATGTGTCGGGTTTAGAAAGATGAACTGAATCCATGATAACCGTTATCGCGTCGATGTCCCTTCTGCCCTGTATAGATGTGAGTGAGTGAGGCTATTCAAATATCTTCTTTGTTGACGAACCAAAAACGAGACGATTTTTGGACGTCCAATGGTGGATTTTACAATTTTATGGACTTTTTTCTTGTGATCTTTATTCTGGGGTAGTTTAACAAGAAAATTCCATACATCTAAAAGTTGTGTCGCAAGGTTTGTGACCTGTTTTAAAAATTTTGTTTAAGTTACTAGACTATTTTCACGTCTTTTCTTTCTCAAAGACCAAATACTCCTAAAAGTTTCTCATAAACTATTTATTTCAGAAAACTCATAACATCCCAACTGCAGCCAACCTATGCCCGTCGCGCGTTCCCCTGCTACGATGAACCTGCTCTCAAGGCTATCTTCAGAACCACTATATACTCTCCTCCAGCATACACCGTGGTCGAGAGTAATATGCCTAAGAGAGCGACTGCAGATTTGCTCAAGTAAGTGAGATTTTATAACAAAATTTCTGTGGAACCAATCCAAAAGAATAATTATTTTTTCACATGCGAAAAGATTTTTCAAATCGGTTTATAAGTGACGGATTTGTGAGGTCACAATAAAAACAAAAAAAAAACACAAACGAATTGAGAACCTCGTCCTTTTTTTTAAGTCGGTTAATTTGCAATCTTCTCAAGTACGTGGTGTCCACTAATCTGTACTGGTCCCGTGTGGTGGATTACGGCCCACTGTAGATGGAGTGGACTTCATAGAGGAAGCCTGCGACCCACAGTTGGAACATTATAGGATTATAGAGTTATCACCAACACATATCAACTCGGTCATAGAGTTCAATATTATTGAAAAGCATGCAAGCTGTGATTGTAACAATAATTTGCTAATAATTAAAATTACTAGAACAGTGATAAGTGATAACCCAGCGGAGACGTTACTTTTATTTTATTTATTTAACGTTACCTACTATGTTTTATTCCGCCGTATTTATTTATTTTCAAACACTTTAACTCTTACAAGTCAGTACTGAACTAAAACAAAAAAAAACATAAAAATCCACAGTTAAAAAAATAAATCCATATACCACATCAAAACAAAAGCAGCACAATCAAACATAACCCATCTAAGCAATCCCATATATTTTTTCAGACCAGTTATAACCGGCTTAACCAAGCATGAATTCCGGGATACTCTTGTGATGTCAACATACCTTGTGGCGTATCTGGTGTCCAACCTGGACCACATCGACAATGAAATGGAGAGCGAATTTAAGGGCATCTATGACATTCCATTCAAGGTAAATTTAAAAAAAAACTGATTAGACTGACTGACTGAATGATTTAATAATTTTTTTTTTCTTATTCTGTTTTTGATTTGTATACATCACAAGTGTATCCCGTAGGATACACTTGTGATGTCAACATACCTTCTGGCTTATCTGCTGTCCAACCTGGACCACATCGACAATGAAATGGAGAGCGATATATATATATATATATGTAACGGAAAGGGTATATACATCCTTAAAGGTGTGCTACAGACCATCAAACTGAACATGTTCCTCATCATAAAAAATAAAATTGCAGTAAAGAAAAATATCAGCTGCCTATACATTTGGGTCGAATAGGTATTGCAATTTTCTATGGGGCAGCAGATATTTTTTTTGCTGAAAAACATGTTTTATAATGAGAAACATGTTCAATTTGATAGTCTGTAGCACACGCTCAAATATGTATATACCCTTTCAGTTCCACCCTGTATATTATATAATAGAATTTAGGGGCATCTATGACATTCCCTTCAAGGTAAATATAAAAAAAAACAACTGATTAGACTGACTGACTGACTGATTTAACTATTTTTTTTTTTTGTATTCTTATATTGATTTGATTGAATGTGAATAAATAGCTAAAACGGTTTGCATGTCTTAGTTAAGTAAGGTAGGATCAGGGACTTAAAAACACCTTTCTTAAAGGTTACAGAATAGGGGACCGGACTGGGTAAAGAAAACGACATTCTATTTTGTCCGTCAGACAGGTAATACAAAAATATTAGACACGTATTTTTTGTTTTATCAAAATATCAAAAAAATACTTAGTTAAAACTCATTAAAATTGGAGAGTGGGGGCTTACTACGTCACAAGTAGGTATAAAACTTACCTACATGTGACGTAATGCGCCATTTCAACTCAATATATCTCCGTAATTTTATGTGCACGTGAAAAAAGAAAAAATACGTGTCCAATACTTTTCAATAAACTACCCGAAGGACAAAGAAAAAAAAAATTGGATTATCCCCTATTATAAGTGCTACATGTTGAATTGGTAACAAAATCAAAGATGTAATACTTTTAAATAACATATCTGTAACAGATATAAAAGTGTTTACAATGTTACTAAGTGTAACAGGTAAACGCAGCGTACTAAAGCTATAATTGATTATTTCAGTTACACATATTAACCCATATAAAAGGTTACAGTTTGATTCGGTAACATTATTGTATCTGTTACATTCAAAAGTGTTTTTCTGGTAAAACTGTTTTAAAAAATAGTGTTAAAAACACTTACTACGGTTACAGTTTGAGTCCCTGGGCAGGATCACTTTAAACATAACATCTGTAACTTGTACCTACTTTTTTTGCAAATAAAGAACTATTCTATTCTTTTTTCTATTCTAAGGTATTCTCCAGACCTCAAACCCAGAACGCCGCCTACTTTGCCCTGGAATTTGGCCAGAAGAACATGGTTGAGTTGGAGAAGTACACAGAGTTTAAATATGACTTCCCGAAACTGGATAAGGCTGCCGTTCCTGACTTCGCTGCTGGTGCTATGGAAAACTGGGGACTGGTTATCTACAGGTATGGCCTTCAAGGTGTAATTCATCATAGGCCTAGCCTTTTCCAAAACTATCTTTCAACTATCTCAAGACTGGATGTCAGACTTTTTGGCTTCTGACTACTTGTAACGACTGTAAAAGATCTACAAATGACAGCTGGGACCAACGGCTTAACGTGCTTTCCAAAGCACGGACGGAACTCGGTATGTAATTATGGTCACCCATCCACGGACCAACCTCGGCAAGCACGACTTAACCTTAAAGATCGATCCGCGCGGCTGTTATTATATAGTCACAAGCTCCTCCTCCTCCTTCAAGGTGTAATTATGATTTTCAATGCTCGGCTCAGCGCCGTATGTTGGTTGAAATTCCAACACTTCAATAATATTTAGGTTTACATTAGATGGTTTCGCCTTGTGTAAGTTAAAACGGGCATTGAGCTATTACCCGTTGAGGAGTTCTCTCGTAAGGAGACGATCCTGGCTGCAAGATGAAATGTCTGTCATAAAAATACTCACCAGCACAAAACAAATGAGCCCACATTCTATGGGTTTATCTTGTTTAGTTAAGAAGTTTCTATGGCCATCTTCCAGCTCCATCGTCAGAACAGCTCCATGGTATTGATATTGTAACCGAGGATACATAGTGTACCTACGCCAAATTCGAGCCCAATTGGACATAGGGAAGTGGTTCTTATTTAGCTTCCAAGATTCATGCCGAACATATCGTAAGTTAAATAAAAGCTTGTAAAAAGGGTCAAAATCAACAATAGGGTATCGGACTGGGTAAAGAAAACGACATTCTATTTTGTCCGTCAGACAGGTAATACAAAAATATTAGACACGTATTTTTTGTTTTATCAGAATTAAAAAAAAAAATACTTAGTTAAAACTCATTAAAGTTGGAGAGTGGGGGCTTACTACGTCACAAGTAGGTATAAAACTTACCTACATGTGACGTCTGCGCCATTTCAACTCAATATATCTCCGTAATTTTATGACCACGTGAAAAAAGAAAAAATACGTGTCCAATACTTTTCAATAAACTACCCGACGGACAAAGAAAAAAAAATAGGATTATCCCCTATTGCCGTGTCGATGATCGGCCATTATATCCTAATGAACCCAACTCTTTTATGATCTGGAATCTTGCTTAACCGTTGCGTTGATAGCGCCATCTGGAAAATTACAAGATCCCCTTCATGAGGTCAAACACCTGCTGAAAGTTTTTTTTTAATTACAAATTCCTAATAATTTCTTCAAACCTCCGTCAGCACAGCACAGAATCTCAGGACCAGGATATTAAATACAGTTATTACTTATATATTGTTCTAATATTTTCATCACGTTATACAAAATTAATGAGATCTCGAAATAATGTATTTTGAACTATAAAACACAGAAGTTACAGCTTATATTTGAGTGATTCACAAGTTCCGTAAAAACGGCAATAAAATAAGTGTTAATGCACTTACGAAGCAGGAGAAAAATATTTTATTATAAGCCATAAATACTCGAATTTATGGCTCCTTATCGTTTGTCAATAGTCATCATAAAACGTCATAAAGTGTGCCTGATGTTACAAGTAGCGCCGAGTTGAAAAACGGCGTTTATCAGCATCAAAATAAATTCAAGGCCTTCATAATATGTTTATCATTTAATCTTTATTTAAATCAGCTATATTATAATATGCAACTTAATTCTTATGAGCTATGGTAATGCTTACATTCAATATGTAAGAACAAAAAAAAACGGGTTGCACTCCGGGAGTGCCGTCAGAAGTGAAAACATGAATTTTACCAACGGTACTTGAATATTACAAGTACCTTAACGTTGTGCATTTTTGATATTTTGGAATGGATAGGGAATAATTTTGCACGAATTTCTTTAATTATCAGAATAAAAGTACTATCATTTATGTGGTAAAATATGATATTCATTAATACTAATTACTAACTCAATGGATCTTGGTCATCTGAATAAATGAATATATTATTATTAATTGCGCTATCGTACACAACACGACACGTGTCCTGACGCGAGACCTGAGGCGAGCTTTATATTTTTTACCCATCACAAAAGTGCACAACGCCGGTAAAGAAGTTTTCACTTCAAAAATAGCAGTAATGTGGTAGAACATTCTCATAGCCATTGATATTCTTTCTGTAATAGGGGATCGGACTGGGTAAAGAAAACGACATTCTATTTTGTCCGTCAGACAGGTAATACAAAAATATTAGACACGTATTTTTTGTTTTATCAAAATATCAAAAAATTACTTAGAACTCATTAAAGTTGGAGAGTGGGGGCTTACTACGTCACAAGTGGGTATAAAACTTACCTACATGTGACGTCATGCGCCATTTCACCTCAATATATCTCCGTAATTTTATGACCACGTGAAAAAAGAAAAAATACGTGTCCAATACTTTTCAATAAACTACCCGACGGACAAAGAAAAAAAAATAGGATTATCCCCTAAAGTCAAAGATGTATTGGATGGACTTATGCAACCGAAATTCTTATCTAAACTAATATTATAAAGAGGAAAGATTTGATTGTTTGTTTGTTTGCTACAATTTTACTCAAATACTACTCGACCGATTTTAAAAATTCTTTCACAATCATAAAGCTTCATCTTTACCGAGTAACATAGGCTATATTATCACAATTTTTGCAGATGAAATCGCGGGCGAAGTGCCACAGTTAAATAATTCCCGTCAGTCTTATTCAAAGCGTTGCCATTTAAAACGATTCTAATACTCCTGAAGTACCTACTAACTCGAGACGGGACAGTAATAAACAGGCATTAAACTTATTTATTCCATAAATACAGAGTGAAGTGTTCCCTAAGCCTTTTATAGACCGAATCTGCAAGGCAGATTTGCATTGTATTGAATTATGATGCTTCATAGTTGCCAAGCGAGTTTTCTTTGCGCCTGTTTAAAAAAGCTGTACTTTCCTTTTCATTTTAATTACAGCTACACGTGTAGCATGAGTACTGTAGAAACGAGTTTTGTACACGGAAGAATCGATATAATGACAGATAGACACTGAAAATGTGTCAGTTTATCGATTATTTCGTCGTCACAGCCCGTTAGAACTATAAGGTAATTGTTAGGAATCACAAATCAACACGACTTTTTCTTACCTTTCAGAGAAGTGGCTCTGCTGGTCACAGAGGGAGTGACAACAACAGCCACTAAGCAGAATGTAGGAAGGATCATTTGTCACGAGAATGTTCACCAATGGTTTGGAAACGAAGTGAGCCCTCTCTCCTGGACCTACACCTGGCTTAACGAGGGCTTCGCCAACTTCTTAGAGAACTTTGCTACAGATTTTGTAAGTATAAAATGTTCCTATAACAAGATAAAGCAAAGAATCAGCTGGCTATGAGGATGCTTGGTCATGAGGAACACGGCTCTTGTGACAACGATTGGGGAGAAAATAAATAATTACTGCATGCTTTGTCTCTTTTCAAATGGAATATATTCCAGCAATTTCCAAACCGTTCTGAAGAGACACAGGCCCCCAGGAATTAAAATATTAAGGAATAAATATAAGTTAGAAAGAAGAAGAAGCTCCTAATCACGCATTTCAACGAATGGTTATAAATTCCAGGTGAAACCAGACTGGCGAATGATGGACCAGTTCGTTCTGGCTCTTCAGAACGTGTTCCAATCTGACGCGGTCCTCAGTGTTAACCCCATGACCCATGCAGTCTACACGCCTTCCGAGATCCTCGGAACTTTCAATGCGGTGGCTTATCAGAAATGTAAGTTGAATCATGACGTTGGTTTTAAGGTCCTGTTTGTGTCCTACTGAAAATACTATAAGTATGGAAATGTTCTTTTATTTCTTGGAGCTTATTTTTTTTTTTACGATCTGCCAATGTTTTCTAACAGTTTTCTGAATAATGTTACTATTATTACCTACTTAAATTGACAAACTGATAAGAAACTTAGTATCAAATTAGATAGCTTTGTGCTTAATTCTTTTATTTGAATTATGATATCACAAACTAATATGACTGGCATTCAAAGTGATGATGCGGAAAATTCTGTTCATATAACTGGCTTATTGGTCTAGTCCTGTGTTCTATTATCAGGTCGGGCAAAGTAACATTGGGTTTCCTCATCAGGGATTTCGCACTAACAGCATTTGTGCCTGGTTTATGGAAATGGAACTTGAACATAAATAGAGCCATGTGGTTTCCATGAAGGGTGATGAAGAGTTCATGTGTAACACACACATAAACTCTGCATAAATCCTTCGTACAAAAGAACATAAGTGTGCTGCACACTGTGAGGAGCTCGTGGCTAAATAATAACAGCTGCCCGGTTCGATCTTTAAGGTTAAGCCGTGCTTGCCAAGGTTGGTCCGTGGATAGGTGACCATAATTACATACCGAGTTTCCTCCGTGCCTCGGAAAGCACGTTAAGCTGTTGGTCCCAGCTGTTATTTGTAGATCTTTGAAAGTCGTTACGAGTAGTCAGAAGCCAAAAAGTCTGACATCCAGTCTTACCAAGGGGTATCGTATTACCCAGTTACTGGGTTGTGGAAGTCAGATAGGCAGTCGCTTCATGTAAAATACTGGTACTCAGCTGCATCCGGTTAGACTGGAAGCTGACCCCAAGATAGTTTGGGAAAAGGCTAGGCAGATGATGATGAACATAAATGTGCTGCTTAAAATTAACTTTTTTTTATATTCATATTATCAACTAAAAAGGAAAAAGGCTAGGAATAAATAGTTCTCATTTGACTTTTGTTATAATGCACTCTAGAAAGTGGTATTTCCCTTTCCTGTTTTTTGTACGTGTGAGATAAATCATGCGTCAAATCTCGAGTGACAAAGAATTTTGTTTCGATTCTTATTGGAATCACTTTGGCCACGAAACCAGCGTTAACGATAGCTACATCATAGGAGAGACTAGAAGAAATGAAAGTGTTTTGTCAACCCAAAGTAATATTGTACAAGAAGATGGTCATGAACATGAAACATGGTCCATCTTCCTTAAAAATCTGTGTATTGCTGAGGAACTTGTTCTGTCGCATCTCCACGACTTTATCATTAGGTAGTAATGAATAAACTGATGAAACTTATGTACCACTTTTCAGCCTTCTGCCCTCTGAGTGATAAGGTTGAAAAGTGGTCGACCATCAGGGAACACTGCTGTACCTAGTGTTAATTTTCAGCCAAATTTGAATGCATGAACAGCGTCACATTCAAAATCGCTGACTGCACGGCCCCAAAATGATATATTTTCGCAAACCGTTCTCTCTTGTTATCAGAATTGAGAAACTGTTTGATACGGCTCTTATCACCACTATCACCAAGTTATCTCACCGAGTGACATGTGAAACGACTTTTGTAACTGCCGGTTATTTGGTATAATGCTATTTATCTAGTAGGTTTATTGAGTAGGTATAATGTTATAAACGTGTCATAGAACTGGAACGCATGATTATGATGGCTTAGAGTTAACACCTCGGTAAGTATATTCACATAAAAAACTATATACACATTTGAACTTTGTTGATAGATTTTTAAGGGTTCCGTACCAAAAGGGTCAAACGGGACCCTATTACTGAGACTTCACTGTCCGTCCGTCCGTCTGTCACCAGGCTGTATCTCATGAACCGTGATAGTTAGCCAGTTGAAATTTCTGCAGCTTATATATTTCTGTTGATGCTATAACAACAAATACTAAAAACAGAATAAAATAAATATTTAAGGGAGCTCCTTAATCCTTAAGGGGGCGAAGGAGGTGGCGGAACGTGAGAGGGAGAGAACATCACGTCCCAGCCACCGCGGGAGACGCCCCGGGCGTCGGGGGGCAACCAGTGGCCCCCGGCCACCGTAGGCGCGAGCCTGTGGACGGTGAGTAATGGGCTAGCTCACCGTCCGTCCGTCTCATGACGACAGGCCGTGTCGACGGCGCGTACGTGTTCCACGCGCGCCTCAAGGAGATGTCAGCAAACCGGAAGGGGTCCGAAAGGGCCGATGCCTGCCAGGGCTGCGGGTTGTTCGAAAGAGATACCGCGGCCCTGGAACACAAAGGGCGAAGAAGGAACATGGGTGGGTTTTAGTCAGTACAAGTCTGACACTCCCTCCCGCTCCGCCCAGAGCGGGAGAAGTCATTTGATGATTTCCTATCCGCAAAAAAAAAGGGGGCTCCTTTACTGAATTTTTTGCTCGTTTTTATAAATAATGGTACGGAACCCTTCGTGTGCGAGTCCGACTTGCACTTTCCGGCCGGTATTTTTTACGGCTAAACATTCTATAAAACACTGAGTGGGCTGCGAGGAGTTCCAACATTACTAGTGAATGTTCATAAAAAAATACTACACAGAACACTGTCGTTAGACTCAACGAACAATATTATGTACTAGGTGCATAGTATGTCCACTTTAAGTGTGCCGTTGACAGTGGCGTTGCTTGTCAAGTTTTAGTAGGTACATTTATTTTAGTTCTGTCTTTTTGAGCCTGCACAGATAAGTTGGTTAAAGGTTTGTAAGGGACATTTGATACAAACTTTGACTAGTTTTCGTTTTTGCGTGCAATAGCTAACAGTCAAAATGTATGGAATAGCTGATTTTCTTCACTATACCCAACCATTATATATTTGTATTGTTTAATACAACGCTGGAGTTCTTGAAACATGTTTTGAATTCATGGCGACAAACCGCGCGTTGATGTCCTTAACGTCCTGTATTTAGCGCCCTATCAACGTATCATATAAACGTAAGCAATAAAATGGTCCAAATAATCGAGAAAAGAATTAGATCAAAGATTAAGATCTCTGTAACACTAACCTTTTTTTGGATCGACTGAACACTTCGATATAGGAGATAAGCCGCTAGCCGATTTGTGTGACATTAATGCCTTAGCCAATAAGAAGAAACGTTAACAGAAACATCGTAACACAAAAATTGTATGATGTATACAGTACGTTGAAATTTTTGGTCAGTTATTTAAAATACCTGTTCCATACAGAACACACAGTGTAAAAATGAATGGAATAGAAGATTTTTGATCTTGTCAAAAGTGCCTGGTTTCTAGTCATTTTGGGGTCAGTCATAATATAATACATACGCGAAAATTACACGTCATGAAACGTTTATAAATACAACACACAGATTAGAAAATATACGGAATAGAAAAATTTTGATCATGTCACGATATAATTTACACATTTGACCAATATTTTCATTTTATGCGGTCAAACGCGCCAGGTTTCAGGTCATTTTGGAGTCATTCATATTTAATAAAACGCTTACGAATACATCAATATTTGTTAAGGAATATTTATTTACCAACGCCATTTTGGATCCGCAAAGCGTTATTGCGAACCTGACGGCAATCATGTCGTCGAAATAATCTTATTGGCATGTTTAATATTGGATGTGTCAACATATCCGTGAGGTTGGCGAAATGAGATGCCAATGTAGGTAACTTAATAATGTTTGAGATGACTACTTGTATAGCAAAGTTGGATACAATCATGGCCTGTTTGAGGGAAGGTCGGAAAGAAACGTATTTTCGATATTAACCTACCCTCCGTCTCATTCTGGCATTTCTTTCATTTTTTTAACCGTCTTCAAAAAGGAGAAAGTTCTCAATTCGATCGGTATATATTTTTTTATGTATGTACACCGTTTGCGCTGAGATTTATGATCTGAATTACGTGATTCTTCTTTAGTTTGATGCGGAATAGTTGCCATTTGGTCTCATAAAAATTTAATATAGGTAGGCCCAGTAGTTCTCATTTTGTAAACATTTTTTTTAATTATTTATGTACATTTTTCAAGTTTGTACACCTATTTCTCCGTCATTACTGGACCGATTTAAATGATTTTTCATTTATTTGGTAGAAAAAGCTTGCCCGGTAGGCTCATATGATTTTTTTTATCTTTGCTTATGTACTTTTTGAGTCATTCTCTTTATTATACATTTTGTTTTTTGTCGGATGTAAGGACGATGTGCTGGTATTTAGTTACAATGTAAAAATGATACTTGACTAGGATTTATGTGAGATACCACAACAGACACACAACTGTAAAATAAAAACTTTTTTACAAACAATATAACCAACTTCCAAAAAAAACACTAAGTAAGTAGACAATAAATTTACTTTCGGAAGTCGGTGGCAAAAAAGTTAATGAAACAAACAAGTCACCGACTGCCGAAGTAATGTTATTTTCTACTTTTTTTGTTTTTATTTTTTTTTGAAAGTCGGTTATTTTTATTTAGTCCTTTCTCTTACTGAGGTGGGTCTTCAAGGCTTCTCAAGATGACTTTAACTGTTTTGAACTGATTGTTATGCATCACGCAAAGATAGGCTGTTCGAAAATGCCTTTAGCATGAATAAGACCGCCTCTAAATAACTAAGAATTAAAAACACAACATGGTGGTTCTGGAGAGTTAATGTAATCTACTAGGGACATGCCATGACATGGGAGCAGCAGTGGCCCAGTGGTAGCAGCCCCGACTTACGAGCAGTAAGTCGTAGGTCCGAACCCAGGCAGGCGCATTAACTTTGTGTATTTTATTTCATCACCGCTGCTCTCAAAAACGGTGAAGGAAAACATCGTGAGGAAACCGGCATGTCCTACAACTAAAAATTCGAAGACATGTGACATCTACCAACCCGCACTGGGCCCGCGTGGTGGATTACAGCCCATTCCCTCTCATAGAGAGGAGGCCTGCGTCCCAGCAGTGGGAACAATACAGTATGTTAGGTTAAACGAGGGACATATTGAGGGAGGGTACTCAGTATTCGATTCTCGTCCCAAATATGTAAAAAACCTATAACGTATATAGAAGAATTTTTAATGTTTTGTTTAGTGCCTAGATATTTTGGACTGTCCTAAGCCAGGTAAGTTTAAAGTATGAAGGGAAAATGGATTATACCTAAGAGTCATTGACCCACTCACATGTTCTGCGATAGTATTAAGTCGCTAGCGCAAGGGTGTATACACGTTGCGTGACATTTGCGAAAATTTTGGTATGGTTCTGTCTGTTATTTATCAGGGTTTTTTATTTGTATATATTTTTATTAGTATCATGTTAGTATGTACTATTATGGGTTTCAATATGTCCCTCGTTTAAACTAACATACTGTATAGGCTGATGATGATGATGATGATGATGACTAGGGACATACTTAACTGTATGGCAATAATCAGCTTTTTGGTAAGGCACGTTTTTATCTTCAACTCGTCGGCCAAAAAACCCCAAAACAGGCACGCGAGAGTCGTAAACAATCACTATCTCTGATGCTCAAGAAAATTTACTTCCAAATAAAACGTGATGAACTTTACTGTCCTTGAAATAAGAAGGCATATGATACGCTGTCTCTTTCACACTTATATGTAATTTGTTTGTTTTGTCCTGCAGCTGGTTCCGTGATCCGTATGATGCAACACTTCCTCACTCCTGAAGTGTTCCGTAAGGGGTTGGTCATCTACATTAAAAATAAGTAAGTTTTACTAAAGACACGTCATCACAACAATTTACAAACTATATGCAAACTATATGCAAACTATATGCAAACTATATGCAAACTATATGCAAACTATATGCAAACTATATGCAAACTATATGCAAACTATATGCAAACTATATGCAAACTATATGCAAACTATATGCAAACTATATGCAAACTATATGCAAACTATATGCAAACTATATGCAAACTATATGCAAACTATATGCAAACTATATGCAAACTATATGCAAACTATATGCAAACTATATGCAAACTATATGCAAACTATATGCAAACTATATGCATATAATAACTATTTTTTATGTTTTTCATGTTGTAGCTAAAACATTTTTTTTTGCAGATTTCCTTTTAATTTTAAGTAGTGTATCTCTATAGAAAAAAGTGCCAGAGGACATACCTTCAAGTGACTTCGTGGATGTAGAACTAAACCTTTTTAAACCTTAATAATATTAAAATCCATGAATAAAACATTCAATCGTATTACTCAGAATTAGAAACTGTATTAGATATTAAAGTTTTCAAGAACAAAAATTAGAATCACTTATCGAAGTAAATTAAAAATAATTTATTTTTAACGAAGTACTATAGAATATTATATTCAAATGATTTGCTGCATTAATGATGTATATTTGGCCCTTTTAGCTGTATATAATCCGTTCTCCATTTATTATGTTTTGGCAATGTCGATCCTCGGTTACTTTCACCCAGCAACCCTGTGAGGACCGCAGCTCCATAAAGCTTGTATTGCGTGTGCTTGTGGAATATCTGATCAATGAATTCTTTTGCAGCATTTTTTTCCAATCATTGCACCATTCGTTCATTGTTCAGAATAGTTACAGCACTGATGATAACATCTGTGTCAATGTTTAAGTTAGTGTTATTTTATTGTTTTATTTTTACTTTTGTATAGATTCTTTTTATTTACTTATTTTTTGTGAATGTGTGGACATTGTAGGCTTTTGTTTTTTTTTTACTTCCTTCTGCAATAAGCAACGACTTATTGTCGGGCCTACGCTGTCTTCCCATACTTAAGTACTAACGCTGTAACTACAAACATTAGAAAACCAAATGATTTTAAAAGAGTAACCATGGAGTTTCTTGCCGGATCTTCTCCATAGGAAACGACCAACCCGAACCGTGCACCTTTTGTTGACGTTTTATAAGTGCCCATTTTTTGCAGAACCCGTGAAGCAGCCGCTCCTCTAGATCTGTACACTTCCCTCGAGGAAGCTCTGAACGCGTCTGACCACTCCATCCCTTACCGCCTGCACGACGTGATGAACCGCTGGGCCAACCAGGGAGGTTTCCCAGTCCTCACTGTGACCAGGAGCGCCGCTGCTGCACAGTCCATTGTTGTTGAACAGGTGAGCTTCGAGTTGCATAAGTCGAATGGACATTCTAGAAAATCGAATGGAAAAGTCAAAAATGGGGTCTATTAAATAAATCGTTGTTATATAACGGGCGTTAAATACTCTTAAAGAAGCTGAAATGCACTTGTTTTCCCCGTCAGTGCGATATTTTTTTTGTTCAAGAACACACCTACCGATATTAGGGGCCAAAGTTTCGACTTTTTCACAAGTTTTTTTTTTTTTAAGAAATACAAGTTTTATGTTAAAACTTTATATTAAATACCTCCACCATCTGCATCGCCATGCTATTCTACTCATCCATCATGATAATGTTTCGAGTGCGTTAGATTTAGTCCTACCGGAAAACGTGTACAGAATGCTTGGTTAATTGATTCGTGAAGGGTCAGTTTTACTTTGTAGGAAAAAAAAAACGCCTATAATCTAAATCATCAAGATCGGCGATGATTGACGATTTTAAAGAAAATTAGGTTAACGTGTCATAAAAAAACCACATTTCTATCTTTTTTAAGCTTGTTCCACGAAACAAGCTTTAACTAAGCTTATTTATTTGGTATCACGATAACAAATAAATAATTCCAGAACAGACACCTGGCTATGCAGTAATCGCACCTCTTCGTAATAAAACATAAGTAGCAATGTTCTCTGTAAAGCCGAGAGAGGACCTGTGCCGAGCTGATTATGCAGGCTTTGTTTTATCCAAGCTTATTACGAATAACGAGTTAGGTGCCGACGCAGTTCGTATTTTTGTCACTGATTTAAGATTCCAAATCAAGGAGCTGTATTTTTCTTTTCCTGTTTTGTTTTTGTGCAGGCTAACATAATTGAAGCCTTAAAAAGACCGTAGATACATACATAACGTAACATTACGCCTGTAAATCCCGAAGGGTTAGGCAAAGGTGTAAATAGTACTGCACCCAAATTTTACCCACATAATAACAATATCAATTTGCCCGAGCCGAGCCGGGAATCAAACTCAAGAGCTCATGTTCAGCTGTCGCGAATTTCATATTAGAATGTAAATTATGGATGATTTTCATCAGAAAACGTTGATAATCCTGGAGAAAAATCCGGATAGTACTAGAGTTCACTTAGTTCCAATCTATATACTAGAATATTAATAAGCTGAAGAGTTTGTTTGTTGGCTTGAACGCGCTTATCTCAGGAACTACTGGTCCTATATAAAAAATTCCTTCAGTGTTAAATAGCCCATTTATCGACGAAGGCTATAGGCTATATATCATCATGCTACGACCAATAGGAGCAGAGCAGCAATGAAAAATGTTGCGAAAACGGAGAAAATGTGACGCATATGAAGTTGTGCGGGATAGCTAGTTCATAATATCAATCAGGCCATTTGAGGGATATTTGGAAGTGAGCAATTTCTCAGTTTGATTTTGAATACGGAGAGCACATTGAACGTTATTGCGTTCGGAGCGCCCTACTGTATCTTTGATATTCTATATTACAGCTTTGTTACTAGTTTGGTAGCATCTAACGATGCTAGGTCAAAACCATGACCGACAACTATTTAATAACGTACTCAAAAGGTACCTTCCAATTTTCCGTTTTCGTTGGTGGTAAAATTATAATGATGAAATAGGTTATTTTTGGTAAAAAGAGAAGTAACAACCATTGTTTTTGCTTAGTACTTGGTATGTATCTAAAATTTTTATGTCATTGCAAAATCCTATACTATTAAATGAGCAATAATTGTATATGTATTTGTAATCACGTTCTGGAAATCGAGGGTGAAAAATTTATCACTATCTGGTAAAATTCATTATTATTTTCACTCGAGGGGATCTCGATCGGCCTGGTTCTACTAGGCTAGCATTTTGACAAAGATTATTCCAGTTACAAAATTAAAAAAAAAAACACTACGTTATTAAGGTACTTACCAATCAATATTTGATATTTTTTTGGTTTTCGAAAATGTACGACTTTATCCAAAGGTGAATGCGACATGAAAACTTTTTGCATAGTCCTCAAATAACATGGTACAAAGGCAGGAAGATGATGAAGAGAGAAAGAAAGAGAAAATACCTTTGTCAAAAAACCTTTCTCTTTCACAGGTTCGATACCTCACTGACAATACTCTGCAATCCAGCGACCGTTGGCACGTTCCAATCAACTGGGTCCTGTCCACCAACCCTGACTTCTCAGACACTGCCCCTCAAGATTGGATTCCTCCGACTTTCCCTGCGAGAGCCGTCGATATTCCCGGTTTGTCGGCCGCTCAATGGTACATTGTCAATAAGCAGCAGACTGGTAAGTAGATGTTATAAAGACACAAGTAGTATTATAAAAATATGTAAGAAAACTACAAAAAAACGGCATGTAATTAAATCGATATCTGTATATTCCCTTTTTTCGGACAAAATATTTCATAAAAAATAAGTTAAACTAAAAAATTAAATACTGATTTGCACACAAATTATGCACACTAAATAAATTTCGAACCTAAACTGTCCGAGTCGGGGTGCCCTAAGTCGGGGTGCCCTAAGTTAAAGTTAAAGAGCTCGCTTTTTTGTTTTGTGTTTTTTATTGTGGTGTGTTTACCTTTAGATATCAGTTTTAGAAAATCCGTAGTAATTTAGAGTGCAGGTTAGTATTTTTGATAAACAATTCGTATTTTTGTTTTATAAATCATTTATCCGATGTACGAACCACATTTTTGGTGTGAATCCGATAAAAAAGGTCATCTGGTTTTTTTTTGTACGACATGTTTAATTAACCAACTGGTTTTTATGCACAGCATATATTCTGGTATGCATTCAGTTAATTAGTGGAGTTACCAGAGTGTGCTGAAAAATTATACAGATGTCCATTTAAAAATATCCCCTAAAAACCACCCAATTATCGTCAATTGTTTGAAATACGCCACCTCCAAGCGTCACCTCGTTCCTCGTTTAATCGGTTCTTCTCGCATCCAATTCATGCGGCCATCACAAGATATTTAGTCCAGCTTGCAATAGTCGAGTAGTGGGTCGAGCCTATTACCATCAGCTGGGCTCAAATGTCCACATTCCGCGCCACTATTGACAAATTACTAATAGAAAAACCCATAAAATTGTATGCAACCAGGGAATCAAACCTAGGACCGCAGTTTTACCAGTTGCGTTTGCGACCTGGTTAGTTAATCAGTTTCTTCTTCTTCTTCAGGTTACTACAGAGTAAACTACGACACTAGGAACTGGGCTGCATTAGCTGATGCCCTCAACCAGACCCACGAGGTTATCCACTTGCTGAACCGCGCACAGATCTTAGACGATGCCTTTAACTTGGCCAGGAATGGACGTTTGGTAAGGAACCTTTTTTTTATGGAGAAGGTCAATGTAAACTAGTAGTTAGGTACTTTTGATATAATCATAGTAGAAATATTTATTTCAATTAGGCCGTTTGAAGGCACTTTTGATCAAAAGTTACAAGAACATGATTCTGGTTGCTAATTTGCTTTTACTTTCATATGGAGACGAATGGAAAAAAACTGACTCCAGACTAATTCAAAAAAATGCTTTGATATACCTATTTTGTAGATAATTGTAGTTACTCTTTTAAAAAAAAGATTGATATGGTATTGTGAAACATCAGTGACATATGAGTGTACCATTCATGAATCCATGCATCTATACTCTATACATACATACATACATACAAATAAATAAAATTGAAGTGTCTATTTGTAAAATTAAAATAACCGCTTTTTACTACATGAATATGAATATATATACGGTACATATACCAATGTTTTTTTTTTACAATTTATGTCTGTCTGTCTGTTTGTTCCGGCTAATCTCTTAAACGGCTGGACCGATTTTGACGGGACTTTCACTGGCAGATAGCTGATGTAATAAGGAGTAACTTAGGCTACTATATTATTTTTGAAAAATAAATAATGATTAAAATAAAAATGCAAAACGAAAAATAAACTAAATAACTTTTTTCTTAAATTCCACGCGGACGAAGTCGCGGGCAGAGCTAGTAAGTTTTTATAGGCATTCATTAAACATCCTCCACAACATCGGAAAAAAATCGTGACCCAATTAATGAACACAGCAAAATACAAAGAAAAGTTCTTTAAAATATTGCATTCTCCTTTTTACATCACGCCGACTGCACACAAAAGGTATTTCAATTTGTAGCGATAATTGGAGTGGAATAAAACAGGATTGTGGCTTGCAATATTAACTGCTGGTCTGAACAGAATAGTAACGAGATTCAGCTTGGCTGAAGCCTCTGCAACTTATACTATACAAATCGTACGAGCCTGAGACCAAGTTTTCATGAGAAATTATGCCTACGTTGCGGGCTTTGTTCTTGTGTGAATGTTGGTGTAGAGGTTTTAAATATTCTGGTCTTATTGGTAATGAGATTATTGCAATTCTCTCATTTAGATTCTCTTTTATTTTTTTACGCCTCCATAGAAGGACTGTGTGTGAGTACTTTAATACTTGTTTAATAACACTTCGACAATTCGGCTTTTCATTGGTGATTTGACTTTGCAACATGTTGTTTTCTTTTTTTTCTGATTATACTAAGAATTTGTACGGTCAGCAGCAAAAGTCACTTTACATAACCAAAATTATAAGACGTCTTAGTTTTAGAACGATCCACATTAACAGACTGGAGTAAAAGACATAACAATATTTTCATCAATGGTTACACAAATTCACAAAACAATATAACATCAGATCACACTGACCAGCACAAAACTTGGTGTAATATTTATAAGTGTTAACCGACTTTTGATGCTGACTGTACCTATGAAACAATAAAAATAAAATTTAAGTGCTGGTTTGTTTGCCTGTGTGTAGCATCGTGCAAGGTAAACCTGCTGGCCTTCCAAGACGTCTTAAAGCAGTATTGTTTTACTCTTATTCCAGAGTGGGAAAGAGACGGAGCTATAAGATAAGATAAGATAATTTTATTTTTCCAAAACATGAGTATACACACACATAGCATGCAAGATGTTACATTAACTTATAATTATTACAGTCATGTTTTGCCTTAACGGCGTACAAATATAAGATGTCGGACGCTACCCAGCATCAATTGATTTTAAATTCGTCCATTAAATACAGCATGTATAGCAGCAATTAACAATCCAATTTAGAGTATACTTACAACTAAATGGTACAACAAAATACAATCAAATAGTGTCATAATCCCATCATAGCAAATATTACAAAAAAATAAAATAAATATAAATAAAGAAAATACCAATGTTAAAGCAATTAATCATAAAATTAGGATGTCAATATACAAGTCAAATAAATTTGTTGGTTAGAAATTCGTCAGTGCTGTAATAGACTTTCTCTAACAGAAGGTTTTTTTTATCTATTTCTTAAGTTGTCAGTAGTTAATTCCCTCCAATGCTTTGGCAACTTATTATAAAGAATTGGCGCCGTACAGAATACACTTTTACGCATTAGAGTTGTTCTGGATCTCGGGAGTAAAATAATGATGTCTTAAGACGTTATAGTAACCCCCCTGAACGTCAACCGGTAGTAGTTTTTATGTTCAAATTTTCATCATTTTTTCAATTCAATTCTAATCTTGAGTAAGCACTGCAAATACAATTTTCATCTCAAATATTCATACAGATTCCAACTAAACGGGCCGAATAAATCGTTGCATATTCCCAATAGATTCTTCTATTTAAATTCAAGATGCACTGAGATATATTTAATATACGTAGCTTTGAGGATTGCGAATAAAATGTTCGATGAACGAAGACATTTTGTTAATACGCAAGTATGTCTGAAATGTATCTTGCTTCGCTTTGTGGGAACATCGGATGAGACTGAACTGAAAAGAGAAAATAAAGATTTTACGTCGATGCTGGCTTATAAAAATGGATGATAAAATTCTAGGCGATTGTAGATATATTTTAGATGTTAAGTCGGTGGTTGATTATAAGTTTATTAACAAAGGTCTCTAGTCATTATGGTTTGACTTATGATGAACTTCTTTTTCGAGTCAATGAGCCTAAATAAATAATAATAAGAAAGCAAAGCGCTTTTTATTTCTGCTTGTCCGTCGATAGAATGGAGATGGAGGAATTAAATTGTGTAATTCCATAATGATGGCAAATTTGAGGCTATGTTCAAGGTTTTGGAACTTTGCTTTAACAGGGACACATACAAGGTGTTGTTTTGCGTCCTCGTCAAATTCAAGGCTTATGATTCTCGTCCCAAATCAACAATTAAATGGGTAGGTAATTTTTATTTTTCTTCTTATTTCCGGAAATCGGTGTGGAGAACCATCCTTGTTTCAAACGCAGCCCGACTGATCCTCGACCTATAAACGTTCTTTCACACATACAAACAATCTCAAACGTTTATTCGATAATTTCTTGAAATACTGACAAATATATTAGACTAGGTACCGTAATTTTAATTAATTATTTATGTCTTTTGTGACAACCTCCTGAATTTTGACGAGGATGCAAAACAACACCTTGTATAAATTCACACCTTTTTCCCGGTGGGAGTAGACCGAAACTACAGAACGACTTGCTACGATCGTTACCTACTCCTTTTACCTCATCCATGTTCACACGATCGAATACACGATCTGGTGCATTAATCCTACTAATATTATAAACGCGAAAGTTTGTAAGTATGGTTGGATGAATGGATGTTTGTTACTCTTTCACGTAAAAACTACTGAATGGATCTGGATGAAATTTGGCACAGGGATAGATAATAGTCTGGAATAGTACATAGGATACTTTTTATCCCTGTAGTTTAATCCCGCGGGACAATTACCGAAAAAACGCGGGGTGAAGCCGTGGGCAGAAGCTAGTGTAATAATACTTTATTTCCATTAACAGAACTACGAGTACGCCTTCCGCCTGTCAACCTACTTGGAGAAGGAGAAGGACTACATCCCATGGGGAGCCATCAACCCAGCGTTTACCTACCTCGACACCGTGCTCAGTAGGTCCCCCGTGTACGAGCTCTTCCAGGTTTGTAGCACTTGCTTTTTATACTATAGCATTTTTTTCTTAGGATCACATCAAGCCTTGAGTCACTGGAGGGTTAGGCATAGATGTCTTTTATTATAAAAAAAGTTTCCAGCTTTTCTTTTGTAGGTAATAAACACGCATAATTTGACGTCATTTACCTGAAGAAGTGTGTATGACCTACATTACGACTATTATATTTGAGTCCCATAATAGGCGGAAGAGCCCAACAGTCGGAAATTCTAGTCTTCTCTTGCTTCTGCCATACTCACTTCACATCCAAATGTTTCCGACAAGTATGATCATAATGTATGATCGTTGAGTCTTACTGAGAAATACCTCATATAATATACGAATACCTACACTATGGCTCGCTTGAAAATTCTGGTCCAGACACTCCATCAGAAATCATTAGAAGTTCACCTTCCAGAATTGTCTTGCCTGAACACTGGTGTGTTCAGGCAAGACAATTCCAGACATTCCAATCCCAGCCGAATCATTTATATTACCAAAACCACCCTCCTTCCAGCTATACGTTCTTCACCTATCTGCTCCTCTATATAAAGAGCTTGGCTTCGACGCGGCAGCTGAGGAGGAACATGTCAAGCCTTACCACAGAAACATCATCCTGGACCTGAACTGTCGTCATGGCAATCCGGACTGCATTCAAAAGGCTCAGGAGAAGCTCGAAAGTTTCAGAAATAACCCGAGTAAGTATTTGCGAGAAACCAAACAGATCTTCATATCTAGAAAGATTTTGCCGTTGAAAAGTTATAATTCATCTTTGAATCTTTTTCTTTAAAGCCGTGCCAAAACTGAGTTATGTACTTTAGTATACGTTGCATGAAAGACAATAGGGATGATAACTGGGTAAAGAAAACGAAATTCTATTTTGTCCGTCAATCAGGTAATACAAAAATATTAGATACGTATTTTTTGTTTTATCAAGTTAACAAAAAAATACTTAGTTAAAACGCATTAAAGTTGGAGAGTGGGAGCTCACTACGTCACACCTAGGTATAAAATGTACTGAGCCGTGACGTCATGCGCCATTTCAACTCAAAATATCTCCGTAATTTTACGATTACGTGGAAAAAGAAAAAATACGTGTCAAATACTTTTTAATAATCTACCCGATGGACAAATAAAAAAAAATGAGTCACCATCCCAGCGAAAAAAAAAGTCCAAAATGTTTTTTTTTTTTTAATTGACGATGATAATAAAAAGTTTTGACATGTCAATTCTGGTAGCAGTCGTTGTAGCAATACAATAGGAATGATGACTGGGTAAAAAAAACGAAATCCTACGTTGTCCGTCAGATAATACAAAAATAAAAGACACGTATTTTTTGTTTTATCAAATTGAGAGGGCTGACTACGCCAAAAAATAGGTATAAAATTTACTCAACCGCGACTCAATAAAAAAAATACTTGTCCATTACTTTTTAATAATTGACACCTTTCGTCCGCAAAGTCGTGCGTTGAAGCGAATCTCACGTCGTATTGGCTTGTATGACATCCGTTGATGCCTAACACACAACCATGCGGATAAGCGGTGCCCGCCGCCTTTCAAAATTTGTGGAAGAATTGCCATATAATCCTAAGCTACCTAAACATTGGAAATAGTATATGAAGATTTGTAGAAATAGGTATTTAATCTGCTCTATTGTATTACCACTTTACGAACTAAAAGCATAATGTCTTTCTATTCCTACTTAGACCAGCCCCTGAACCCTGACATCCAAACCCTGGTCTACTGCTCCGGTCTCCGAGGTGGTAGCGCGGAGAACTTCAACTTCCTTTGGGACCTGTACCTGGCCAGCCAGGACTCCAGCGCGCAGTCCATCTTGCTGAACGCTCTTGGATGCACTTCCAATGAGGAGAGGCGTGCTTTGTAAGTTGTGTTTTACTGGCAACGTTTATTAAAGCAAAGCGATCTTTAATGAAACAGTCGTAGGGTATGTAGTTGTATTTTATTGACAGTATGACGCATATAATTATGTTTGAATTGATCAAGTGTTGAAAATATTCGGACAAATACGCCAAGTGTAGTTTCAGCATAAATTTTCATTTTAGACCTAGACTCTAGACTAGATTAATCACGCGGACCCAGTGCAGCTTGCTGGATGTCAAAAGTCTTCAAATTTTCAGTTCTAGGAAATGCCAGCCATATAGGTTACTTCACACTTTATTAAGCCTAGTTCATAGCCTAGCCCAAAAAAATGGTCGAATGAAATAAATCGAGAAAATTCCGAGATCACAACAGAAAAAAAACTGGCATCCGTATCTAACACTATATCTCTCAGATACTAAAAGATTAAGACCAATACTAGATAAGGAACACTCACAAGAAACATCGGAAAGTTTACTATCGATAGCATAAAGGTATATATTGAGCAAAACTCGAGTTTATCTTTAAAAGAAATCTAATGTTGAAGTTAAGATTAAAATATTTCGTTAACGGAAAGAAGGAATGCTTTTGGAAATTATTGACAAAAGTTTCAATCGCTTAGCTTAAGTCTGTATTATTAAATGTATGTATTATTAATTTCGTATCACCAAATACGAAAAAGAGATTAATTACACTTTAAACAAAATAATAGAATGGCTAAAAGACAACAATTTACATGTCAATATTAGTAAAACCAAACTTATGCAGTTCCAAACTTACAATAGCAAACGTCAACCATTGGAAATTACATATTCAAATAACGCGGTAGAAGAGGTTGAAAGTGTTACTTTTTTGGGAATAACATTAGATAAATTTTGCAACTGGAAAGTACACATTGACAAATTATGCACTAAGCTACAAAGATTTGTATTTGTCTTAAACCGAATAACTCGCGTAGCTGGTATCAATGCAGCACTTTATGCTTATCATGGTTACGTAGCATCAATTCTCCGCTACGGCATTATTATATGGGGAAATTCTGTGGATATTATTAAAGCATTCCGAGCCCAAAAAAAATGTATTCGATCAATGACTAAAGCCCATCCATTACAAAGCTGTGTCCCAATCTTTAAAAAAATAAAAATATTACCACTCCCATCTTTATATATATTCGAACTCTGACTCTTTGTACGTAAAAACTTAGCTTTATTTAAAGTACACAACGATGTTGTTTTAAGGAAAAGTCGAAATATCCACAAATTATGTGCACCACAACAAAGAATTAAACAATTTTCAAATAATGTTTACTGTATGGCAATTCAAATTTATAATAAATTACCTAATGTTTTTAAAAGTCTTAACTTTATGACATTTAAAAAGAAGCTATTCAACTTTCTGTTGCAAAAGTGTTACTACTCAACGAATGAATTTTTAAATGAAAAATTTGATTCAAAATTTAAATTAGACGACGACTTACCTCTTAATAATTGAATGGAGTTCAATTTCTCTGACATTGTATTGTTTTTTTATTCTGTCTCTTTTCATTGTATTTAATAATTCTTAACATTTTTTTTTTTAATCATTCTTGATATTATTTCTAATAACCCTTGACATTGTATATAATCATTCTGGACATTATAATTAATAATCCCTGACATTTTATTTGATAGTAGTTAACGTTTTCCTTATTCTAGACATTGTATGGTTTATTAATAATTTTAATTCATTGAAATATTTGTACGCTGGAAACAGCAGAATATTATGGACATTATAATATTAAGTGTAACACCTATGTAACAACAACAATATTCTAACAAATAAATTTATTATTATTATTATTGAAATTCAGAAGAAATTAAAATATACCTTCGTTAAAGAACAGTAATCATCAGATAAAACGAATGCATAAAGCTGATGATGATCAGCTTCATAATCTTCACTTTATCTATAAATAACCGGCTGTAGCTGAATACCAGTATTTTACATGGAGCGACTGCAACCTCCACAACTCACTTAGTACCAGTACTAACAGGGTTGTAATACAATACCCCTTAGTGGGACTCCAACCAGCAATATATTTTTTTCTATCCACCAGCTACCTAAACCAAGTCATCGACGACAACTCTCCAGTGAGGGAGCAGGACAAACATACTATCTTGGTCTCAGTCACGAACGCAGGGCCCAACAGCACGGAGGCAGCCCTCGACTTCGTCATTGAAAACCTGGATAAGATTCAACCCAGGTAAAAATAAGTTACAAAAATCGTAAAGTTGATTGCTTTAGGATTTTTTAAAAAGCAATTTAAACCATTTTTTTTCACAGAGTGCAAGCTTTGACCGGCACAACCAACATCTTGAACGCTTTGGCCAGGAGACTTACCACCGAAGCACATTCCCAAAAGGTACGTAGAGATTTTTCCAAGTGAGAAACTAAATAAAAAAATAACAAAAAAATGGGTTGCACTCCGGGAGTGCTGGCAGAAGAGAAAACTTGAATATTAACGTTGTGTATTTTTGATGATTTGGAATGGTTAGGGAATAATTTTGCACGAATTGCTTTAATTATCAGTATAAAAGTACTTTAATTTATGTGGTAAAATACAATATTCATTTATTGCACTATCGTACACAAACATGACAACTAATATAACATAAAAAAAATTACGCTTCAGAACTATTACTAATCCTAATCCGTCTTACGAATTTTACCTCTTTCGAGAAACCGAAGGTTTTGTTTGTGCATAAGATAATTATCCAGTTTTGGGAACCGAAACTCAAAAAGACAGATGTCATAAAGTTCAAATTCCTTCGTAACCTAATGTCAATCCGTCTTACGAATTTTCCAATTTTGGAAACCCAAACTCAATGACAGATTTGTCATAAAGTTCAAATTCCTTCGCAACCTACGTGACCTCACGGTCACGTCTCCTGACGCCACGCCTGACGCGAGTTTAACATTTTTTACCCGTCACTAAAATGCACAACGCCGCTAAAGAAGTTTTCATTTAAACAACACGCATGCTATCCCCAAAGAAATGGAGGTGAACCTGTCGCTATCTAGACTCCAGTCTCCTAATGAGACATTCCTGATGGAAGATTCAGTATCACTTTGCTCCACCCCAAATGCTAATTTGAAAAGATGAATAGGTTGTGTGGAAGATCTGATGATGACAAACTATAATGCACTGATAAATATGAAAAATTACTCAAAAACTCATTTTTGATATTCTTATACAATTTGACATGCAAGTGTGACAGAAAATGATTATGGAGAAAACATCGTCGTTGCTCAACAAATTTGACATTTAACTAAAAAATTTCTTTCTCCTTTTCTTAGGTCGACGAACTATACAATCGTCACCAAAGCATATTGACGGCTGGTGAGTTGGCTTCAATCGGTTTCATCAGAGAGAACATCGCAGCCTCCATTACATGGAGCAAACAAAATGCAGAAGTTGTGGAAGCCTGGCTTACCCTCAACTACGGAGCAAGTGGTGCTCCAGCCCTTGTATCAGGCTTTATTCTTCTGATTTCTGTAGTAGTGACCATTTTCAATTATTAATAAGTTTTGTTTTAACTTCTACGTTTTATGTAGCTTCTTTATTTTCGGAAGTTTTTGCGTTGGAATTGTTTGGAATAACATTTGTACCGGCACTATTATTTATTTATGTTAAAAGCCATTGTTTTTTGTGTATAGACAATGACTGTTTGTGACTATAAGTATGTAAGTCTTGATTCTGATACTTAATTGTTATTAATAGAAGTTCAATTATGCTATATAGAATTAGCACTAGTCAATTTTTGAGAATATAGCTTTTACAGTCACCATTTTTTACCACTTTTTGAAGAAGCTATTTTGTATGTGGATGTACAGTTATAACTTAAGTTCTTTACTTACAATAAGTATGAAAACCCTTACAAGACAAAATATTGAAGTCCAAATGTTCAATTAATTTAACCATTTTATATTTACTCGTGCTGAAACGTATGAAACCGAGGTTGTTATTAAAATAAGAGTTTTTAAAACTAAAAACTATACCTAGTATAAGATATTTTTATATAAACATTTTTTATTAAAGATTTTTATTACAATAAAGAAGTTTGTTACAATAAAAATATTTTGGTAAATTTATGTTTTTTCGTTATAACTCCCAAGTATTTTCCCTAGTGATAGTCCATCTCGTTTCATACAAAACACACACACACCAACATAACCAGCCTGTAATATTCCCACAGCTGAGCAAGCCGTCTCTCTGTGAGAGGAATTAGGCTACCATCAACTACACAAGTCCAGTGGCTGTTGGAAAATGCACGTTAACCTCAATAAAATTAAGATCAATTTCTGAAAGGCCCTGCAATGGCGGGGGCCATGAACAAAAGAAGTCTACCATAGTATTACTCACTCACATATGCATCTTACGAGTACATCAGTTTCTCCTCAAATACAATGCCTCATAGGTATGTCCTACCTATCCAAGCACTTGAAAACTTCAAACATCTCTGAGTCATCTTGGAGCTCTGTAATCTAAAAGTATATTGCTCAACACAGATAATCCAAAATGGATGGTCACTTTGATACGTTTTGTACACTTGAGGCGCGAATTATGGGTACCCACTAAATTGTCCGGTAGGGGGCGCTCCGGGAGCGTTATAAGAGCAACATTTCTTTTTATGTATCTGCAATGCATTTTGGACTATGCATATGTAGAAGAAAGAAAACCTTATCCTACTATTTTAACAAATAGGCAACAATTTTAATTATAACCATTTGACGAAGCAATATGAGTAAAAACGTGTAAGAAGAGTTTTGCAGTTTCTGCTATTTAGGTAATTGACGTCTAAAGCGTTAAACGTAGATTTAACTTTTTTTCATTCGAAAAATGTCGCCCAATTTTTACTATCGTGAACTCAAGATTAACAAATAATAAAGAAACTTAAAGATATATAATGATAACTGCCAACATAAATGTACGAAAACAAATGAAAACTTGTAGATAATGCTGTCCGTAAAAATAATCGTTCACCATTCTAGTCGGTTACTAATCTTGCAACGCACTGTAAATATTTTATCTCCGGGTTTTCAGTGCCCATAGAACGTAAAAATTGATTTCACACAATACTAGTTTAAGAAAAATCTGATCAGTTATTTTTAGGTCATCGACGTAAACGCTTTTGCGTAAATTCGATGAAAAATCACCATCAAAAGTGTAGCCAAAATGGGATTATTTAGTTTCGTGTTTTTAATTACAATAGTGTTAGTTTTAAGTAAACCTATTGATATAAATAATATTAAAATGGAAGAAGTAACTAGACTAAATACAGAAACAAAAATCTTGGAAGTGAATAATTCTACTGCGGAATTTAGAAATGATGCTGCTTTTGTAAATCAAATTCGTCCTGGAATGACTGTTACTCAAACCGAAGTAGATATAACTATTAATGGAGATACATTTACTGGAAGAGCAATAATTACCGTGAGTATAAATGATGTCGGCACCAGAGAAGATCCGGTTATGTTCTACTTTGCTGATTTGACAGTACAATCTGTGAGATTCCGTATACTTAACGGGTCTGTTTTGCATACACCTGCAAACATCAATCCTGATCCAGACGATGGTACTTTAGAGATAGAACCTGGAGTAGCTGGTACATCATTCACATTTCATATTGAATATGAAGGATCTTTAGGAGTGCCTGGCAAAGGATTGTACCTGGGGCGTTATGGGGACGGACTGTGAGTACCTTTTTATTATTTTGTGAGAAATATTTCAATTCTATAAAATTATGTAATAATAATACCGTGACGTCTGACGGGATAATACAAAAAAGAAAACGTGTTGCGCCGACCCCAAATATGGGAGAAGGGCAGGAAGAATAAATTAATAAGTAAAGAAAACAAGCTTTAATAAAGATGCACGGAAAAGAAGAAAATAAGTATTGGAGTAAATGAAAACTATAAAGGATAGTTTTCACAAAAGCTTTTCGCGTGAATGGTTAATGCTTTAAAGCTATATCGTATTGTTTAACGTTTATCCATCAAATATGAACGTGTATACAAATTTTCGTGCCTGTGCTATTAACCGTCGAGGAGTTTTCTCGTGAGCAGATGATCCTGGCTGCAGGTTTAAGTTAGGTCTGCCATAAAAATGTATTGTCACCAGAACCAAAGGTAATGTGTGCAAAATTTCAGCTCAATCGAAATCGGAAAGTGGTTCTAATTTAGCTTCCAAGATTCCACCCGAAACAACATACATACATTGCAAGTTAAATAAAAACTTGTAAAAATGCTGATAATTTTAAATCTTGAAAATTGTTGTTGGCATTATCACAAAGTAACAATTCATGACATCTTAAAGTGACAATTCATAAATGGTTTACAACCAACAGTTCAGTGGTCAAACGATCATTCGGCTTTTCGAACAAATGAACTTCGGTCAATCTTGACGCACTTCTACGAGCTTGATCGTGTGGTCTAGTTTCTCTTTCTGCCGGGGAGCCAAATCTTGCCTCGTCGGCATCGTTTGAGGTACAGCTACGCATATAAAAGCCTTTTACTAGATGTTTAGGTTCGCTCGTGTTACCTAGTTTTCACTATTTGCTCTTCTGAAAGGAAAATGTGTTTAACACAATTATTTACATGGCAAAAGTGCAAGTCAAGGTTGATGAATTAGACATCCATAATGGTTGAGGGCAAGAGATGAATGGTTGAACGAGCTACTCTATTACATGTCGAAGGACGTCTTCATGGTAAACCAATGGAATTAGTAGAAGGAATAAAGTGTGATGCTATTTCAAAAACTGCCTATCTAATAAGGACAGTGGTTTGTGCAATTCTCAGCCAAGACTTAACCATTCTTAGGATCTTGTTAACGTTTTTTTGTAATTCCGTTAGTTTTTCGCATTTACTGTCTAGAAGCACGACCATTCAAAGACAGACAAATAAATAATTACTAACAAACAAGTATTAGGTCATTTTAATTTTATACAAATTCTTTTAAAGTCAATTGTGATGTTGAGAGTTTTGTTATAATGAGAGTCTCTTATGTAATAATATAGCACATACTTATTGACTGTTTGCACAATCTCAATATCAAGTGATAAGTTCATATTTCAAACGAAACTGAAATTCCATCTTCAATTTTATCTGTTTAAACCTAGTTTAGACATTATCGGCACCATCTCATATCTCTGGAGACGTTTCACGATTAAATTTTTACATGGCTTTCACATCGTTCCATTTCTTCAAAGACCGTATGGCGATATGGGAGTGTAGGGAGTGTTGTGACCAGCAATTAAAACTCCATTAAAAATGGCCTGGACTAGGTTCAAGTGGAAGTGTATCTTCTTTTCATTCACAATCCTTTTAAACGTGTTCACAAAATCATTACCGATAAACACAGGAATATACTCCTTAAGTAACACAGACACCAGTTTTGAAAATTCGGAAGCTCCCGTTGTGATCGAACCTATAGAAGGGTTTCCAACAACGTACAGTGAAACAACAGATGACAATGTGACTTTTGTGGAAGTGCCAGTGAATGTAACGCGTGATTTTATGTTCAGACAAAATATTAGACCTGGTCAATCAGTACGGAGTTATGCTGTAGAAATATCAATCAATGGGGACTCATTCAGTGGACGTGCTGTTATTGTTGTTATTTTATCCCCGGCGACGAGGGAAGATGACATCGTTTTTCACATTGAAGGTCTAACGATCAATTCTGTGAAAGCGGGAGTGTTATCGGCTGCAAACGTCTTCGACGCTGACTTTAATATCAACGGTCAAGAACTTCAAATCTCCCAACCGAGTACTGGTTCAACGTATTACGTTGTTATAGAGTATAGTGGAGGATTTTCTACGGATGGGTTTGGTCTTCACTTGGGACATTACGATGAACAGTAAAAATTTATTTTAACTTTTTAGTTATTTGATTTAGATGCCGTTTCACTGTCAGATAATAAGCCTTTCATAACTTTATATCACGCCTGTTTTGATTGATTTCCAATAGGTTAGACCGTAGACGTTTTTTTAGAAAAATACCTAAACGTAGGGTGTTGTTGCATCTACAATCATATTAAATATGGTAGTAGACAAAATTATAATATGACGATTCGAAAATTGCCTATAAACGTATTGTTGTAAACCTACCTTACCACTCATGGAAAAGCAAAAAACTATGTATAACCGATTTTTCTCTTCGTAAAATTTCACCTTTTAAATTTGGTTCACTTACACATATTTTTCAATTCACCTCACCATCTATTAATTTTGACGACACGGTTGGCGCAGTGGTTGAGCAATCGACTGTGGCGCTGCGTGTCGCGGGTTCGATCCCTGCACGGAACAAATATTTGTATGGCCTACAGATAGTTGTTCCAGGTCTAGCTGTTTGTGTATGTGAGTTTAAATGTTTGTAAACGCACCCACGATACAGGAGAAATTCCTAGTGAGGGCAAAGTTAAAAAAAAAAATCTTTTCGCAAATTTGTTGGGGTCGGTTTCTATTGTAACGGAATGGAGTTGAATGATAGCGTTTTACATGAAAAAAAAAGCCTATCTGTCAAAGTATAAAATAGGTGGACATCCATTGACCTCGACATTATACATTAACCTTCGATCGACTCGTCAAGCCGTTATTACTGTACCAAAAAGCTTTCACAATAATCCGTTTCTATTTTTAGGACATATTTGGCCATGAATCTGCATCCAACATACGCAAGACGGGTGTTCCCTTGCATGGACGAGCCTACCGAGGTGTCTAGTGTAACTTTCACGATCAACAACTTGGACTATACACACGTAGTGATGAATTCTCGGTTGGAAGATAACAGCGCGTAAGTACTCCTTATTCAATGCTCTAATCTTCAAAACCTCTAAGACGACCCACTGACCGAACAGTCATTAAGATATATATCATAGAATTATTTTTCTTCTCGAATTGATTACTTAGTTTTTGTCGGACCAATTCGTAGAAACCTGGACGTCTCTGTCGTTTGCCTCATTTAAGTGCTCGAAGGTGCTGTTAGTTGTGCATGATCCGCTGGAGGAAACTACCCCCTGGTCTCAAACTGCAATGGCTAATATGGCTATAGATCCAATCTAGCTAGATGGGGTATAATTGATACATCTCAAACACAATGCGAGTGTAGAGCTCCAACACAGGAAAAGCCACACCCTCATATACTTAATTAATTTTGGAAGTTTTTTGACTAATTTAATTATTTCAGGACTCAATTCCGTCCACTGGGCGGGCCGCCACATCGATGGGGACTGATAGCTCACAACTTTGCAAGCATTAACATGCCAGTGACAAATGTTTGGTTTTACGGAAGACAAGTTTCCGGCAGTCAGGAGTCTATAGCTTCAGTGGCTATCAACTCCTTTTACACCAATTTGAATGAATGGACCAACAAGGAATACACAGAAATTGTGCAGGATCAACTTGGTACAATGAATATCGTGGTGGTTCCAGACGTGGTCACGGATTGGCATGCTCTTTCTTCGGTTGCTATTTGGTGAGTCTCAGCATTTGAATGTTTTGAAGTTAAATCAATGTTTGGCATTACAATTTACCTGACGATGGCTGTGTCCCAGGCGCCAGGGCAGTGTTTCGACAGGGCCCGAAGATCATTGATTGCAGCTTACATTTTGTTAGTGCACGCTTGCCTGTTTTGACGTATGTGAACAAGAGTCTGAGCCTAATAGATCGTGACCTTGAAGTTTGCACATATTGTTATATATTAGCCATAATGTTCCCATATTAATCTTTTTTTTTAAATTAAAATTGTCATTCATATTCTTCTTCAAATACTAGACCTGTTTTATAAGAGCATGGATGTTTTCAGGGAGCCTTACGTATTCATGGAAACGGCCCACTCAGTGAAACAGAGGAGTATAGGCTTACCAAAGATAGCGGAAGCAATGGCCAGGCAATGGTTTGGATACGTGATCTTCCCGCAGAACTGGCGGTACGAATGGGTTGTATCAGGCCTAGCTTCGTATGCTGGCTGGGAAATGCTGAGGAAGGTAAGTTTTGAAAATCACTCGAGAATAATAGTAGTTTTTGCTGTCGGTCAATAAGTCAACAATGGGAATTAATGTTCCAAGTTATTAGTGTAACTATCTGTAGATTGGTTTCAAATAAACTTTTTGCCACGACACAGTAAATTAAGTTTTGAAACGATGTAGATGAATGGGGTCACTGTTTCCGCTGTCCGATTACTTCGAGAAGAAACATCGTTGTAAGTCCAGTCATAATCTTGATCATGACCTTAGAGTGGTCTATTGAGGAAAGCCCAACACAGATTTAAGTGGACCTGTCGGAATCAGCGCACATAGACTTATATGTAGTTGGTAGTGTAGTACCTGTATTGAACTATTACCAATCAATGCATGATTATAAAAAACTTGAGAGGTGTCAAGGGACACCCGGATGGAACGAAGTTCCTTTCACGTACATAATATCAATACATTTTAGATTTAAGTTAGTGTGCGAAAAATAAAATATTTAATTTAAGGAAGATTAATCCTTAATTCGAAGCAATACGTCTTACTTAACTGCACAACCGAATTTGTACTTTGTAGTTCGGTCACTAAAAATAATAATCATATCTATCCTTACTCACATACACACCCCAATTGTACGTAATTTAAGGAAATTTCAACTTTATTTTAAAGAAATAAAGCTTACAATAGCTTACTATAGCAAAAAGTGTCGTGACAACTTTTCGTAAGAATTTGTTCCATCTAGCCCCCTTTCACAACGCGCGATAAGGAACTTCGTTCCAATAATAAAGTTCCATTGAAGTGCCGTACTATGGGTATGTGCTTGACCCAGTTCTCGAAAATGGCAATATCACACTGTATTAGGATCAATCCAACATCACTGATAGGACTATTGTAACCAAAAAGCCTGATATAGTGGTGGAGAATCGATCAGAGCAGCGCGCAATGATTGTTAACGTAACGGTTCTGCATGACGAGAACCTTGTGAAAACCGAGAAAGATAAGCAAATCGAGTATCTGGACCTAGCTCACGAGGATGTCGACATGTGGGATGTGAATTCTGCAATCATGTGCCGATAGTCGTATCAACCAATGGCTTAATTGCCAACAATCTCAACAAATATCTGATGAGGCTCTCGTTAGGCAGCTGGATCAAGGGCTTGATAGGAGTCTAGTTAGGAGATTCCTTTCTCTGGAGCCCTGGCCGCCGGTAGCTTGGACCCTGTTCCCGATACCGGTGGGCTACTTTTTTTTATACTATTTAATGTTTTTTTATTTAGGATAATTTTAAAATGTAAAAAATTAAGTAAGAAGAATGAATAAACGAATTAAAAGTTCCATTGCTTTGCAAATAAAAAAACTTAGACAGATTTATAAAAGTGTATTTTTTTATCCAAATTGATGAAGAATTTCAGTGACACTTAATATACTTTCTTACAGTTCCAAGGGGACGGCATGGGCACAGACACCACAATGCTTGACGTCAATACCTTATTCACAACCGAAGTTATACAGGAGAGCTTACTCCGTGATTCCTACCTATCCTCAGGAGTATTAGAACCAGGAGATGATCTGTTTGATGAAGAGGCCATTAGAGACCATATTGGCGTGAACGGAATTGCTAAGTATAAGGCTCCAGCGCTGATGCGGATGATGAGGATCGTACTCGGTGATGCAGACCATGACTACATTCAAATGGCAGCGAGTGCACTTGTGAATGGAATGTAAGTCTTAAAAGAACTGATTATTAATTTTGGTTTTTGATTAAACTTAATAATAATGGCTTTTGTAAATAAGCAACTGTGCAAATATGTTTTGCTATCCATTTTTCTTTGAATAAGATTACATAGTAGTATATCAATGCTGAACTAGGGTTTGATCGAGAGTTTAACTTCATTCCAAGAGCCTCACAGTTTCTCTTACGCGTCTTATGCGGAAAATAAATCATCTTAGACATCAACATTAAGATCTGGCAGAGACACTTAAAGTCCATTATCAGATGATAACGGATTGTGAGTGTCAGATTTATCATAATATTAACCTTATCATATCCTTATCGATCACAGAAAATATGTGAAAAACTAACATAATATTGTATTTTTAATATTTAACCTTGATTAAATAAGGCAGACTTTTAACTGGGCGTAAAACAACATTTCGGCCGCCAGAGAAAGAACAATTATTAAAAACGCACTGACTAACCCAGCATCATTCGGATTACTGCTTTGTCCGTGTCATTCAGTATTATAATAATTTGATTTTTTCTTAATGTTAATTCTAATTATACAAAAGTAGTATCTCAATCGAACTTTCTCACAAGATAATCATTATACACCGTGGAAATCACCTCATCACGAAGCCGTCAACCTGCAACAAGCATCCTGTTCATGAAACTAAGTAACTTCACGCAACAATTATTGCTGGGAAACGACTTTTTTTTGGGTGGTGTAAAATCATGTTTTGTGGTAGAACTCAATGTAACGCACTCAAAACATTGTGCTGATGGACGGATTGAATAGTACGGGGTTCGTGGAGGTGTTTAAAGTTAAAATCTTACATTAAAAACTTGTATTTAAAAAAATACTTGTCAAAAAGTTGGAACTTTGACCCCTAATATCTCCGTAACTAGAAAGTTCCCAGGTATGGTGTAGAACAAAAAAAATCTCGCAATGACAGGGAGAACCAGTGCCTTTCGGCTTCGTTAAGAGGTGTTTTACACCTTTTATAGCAGGCCACTGCTGGCCATAGGCTTCACCAATTACTCAAAATTATCTCAATCATTGGGCACTCTGATTCAAGCTACCTCCAACATCCCTGTAAAAATAACCCTTTCATCTAGTTTTCTTTTTCACATTGTTAAGTCTTAGCTTTTCAAACTTTGCCCTGAAAAATGTTTTACAAATACATTTAGATTAGGTTTCTATGCAAAATGCAAATGCAGAAGGTACGCATGACGACCAAGCAAGCTATTCAAAACCAGTATAAGCGGATCTCATATTGTACGGAAATCTATACAAAGTGAGGCCATGTTATCATCATCATCATCATCATCATCAGCCTATATTGTTCCCACTGCTGGGATGCAGGCCTCCTCTCTATGAGAGGGAATGGGCTGTAATCCACCACGCGGGCCCAGTGCGGGTTGGCCATGTTATACTGGATATGTATTGCTTGATATGTCGCTGTGTGTAAGATAGTAATCATGCAACATGCAATCTAAACCTATACAAAAACTCGATGCGGATTTTGCCTCTATACGGGGCATCCTCAGGAGATGTAGACTCGACGACCTCTCGGGCGCGAAACGACATCGAGTTTACATGAATTTGCACGAACTTTGCTCATCCAATTGCTTAAATCCTATCTTCTTTCCCAGGTCGCTAGAATCGGTAACCACGTTGAACTTCATAGACGCTGTTAACAGTGAATGGTTTGGAACGAGCCATACTAGTGTGGTAGACGATGACTTCGACTCGTACTTGGAACCGTGGATTCAAAACAATGGATACCCTCTGATACGAGTAACACGTATACGTGGCTTAGGAGTGTTGCTTACTCAGGTAGATCATTTGTGAAACATTTTTTTTTTTAAATGAAACTTCTTGTGCGACTTCCAAGAAACTTGCGTTAAACGTTTAACGCTACCATGGAGGGGGAATAGAAAGAGGCAGAGCGAGAGTGAATGCGTGGCACTCGAACGCATGCGTATAGTATTACCAAGTGTCACTTCTTCCGCGCGAAGGGACTCCACGCACTATTTTTTACAGTAGTATAATTGCAAATATTAAGACCGGATGCCACCAATAAAATTGTACGGGAACGTCTGAACGGTGTTCAAGAGAGTGTCAATATAATCACCGCTCTTGAAGGCAGTTAAAGTGTGCTTATCATGACTAGTTTCAAGGGCGCGTAGCATGACCACTGTAGAAATTTTTTTTTTTACGTTGGCACGTTAATAGTTAATAAAATGTTACGTTGTCGTTGTAGAGCACATTTAGAAATGGTTTTACAACAAATGTAGGCATGGATCATATATTACAGTATGCATCAGTTTAGACTATGTCAGTTTTTTTTTTTTTTTTTTTTGAATGGCATCTCGCAGTTCAACCTATGAGGTTGTCGTCTGCTTAACCGGACTATCCTGTGGGTGCCTTTAGAGTAAGGCCTCCAGCCAGGGCATAAAAACTTACAAACTAAGCGACTGCACGCTAAGGGCACCCCCTGTGGGGTACGAACCTCGGCTTAGGGCGTCGCTGGGGGAGGACTGCATGGAGACAGGCTGGATCTGAATGGTATCATTATTTAGGGGCTGATTTAAAACTACTGGCACAGCATCGCGGGCTGGCTCGAGCGAGGGTCGGGGAGGGCATGGACCGGGACGTCGCGACGGACCTCGACGGCGAGGTCGGAAAGACGGCGGTTTGAGTCGGAACTTTTTAAGAGTGCTAGTGTCTTTGCTACTCTCCTGGAGGAGGGTGATAGCATCATCTGGAGTGACAAGGGTATGCCTAGGACGGCGTACTGTACTAATGCGCGAGGGTTCGTAACGGGCGGCCGCTGCGATCAGGGGATTACGGTGTTTAATGGCGTTATCGAAGAAACGCTTCGAAAGACGTTTCATAAACTGAGGGACGGTGGGCATTCTAAGGTCTACGTGTAGACGGTCATTACGGACATAAAAAGGGGCTCCCGTGACTCTACGTAAGAACCGGTTCTGTAAAATTTGCATCCTATGGATGTACTTAGGCTTGGTGTGAGCGTACACGACGCAAGCGTACGTCATAATGGGGCGGATCACCGCGGTATAAAGGCGCAACTTGCACTTGAGTGACAACTTGCTTTTTGCCGAAATCATGAAATGAAGCCTACCCATAGCAAACGCAGCTCGGTCGCGAGCTGCTTTGATGTGCGCCGCGAAAGACAAGTGGTTGTCAAGTATGACTCCTAAGTACTTGGCTTGCTTCTCCCAAGGGATAGGCTTACCGTACATAGTGATCGGGCTGAGCGCGGGTGGCTTAATTTTACGCTGTTTAGAGAAAAGAACTGCCTGGCTCTTGTCGGGGTTCACCTCGATTCTCCATTTCCGGAACCAAGCGCCTAAGACGTTGGCTGAGGTTTGGAGGGTGCTATAGATAGCGTCGTGACTGCGGTCAGTGTAATAAATGGCCGTGTCGTCCGCGAACAGGGCTAACTGAGCCTTCTTGCTCTTGGGGATGTCACTGGTGAACAGAGTAAAGATAAGGGGAGAGACGACGGAGCCCTGAGGGACTCCGGCTCTAATGGGGTGGGGGGAAGACAGTGCCTTCCCGATGCGATAGCGGAAGGTGCGATCCGACAGAAAGTCTCGTAAGATGAGCACGAGACGGTCCGGCACTCCCAGTTTGTACAGCTTATATAATAAGCCGTTGTGCCAGACTTTGTCGAAAGCCTTTGCTATGTCGAAGAAAAGACTATGTCAGTCTAAACTGATGCATATTTATAATTGGTCTCATACTGTTGTCTCTTTCGCAGGAACGTTTCGGTTTCTCCAGTAAACCATTCATTCCAATGAAAATACCAATCACCTACACTACAAGCACTGAAAAAAACTTTAATTTAGAAAAAATATATCCAGTTGAAATGTTTGACCAATCTGAGAATTTGGTATTTTCTCTCGGCGACGAAGACTGGGTCCTGTTTAATATCCTGGGCCAAGGTAAGTATTTAACATTTTAAACTAACACACCACACACATTTTGACACAACTGGGGTACTGTACTATTTATAAGTGTAACAATATATATTGACAGCATATTCTAAATGTCATGCGTTTTTTGAATAATTCCCGCGTCAACATGAACTCTTTTGTTAACATTACTTATCCTGGCTTTATCCCGCTTTTGCACCGGAATGCTGCTGGCTCTAAGGCCTGAAACTGCGCTAAGCGGGCTTCGCGCGGTTCCATACAAAAACGCTCCGACGCGGGGACCGGCGCAGGCGTCCGTCACGGGGAGGCGGGCCCCGCATCCAAGTTAAGTTTAAGTTCCCCATCAATATGCCTACAGGCACACCGTTAAAATTGAGTTAGCGACACTGCCTAAATAAAATAATCCAGCCTGCGAGACAGGTACCCGCGACGGGGACCGTCGCGTTCCCATGAAGCCTACCCGGCCTGTTCACGCGCGTGGACACGCGTAGGTTCCCCGTCGCGGGCGCACGCTTAACGTAGTTTGAGGCCTAATACGTTTTAATACAGCCAGGATTTCTGTTCATCCACAACATCATCTTAGCTTTTACAGCCGTGACTGAGCCTCAGACTGGTCGAGTAAACATTTTTGGATTCTCTAAGATTAAGAGATGGAGAGATTCCACGTAAGAAATACATAATCTTAAGTCTTGCCTTTCAAATTTTATCATTATTTTTCATCAGGTTACTATCGCGTCAACTACGAACTTGAACTGTGGGATATAATCATTGAAGCGCTTGAAGAACCAGAGACGAGGGAGCAAATTCATCCCCTCAATCGCGCAACTGTAAGTACATAACTTCTCCTTTGTAGTTATACATTTCCGAAAATGTATTGAGAAAATGGTTTGAAATAAGAACAACCTTAACGGTAGTTCTTACTATTTAACTCGAGACTTATTCTTACTTTCATTTGTATTAAATTTCCCTTGGTGCCTATTTTCTTAACCATACCTTTAAAATTAATCTTTGGCTTTACTGTTAAACTAACAAAAAACACATCTACATGACTCTTGTGCTACGCATTTGTATTCCTCTAACTACCATCATATAAATAATCACATTTTACTGTCAGCTCATAGACGATGCTCTCAACATAGCCAGAGCAGGAAAATTGGATTATGACGTTGCATTCAGATTAGTTCTAACCATGGAACATGAAACCGAATACGCGCCGTGGAAAGCTTTTGTAAGAAACATGGATTTCTTAAGGAAACGACTGGTAGCTTACGTTGATGACGACGACGATTTAGATCAAGACATTTATTTGGTAAGTAGGAAGAATTTACAACAGACATACAACGGCTGTTTATTTGCGGAATAGGTTGAAAATAACACAAAAAAATATATTAATACGTTATCGGTTTTCCTTCAGAGAATGGTTCGAAGAACAATACATGCTTTTGAAGATCAAATAGGATTCTACCCAGATGTGTCTCTAACTGAGCCAACGATGCAAACGTTGACTCGAGGCCTAGTGATGGATCATGCTTGCAGAGCCAACTACCAGCCGTGCATAGCTGCTGCCGTCGACTGGTTCTACGACCCTAACAACGCTGGAGTAGTGTGAGTAATTCGAAAAGCAGTTGACTGATGCATGACCTACATTATAGCAAAACCAACCTTTTCCCGCATCTTTGCTTGCGTTATGGTTGGAAATTATATAACGGGATCATTCTGGTTACTTCCCATAAGTGAAAGAATTTTTGGAATCGGATGAGTAGTTTAAAGATTACTCCATACTCAATGGATTTTATCATGCAGCGCATCCGTCATACGAGAAATAGCATAAATATTATTAGTAGAACCACATTTCAACGTTTGTAACTACTAACTGGAGGCTCAACCACGAATATATTACTGAAATATATATAACCAAATTAACAAACTTATAAAATATAATTAATTGAAAGATTAAAATGTACTAATTCATACATGATACAATACCTACAAATCACTTCTTTTGATTTCAGTTATCCAAACATTCCTCATGAGATTAGACCAGCTGTATACTGCACGATGGTAAGAGAAGGCGACGAAGAAGTCATAGAAGCTTTGGAAGCAAGACTGGAGATCGAACCGACTCATTACGAGCGAATCGTCATCTTGGAGTCGCTTGCTTGTTCGCAAGACGAGGCTTTTATCAATGGGTGAGTACTTACCTGTAGCTGAACAATCTCCGCGGAATAAATTTGGTGTACCGCAGGGAACGATCTTGAGACCAATTTTGTTTATTAAATAATTAACCAATGCTTAAATGATTCTTTTATTTTTGTAGGTTACTCGATCAAACTATAGTAGCCGATAGTCCATACCTTGTTGAGGAACGAGTGAAGATTTTCATTGCAGTAGCAGAAAGCAGTTACCAGAATGCAAATTTAGCGCGCGCCTTCTTGAGAATGAGGACTTCAGAAATCAGGGACATGTATGTAACTTTTCATTTCTATTGATTTTTCAACTAACAGGCTGTGACTATGTGAGCAGTGGTGCATCAGAGGTAACGGCCGCAAATTACGACTAATAGGTCGTGGGATCGAACTCAAGCTTCTTCACTAAGTATAAATTATTTCACTTCCACTGCTTTCAAAACAGTTATTCAAAAATTCACTGACATTTTACTACAAATGAAAAATATAATCATCATAACACGGGCCTTGTTGTGATAATTGTAGCTTTCTAAATATATTTACTTTGAAACATATTTTCAGGTATGGTGGTCCTGAAAAACTGGAAGAGGTGTTTTTCGTCCTTGCTGATAATATGGCTGATCCCGATATGATTGAACAAGTGAGTTTCGAAACTTAAATCATAATGATAGTAATACTTGGAAAAACAATTATTCCTTCTATATGACGTTCGTATACGCAAACAGTAACATTTTTGCGTATATGAAGAGGCTAAGTTTATAGATCAAGGCCCTAAACTTAATTCTTTCCACAGTTCGAAATCTGGGCAGACGGTCAGAACAACAATTTACAAGACTCTCAAGATGCGGCCGACCGAGCCGTGCAACAGATGCGAGAGAACCTTATCTGGGATGCAAGGGACAAGGAGTATGTATACGAATGGATTGACGAGAGCGATGCTCCCAGGATAGTGCTGTCAGTTATGGCATTCTGTGTGTCTTTGATGGTTGCGTTTTTGAATAATTAAAGGTATGAATGAGAATTCGAAGATCAAGAATCTGTTTCTGTATTATAAAGGGTGCAAATAGACACTTAACGAAGACGAAAACTACTTATTCTCCTCCGTCATTGCGATATTTTTTTTTGTTATGGACTTTTCCTGGGAACCATTTAGTTACGGAGATATTGAAAGTCAAAGTTCCAACTTATTCTCAACTTTTTTTAAACAAGTTTTGAAGGTTGCAAAATTACTTTAAATACCTCCTTGACCTGTACACTATTCAATGCATCGTGTTGCACAATGTTTTGATAGCGTTACATGGAGTAAAAAAAATAGTCGATTTCCAGCAATAATGTTTGCGGAGGGTTACTTCGGTCGTGAAAAGTCTGATTACACCTTGTATAAAATTAAAAAGGCTAATTTTGGTTTTGATTAGGGAAAGTTTTCAAACGAGAATGTAATTGGAAATATGAATAGATATTTGGATATTTTTAAGGTTGGAACCAAATGATATATAAGAACGTACTGTGTAGTTCAAAAACAGATTTTTGATCTTCAACGTTAGAATGTAAGGTAATAAAAAAATAAGTAATAATAGTACCTATTAATTTGTCAATTTATATTCGAAGGTATATTTTGTTATTCAACTTTAAGTTTAGGTGGTAGACATTATTTTAATCAACTTAACATTAACAATTATGGTTAAATATAATTAAATTTTATGAATAAATTAACTAAAAAAAACTCTACAATACAAGCTAAATAATTTAAAAATATTTTCTAGGAAATAAGTAACAATAATCATATTTTTATGCTAGGTAAAGTTTGTATAAATATTCAAGTAATTGTTTTAATATAATTTTAGACCCTAAGGTAATCGCAGAAAAACTCGTTAATATCTCAATTGATATTATTCGCAGTTTTAAAATGTCTTAACTAAAATTAAAGATCACATCTTACTACGTGTTTTGTAATAAGAATGTATGAAAAAAAAATAATAAATTAGGATGTATTCAAATAGATTTAATTGAAATTAGATTTTAAGTTAGTGGTTTTAGGTATCAAAATTGCACAAAGTGACTAAGCTTAAGAGTAGAATTAGACAAAATGTAATCATTTAGAATAAAATTTATTTTTATTAGATTTTTTTATTGGACAAAGCAGACACCCTCGTTATTTTGAAGCATTTTTTAAGTAGAGTTGTTATAACACTCTTTGCTTTACACTTTGTTTCATAAAAGCATTATAAGTAAGTATATGTACATATAAGTACAGTGTTTTGTTAAACTCTGCTGGAGGCAATCACGTTACTTTACAAAAATATATATCTTTCTTATGTTGGGGTCTTATTTGTCTAATTTTATAAAAAATAGCTTTTTTTTTCTTTTTTAGAAAGTAGCATGTTGTATGTTATGTAAATTTATACTATTGTAATAATGATAAGGGTAAGTGTAGTTATGTTTTTTACTGCATTTTCACTCATATTTTTATCTTCTAGTGTATATTATGAAAATAGTAGGTAGTTAATTTTAGGAAAGGAATCTAAATCTGGGGCAAACGCGTCCTCTTGCCTCAAATTTAGTATTAGATATAAAAAATAGATTAAAACATGAACTATTTAAAAAAATATTTTGAATTTAAGGATATAATTATTCATTCATTTATTAAGCAACTAATACTATTGATTGTAATATGTACATATTGCAAAATTAGATAAAACTTTAAATAAATTACTAAGGCACGAAACAGTTTATTTTTTCTCTTTCCAGAAACCCGTTTAACGAGTGCTCCTGTTTTTATAAAAATTGTAATTCCAAGTTATTATTTTCATTTTGTTTCTGAAAATATTTCGCCAAAAAAGCCATCACTTATTGCTAAACAATTGAAAGCCACAGACAAAATCAACACGCGACGAAAATGATTTCTGCTTTATTATGTGAAAATAATATAACATCACGCCTTTTAATCAAATCAAATAAAATCATTTATTCGCATCGAATGTAGGTAATAATTATACAATAATGTTGTTATAAAATATAGCGAGCCGGGTACATTCTGCCTGAGTTTTGGCATGCAAAATTTAACAAATAATGTCAATACCAATAAAAATTATTAAGTACAAAAAGTAGATTTCAAATAATGTCAATAATATTAAATTGCTGGAATGTCATACATAGGATCATAATAGAAAAATAAAACAAAATATAAGATAATCACATTACGAATATCAGAACTTCTGTATCAAAGAAATAAAAGGGTAAAATAATGAAATAGAAAATTAGATGTAAAAACTATAGTTCTGTTAAAATGTCACACATAGGGTCATTCAAAAAATCACTTAATGAATAATAACACTTCTGTATCAAAAACGACTTAAGTTTATTTTCAAATTGTTGGAGAGTGTAATTTTTTAACTGTCTGATAATTTGTTAAAAATTATTGGACCCATGCAGAGTACACTCTTCCTCAGCAGTGCTGTTTTATAACTACCGGTAATTAAGAGGTTTTTGTATTAGCTTCTCACAGGACCTTTTTTGGCATCCGAGAACTTAGCAAATAGTGCTTTATTTAATTTTACAAAAATTGCCATTTCTAAAATATACAACGACGGAAAAGTTAGAATTTTCAAAGATTTAAACAAAGTTTCACAGCTATCTCTAGGTTTAATACTACACATAGCTCTAACACAACGCTCTAATCCTCGAAGGGTTAGGCAGAGTTGTACTTAACAAGTACACCCACATTTCAACAGCTATGTTTAAATCCTATGTATTGTATTGTGTAACTGGTTGGTGCTCGCAACTCCACGTCCAAAGTCCGTATTTTGAGTCCCATGCGGCGGTGAGCCTATTGCCATCAACAGGGCACAAATCCAAACTCTGTGACTGCTACTGAGAAATTCCTGATGGAAAACCCGATAGCGCTTGCCCGACCTGGGAATCCAACCCAGGACGAGGAGCAGGAAGAGCGAGGTCCAGGAGAATGTAAAACTGTAGTCCAATTTTCATCTGCTTTTCAACAAAAATATTGATAACATGATACCTACTACCGAAAAACAAAGTGTTAACTAGGTTTATTTTTAAGAGTTTTTTCCTGCTGAGATAAAAAAAAAACTCAATAGTAACACTAAGCCTAGGTAGTTAGTTAACAGGGAAAATCAATTAAAATAGGTGATTACCGTTTACTATCTTTATCTATTTTGATACATCGAGGACGGACATAGCTATCGGCATAGATAAGAAATCTAAGTCCAGGTTGATTTGTAAAATACCGACAACATCTCAGGACTATTTTACTAACATCATAATCAACAACTTTTGTTCTATGACTTTTAAAAATTCATCAAATTTTCATACAAAAATAAAAATATTTTAATTTAACACTAAATGTTACGAAGTCTATGCGAAGCAAAATAAAGCGATAGTGCAATAGCGAGGGGAGCATACAATAGGAGAGGTTGACGGTGTTTTACAAATAACCCTATAATATATTAAATTCAAAGTCCTGACTGACTGACTGAGATACCAACGCACAGCATAAACCGCTGGTCTTAGAGACCTGAAAGTTGGAGGGTATGTTCTTTGTGAAGAGTAGATAACCACTAAGATAAGTTTTTCGAAATTCTACCCGTAAAGGGATGAACGAATGTATGGAAATCAGTAATTTTTAAAGTTTGAAGCGTGAAATGTATAAATAAATACGAATTTTAGCGTTTTTGAAAATCTACCCCTTAAGAAGTTAGGGAAGGGTAGACCTATGTATCTTGCTTAAGTGTATGAAGTTTCATTAAAATTGGTTCAGCCATTTCGGAAAATAAGGACTTGAAAAATTGTATGAAATGCGGTAAGGCAAAAACGTTCTTAAATGAGGCATGTTAAATAAAATATTTTAGTGTAAAATTAACCTGCAATTTCTTATAGACCATATTATTATGTTCATAGTAGTTAGTATATAAAAAAAAATGACTTCAAAATAAAAATTATTTGATTTAGTTAATTTCTTTGATAAGAATATTGATTTCGGTGGACACCATTTAAAAAAAAATCCCTTCGTATCCATTCGGTCTATACGATTCGTTCAACTTCCAATATGTTTCAGGTTAATTCCAGATTTAATATTTCATGATAATAAGCAAGAAATTAACAAAAAAAAATTGACACCGAAGTCAACCAAATAATGAATTTCCTGATTATGACCCATAGACAGTCAATGACTGTCACCCGTAAACATTGTATCATTTTGCGGCACCACTGGACACGCACTCATATCTGGTCCTCCGTTAAGTCATGCGGAATCTATCTAGTGCATAACTTCCAAACCTTGTAACGCACATGTATAAGGTTTTGCACTTGGCTCATTGCAATGCCTAACAAAGTACGAATTTGATATTTGTACGAAGTTTTATTAAGTTGTCGTACCGGCTGACCTATACGTACCTCGTCATGGAGATGATCACGTCCACGTCTTAATTCTCCAAACCATGAATTTTTAAGCTTCGACATCGTGGTTCATCACTAAATGCTAATTGAAGTCTCTGGCAACTCTCTTGTTGACTTACACCACAGCGAAAATCATATAAAAAATAATTGAACGAAAATGGTCACGAGTAAAATTCATTTATAAAGCAACACACAAAACAAATGACAGTTTAGCAAAAAGAACTGTGGCTGAGTTCATACTAAGTGTTTCCTACCTCTCTCGGTGACACATGAGTGTCCCACTGGAACACCTTTTAGTATCTCTTCATCTTTTTTTTCGGAGAGATACAGACGTAATGACAGTAATTTTAACTCTAAACTTTGCCATTACATAGATAGTAATATGATTAATTTAGTTCATCTTTGATATTCATGCAAAAATTACGTCCATCAGAAAAAAGGACAAACCGACAAACACACTGATTATAGTAATTAGTTATATCATGATCACGATATGGCGTCACATAAAACTTTCCTGCCTAATTATTGACGACTGTATCTCATTATCCTAAAGATCAATCAATAACTGCTTTACTATATCTACCGAAACGATTGCTTAAAAACTTACGCATCTTCCATAACGCTACATTTATTTTACAATCGTATAGCGAAACAACGTATGGACAGTGTAGTGACGGGCCATTAAAATTCAATAAAAATGGTTCAAACCACTTTCAAGTGGAAGTGCGTCTTCTTTTCATCCGTGATACTATTTAACGTGTTTGGAAACTCGTCTCCGACAGTCGGCACCTCTAAAGATTCGGTAGTACCCAAACTGATTGAAGAAAATGAAAAAGTAACTGTTGTAACAAAAGCTGGGAATGCAACTAGTGTTAGTTCAAGAAGAAATGTAAGACCTGGTCAGACAGTAGACTTTTATCATATTGATATAACAGTCAACGGGGATTCCTTCGATGGAAATATTAGACTTGATATTAGGGTATTCGATCCCACGACGGAAGATACAATAGTTCTACACGCCAAAGACCTATTTATAAAATCTGTGAAAGTTGGATTGATTTCAAACCCCATACCGGCCAACTTCTATGTTGAAGATGAACTCCTATATATCGACCCACCCTTCGGCGCTTCGACTCAATTTGTTTACATTGAGTACAGTGGTTTTTTATCAAACGATGGTCATGGACTTTACCGGGGAAAATACAATAAAAAGTAATTACTTTTTCTGTTAACATTTTTTTTTCTAATTTAGGGCTTACTTTCCAATCTATAGACACGTTGTACTTCGGATTAAATATCATGGTTGGGCAAAACAAAAATAACTATAACCAACAGTCATATATAACCACATCGATTGCAAAATTAACCTGCTTTTGTTAATCCTCTTCTTCTTCTTTGTCTCACCAGCACATTTCTTTGTTTGTAGGTCTTTTTATCTATACTTACAATAATATATAATATATGTATATATCGAGGCAGGCTTATACCGGCTTTTTTTTTCATTCTCCCCTGTCAGACGTCACGGCATCATTTTCTCCTTTCTCTTATCATTCCTCACACAAAAACAAAAAAAAAACTAATATTAATATTAACCTTAATTTCTTCTTATATTTAAGCAATTATCTGGCAATGAATCTTTATCCATCGTACGCAAGTCGCGTATTCCCCTGCATGGACGAGCTTACCGAGATGCCAGTGTTACGCTTAAGGTTCAACAATATTGGATACTCAAGTTTGGTGTCGAATTCTGTGTGGCAGGATTACAGCACGTAAGTACATCAAAATAATGAGGATATATTTTGTAAACAGCTTTCATTTAATGTCAGTGTAGTCACCCCTGTATTTTAAGAAAATACCTGTACGTATGTACATACGTACAGACTGAGTTTTAAAGATGTCAAAAATCAATGAGCTATGAACAAGATTATATGAATATAAGAATGATGACATCAATTTTGGGCTAATTTTAAGTTTTTAATGTGATAGAGCTCATTTACGGAGCCTCCTTCAACTTTTAGAATCGTGATATCTTAGGAATGGTGATTCTTAGGAAAAAAATAGGTATACGACCATTTTTTCTCTCTCACAGAAGTCCAAAAAAAAATTATAATGTTGAATTTTGACCTCCAATAATTTTTAAGCACTCATGATAGATGGAGACTTTTGTCACTTTATTTCTACTCGTGTACCCAAAATTCAGCTCGATACGTGTTTTTGTTAATCGATCAATAATAAAACAACCCGCACGTAAAGGTTTAAGTTTTTGTTTTGTTTCAGTTCCATGTATGGGAATCCCTTAATATTGTATTATTGTAAATATAAAAATCGTAAAGCGGTTCACAGAATACATTTACTTACCAATTTTTAACTGTTTAGTACAAATAGTTTTCGAATAAAGTGGCAATGAAATACGGACGGACAGACCGACAGACAGACATGACAAATCTATAAGTGTTTCGTTTTTTGCCATTCGGCTACGAAACCCTAAAAACCAGCCAAGTGCGAGTCGGACTCGCGCCAAAAGGTTTCCATTGCATCTAAAAATGAACAAAACAATGAACAATATTTTAACGCTCATTCTTACTACAGCAGTTTCACCATAAAGTCACATATCTAAAAAACAATATACTTAATCATATAACAAATAAAAAAAAAATGTTGAAAGTTCTGTCTACATACCAAAACCTATATTTTTTCAGAAGTCCACCCTTGTCTCTTATAAAATTTAACGGATCCACAATTTTTATCACTATCTAAGCGAATATCTCATCGACCATTAACTTAAGAAAAAACATAATTTTAGTACCTTGTTAACTTAAGTAGAAATATAAGTAAAAATTATGACAAATTATTTTTGTTGGGTTTAATTGGTAAAACAAAGTAAGACCTCTTCTTAGAGTGTCGATGACAATTTAAATTAAGTCAGTCCAAAAATAAACAAATTACTTTTATTTATTTAAATTATTAACAAATTAAATTATAATAAAAAAATAAGTCTTCTTCTTAGCGTATCGATGACAATTTACATTAAGTCAGTCCAAAAATTAACAAATTAAATTATAATAAAACAAATTAAATCTTCTTCTCAGCGTATCGGTGACAATTTAAATTAAGTCAGCCCAAAAATCAACAAATTAAATTATAATAAAACAAATTAAGTCATCTTCTTAGCGTGTCGATGACAATTTAAATTAAGTCAGCCCAAAATTTTACAATTTAAATAAAACTTTGGTTTAAAAAATAAAACGTTGCGTCAAATTGACACTTCGACCACAGATTATAACTGTTATGATTATTACCATTTTTCTTTTATTTGTGTTTTGAAACCTTATAATTGCTATTCTTTTTTTAACTTACGACGTAGGCCTGTTTCATCCATGAACCATAGTTTAATGACTTATTATTTCAGGAGTCCATGGCGTCAAATGAAGGCACCAAGTTACTGGGGAATGATAGCTCACAACTTTATACATGAAGAAGCTTTTGGTTCACAAGTCTTGATATACGGAAGACCAGAGATTCTTAATCAGGTTTATCTTAATTATACAAAACGAGCTATTTCCAACTTCTACGGCTACTTGAATCGATGGACTAACAAGGAATACAGACGAATCGACCCGGAACATAGTTTTAGATTAAATATATTTGGGCTCCCGGACGTGTCGACAGATTGGGCTTCTCTTTCTGTTATTGGTATTTGGTGAGTCTTTGCAGTTATGTAAAATTAATCATTTTAAATTGGTAAAGCATCTATTTTAAAAAAAAAAAAACATTATTTTGTCATATCCCTAGCATACCATCCCTCTCTAACCCAGAGAGGGACCCCTCTCATACCTCTCTGCCTTTTACTCCGCATAATTTTGAACAAAGAATGCCAGCAATTGCAGATATTATATTTATATCATAATGTATGTCTATGTACCTAATAGGTTTAATTCTAATCAGGGAACCTTACTTGTTCATGGACCCAAACGAAGAAGTGAAGATGCAGAGTATAGCATTACCGAAGATAGCAGAAGCAATTGCTAAGCAATGGTTTGGGTATGGGATCCACCCGGAAAACAGGCGATACGAATGGGTCGTGTCGGGTCTTGCCTCGTATGCAGGTTGGGAAATGATGAGAAAAGTAGGTATTAAATTGATATGGTTGGATTAAAAGATCATTTATATTACGGTTGAAAATTGTTTTTTATTGCATTGTATTTTCCCCAGATCAGGAACGTTGGCGAAACTCAGCTGGATGTCAATACTTTATTCGTAACTGAAGTCATACAAGAGGGTTTACTCCGTGATTCGTACTCAAGTTCAAAAGCATTAGAGCCAGAACATGATCTGTTCGAAGAAGATGTTATTAGAGACCAAATCGGTGTGAATGGAGTCCTGAAGTACAAGGCTCCGGCTTTAATGAGGATGATGAGGAACATGCTTGGTAATGCAGAGACTGATTTTGTTCAGTTAGCAGCACAAGGTCTTCTTAACGCAATGTAAGATTTTTATAGTGTTTTTTTTTTTTTTATTATATAGTCTTGCGTTTGGCCGTAACTCGCCTGGTGTGAAACGATGATGTAGTCTAGAGTGGAGCACGCTTGCCAGATTATAATCAGGGAACAGAGAAACCGGCAGTGAATTCCACAGACTGGCGGTGCACGTTTACCCTGAAAGAAAGCTTATTCAATGAAAATAAAGATTAATTAAGTAATACTGTATCACAAATATTTTTGTAATTTCGTCAATTTCTAGAACCACCTCTTCTTTCCAGGTATTGGCCACACCATGTAAACTCGTTAAAATTCATAGATGCCGTGAACAGCGAATGGCTTGGATCAAACAATAAAGATACAGTTGACGATTTTGGCGAGTTCTTGGAACCGTGGATTCAGACAAATGGATACCCACTGTTAAAAGTGTTACGATTAGGCAGTACTGCTGTGCTGGTTCTGTATGTAAGTAAATGTGTGTGATTTTGTAATTTTAAATATTTAGCCACAAGACAAAGACTTTTAAAAATACTTGCGAAAGACGGGACCGGGACAGCGGCAAAATAATCGTGTCTACTTGCAATGTGGTATTATTCCTTGTTATAAATTGATTCTTTAATTGTAGGAGAGTTTCGGTTTCTCCGACAAACAACTTGTGAGGTATCAAGTACCACTCACGTATACTACCAGCAGCGAACTTAACTTTGGTGAAGACAACCTCTACCCTGCCATAATGTTAGACAGCGCTGCAATTGTTCGTGTCGTTAAAGATGACTGGATTCTTTTCAATATTCAGGGGCAAGGTAAGCTTAACTAAACAATAAATGACACACCTGTGCATTCATCACTATCATCTTTCTGTGCTTGTCACATTACTTGTTGTCGCGCAACACGTTTTTTTCTTCCTACACCTTTCTTTTATAATTTCCCACATAATCCTTCCATCGTTTCCTCGACTTTCTTCTTCTACTCCATCGTTCAACATTTTTATATTCATCACTCTTTTAGTCGCAATCATGCGATTCGTCCCTCATCCCGATATGTCCATACCAAGACAGTCGGTTCTCTTTCAAGTTTTCTGGAACTGGCGCATCTTTTGAACTTCCTCTAGTAAGTATAATCGTTCCTTACTTTATCCATTCCTGTACGTACTTGAGCATTCAAAAGTACGGAAAAAAATTGCATTATTCCAATGTGTAAATATTTGTTTATTTATGCATACAAAAAATTAACAAATTTCATTCACAAGATAAAAAAGAAACTTCAAAAACAGAAACCAAACCGCAAAGAACCTTCCACTTTAGTTTTCTTATGATGAAGATTTTTGTTATGACTTTTACTCTTTGCTATCATCAGGGTACTATCGCGTCAATTATGAGGTTAGACTTTGGGAAGGAATCATTAAAGCTCTTGAAAACCCAGAAACGAGGAAACAAATTCATCCGCTCAATCGTGCTACGGTAAGTAACAAAAATCTTTTATTTCTTAGTAAAATAACGATATGCGAAAAAATTAAATACCCAAACGCAAGCTGTATCCTATATAGTACCATTATTGTAAAATCTCTCAGAAAATTATTGTCAAGGATATTAATTAATGTTTTGTAATTTTTTATCTATGTCTAAACGTTTGGTATCTAAATTAAGAGTTTTTGTGGCTGAAAGAATTCAACGAAATCTGTGAAACCTTTTTATTTATATGATCTATACCATATTTTACGCAAAAAAAGAATCTTGAATCATACATAAAAAGTATTACTCATGCTGTGGTTTAGGGGTTTATTAAATGTTAATAATGGTTAGTAAAGTAGTCCTCAAAATAGTTTATGATTGAGAGATGTCTTATTATTTTATTAATGAACTTGAAACTGACACGGTCACTAACACTATCAATAATACTAGTAACGGCATATTTAACATGTTTAACTTCAGTTTATCCGTGATCATGGTGTTTGCAACAGCGCTGAAATATCGGGAAATCGAAAAAAATAGTAAACATACGCTACTAGTATTATTAAAAAAAGGTAGGTTAACTTGCATCTCGAAAGGCTTATAACTTTCTCCTGATTTTCACGAGATATGTTCTGAACGATTACAGAGTAATAATAAACTTATTTTGTTCACAGCTTGTAGATGATGCCCTTAACATAGCCAGAGCAGGAAGATTAGACTATGATATCGCATTCAGATTAGTTCTAACCATGGAACATGAAACCGAATACGCGCCGTGGAAAGCTTTTATTAGAAATATGGACTTCTTGAGAAAACGCTTAGTAGCGTATTCTCGTGTCGACGAAGATATAGTTTCCGACATTTATTTGGTAATTATTTTGAAAACAACCTGGTTATTTCAATAAAACTTTGTTTCTGGGAGGACAACACGTCTGGGATGCATAGGTCTGTATAATATTGTGTATTTGGATGGAATGTTAAATACAATATTTTCTTACTGCAGAGAATGATTGAAAAAACAATAGGAGCTTTTGAGGATCAAATAGGATTCTACCCTGATGCGTCTTGGGAAGAACCTATGATGACGTTGACTCGAAGTCTGGTGATGGATCACGCTTGCAGAGCCAATTACCAGCCTTGTATAGCTGCTGCCAAGCAGTGGTTCTACGATCCTCATAACAATACAGTAATGTGAGTGACCCAAACTACTGATATTCATACTATTTTAACATTCCAGAGAGAGAGAGAGAGAGAGCCCTTACCTATATACCTTTTGGTTCCAGCAACCCCAGCATCCCTCATGATATAAGACCAGCTGTATACTGTACGATGGTAAGGGAAGGCGATGAAAAGATCTTGGAAGCGTTGAATGTAAGGTTGGAGTCCGAACCGACTCTTGGTGAGAGACTTATCATTTTGGAGTCGTTGGCTTGTTCTCAAGACGAAGGCTACATTAATAGGTGAGTACTTGTGCATTACTGTGATATTTCTTTGCTTTCATAAAATAGTGTTTTCGTCCTGCGAATGATGAATTTGATGATTTAACTGAAAAATGGGTTTAGAGTACCGCTCGCGCTAGGAAAGAATTTAGGCACGATCGTAATAAAAATCGGACTCAATTTTATCATTTAGTACAGTGGTTCCCAACCTTTCTTAGACTAGGGTCCACCTTGGTGTCATTATTGTTAGCAGGGACCATAGGTCTATCATATTTAGAGGGGTGCACCTTTAACTCACACAATGCAAAAATTGTAAAATGAGATGAAAAGCTTTAGAATTAAGATAGTTAAGGATACTAGAGCGATCAAAGTGATCTCGATAACTTTAGCAATCATTCATACAGTCATAGGAACAGGTTTGCAATTTTATTGCAGAAATGCTTATGAATTGCAAGAGTGAGCGCAGCAAGTTAGACCTCACCCGCCTCTGATAGTTTTTCAATGAATATGGTTGAGTTTGAGCACGGAAGATGTCAGTGCAAGTTAAAAATACGAAAAACATTTTAATAATAAGAATTAAAATAAATGCATAAATAACATTTCAATTTGTCAATTTTCGGACCATATTTTAAGCTCTTGCGGACCCACTGGTGGTTCGCGGACCACAGTTTGGGAATCAATGATTTAGTACATCGACGAACACTTTTAAGACTTTCTTACCATAGTTTCTGGAGCTAGATTTTATGCCTTTAGTACAATTATTTGTTGTAAATTTTCATACGAAACTTTTATACTTACAGGTTACTTGAACAAACTATTGCACCAAATAGCCCATACGGTTTCGAGGAACGAGTGAAAATCTTTGCTGCAGTTGCAGAAAGCAGTTACGACAATGCAAATGTGGCTCGCCAATTTTTGAGTTTGAGGACTTCAGAAATCAGGAAAATGTTCGTGTACTATCAAATCTATTTAAGAAATATACAAGAAGTTTTTTTTTCTACTTAGCTGTGACGTGATACCTAGGAACAGTAAAGTTTCAACTTTTTGTTTAGTGAATAATTTGGAAATAAATCAACGTCCGTGATGAGAATCATTGGGGTAATTCAAATACCATATGTTCCAAAGAGCTCAATGGTTGATAATTGCGAACCTACAATTTTTTTCAAAGTAACTTAATAATTGCTGTCTTTGTCTGTTTGGATTATTGGCCGGAGTATATTAAATATTGTGATTTCAAAAGTTAAATAATTATGTCTATTTCAGGTACGGTGGCCCTGAGAAACTTGAAGAGGTTATTTTCACCCTGGCTGATAATTTAGCTGATGAATATTTAAGTTTCCAAGTATGTATTGAACTACAATGATACATGTATCAAAAGCAGAAAATAATTAAAAGGGAATGTGCCCAGAAGGCTACTAGCAGCTGTTACTGATAATTTTTGGTGGAAGAACTCAATAACACTGCCCGAGCCGGGAATTTGCTCACGCTCGCCTTCTTACCTGTAGAAGCGATTTGTGGTATCCTTTAACATCTTGCAGACCTTTCGTTAATAAAATAAAACCATCTACATTAACTGAACAGGTCTTCTCATAATCCAGGCTTATTTTTGCTTATTTTTAAAATTTCTTACTTGTTTCAAGCAAACGACTAAAATTCAAAAATGCTTAGTAATGCCAGCAACAAAAAATAAATAAAATTTCAAAATAAAACCAAACTGCGTATAGATCATTGATAATTTGCAAATAAAGAAGAAATTCGAGCACAGCAAGAACATGTGAAGTTAATTGACTGATGTTCGCTGTACTTCTTGTTAGAGAAATCATCAACTTATCCCAACCTGGATCCCAAATAGGTTGGGATAAGTTGATGATCGCTCTCTCTCTCACGCAGCATATCTTCTTCTTTCACATTTCTCTAAAAATGCAAACAATGACAGTAGGTACAAAAAAAAAGTAAAATATCTCGGCATCAAAAAACTATTATAAGAAATCACAAAAAGTTAAAACAATATTGGAGTTTGAACTTGCGACCCCGTTGTATAAAGCGTACATGAGACCGCTAGGTTGTTTGCTCCGATCACAATAATTTCAAATAGCTATTCTCATATACGTCATGACTGAAACGTCACACAATTGAAAAATAAAGAAATAATCCAAAAATTCTCACGATCTTAAGAGCGTTTATACCTTACCGCTTTTCATACAAACTTTCAAGTCGTTATTTTCCGAAATGACTGAACCGATTTAAATGAAACTTTATACGCATAAGCAGGATACATAGATCTAAAAAGTTACTAAAAAATATTTTTAAAATGTGTTTTAAAAAAAGGGATAATTGGAATTTTCTGTTTCTATAGAAAATTTATAATTGGTCTAATTTAACTGTAATACTATTTTTCGAAAATGTTTTTAGAAACTTTTTAGATTTGTGTATCCTGCTTATGTGTACGAGGTTTCATTTAAATCGGTTCAGTCATTTCGGAAAATAACGACTTGAAAGTTTGTATGAAAAGCGGTAAGGTATAAACGCTCTTAAGCGAGTAGCGTGATAATACTTATGTAGCCTAACATTTGAAGAAGCCTGTAAGGAATATTTTTGCAATAGAATCCATGTAGTTGTTTTTGCGCCAACTCGGAACATTGATTTGAATTTTTACGATTTTATAATACTATATGTAATAGTTAGATGTAAATAGGTGCTGCATTTGTATGTTTGTTTGATTTTGTGACAAATGTAAACGAGTTTTTTTTCGAATGCGACATCTCCAGATGTCGCTTTCGAAAAAAACTCGTTTACTTTAGAATCTATTACCACATCTAAACAAAAACTTTCTTTTCACAGTTTTCAAACTGGGTAAATGCCATGAATAACAATTTACAAAACTCTCAATTGGCGGCCGAGCGAGCTCTCGGACAAGTTAATGAGAACCGTCTGTGGGATGCGAGTTACAAGAAGTATATTTATTCATGGATCATCGACCACGCATCATAATGTTATAAGATTGAGATAAAATAATGGCAGGGTTATGAACGGATACATGATGGATGTTTAGTCAACTCACATATAAAATTGTCGCATTTTCCGAAGTAATTGTAGTTAAAAGAGTATTAAAACTCCTGTTTTGTAACAATAATTATACATAGTCTTGTAAATGTATTGCTGGGGAGTTTGTATCACCACTTCTTCTCTTCGGGGTTATTATTAAGACATATTATTGTCAACAGTTTTAAATATTATGAGATGTTTCATAAACTTTTTAAATAAAAATACAGTATGTTCTTATTTTTATTATCGTTTAATTTTATCGTTTTCCCTCTGGTAGAATATTGTGGTAAACATTTAATAAATAAAATGATTTTCTTAAAGTTACAAAACCTACAAATAATTAGTGATATAATTAATCAATTTTTAGTAATAATCTAATGTTATTAGTATTATTTCAAATTTGTAGAGCAGATATTGCTAAACAATTGAAAGTCATAGACAAAATCAACACGCGACGATTATGATACCTGTTTTACGTAACATAGAGTGCCATTTCGACAGTTGGGTCAGCAGCACTTATGATACGTATCGTCCTAGCCAAGATACCCGCCTCGACCTGTGACCCAAACCAAAACAAATAGCAACATTATAGATGGAAACAGTAAAGAATAAACAAGCTTTTGTATCAAATGAAATACGTATTTACCTTGAACGGTATAACATCACACTGGGATTCCTCTAAGGGTTAGGCAGAGGTGTACCTAACAAGTACACCGACATTTCACCAGTTATGTATAAGTCCCATGTAATAGGGGGTGAGCCTATTGCCATCAACCAGACACAAATCCAGATTCCGGGATTGCTGCTGAGAAATTCCTGATGGAAAAACGCAATAGCATTTTGCTCAACCCGGGAATCGAACCAAGGACGAGGAGGAGGAGGAGGCAGGAAGATGGAACCGCTCTCTAACAAATATTGGTAATAGTGTTATCTAGGTTTGTTTCTAAGTGGTTTTTCCGCTAAGATAAAGCACTCAATAACAACACTAATCCCATAATTAAGATATCAAGGATAATCAATCAAAGCTGGTAATTACTGTTAACTATCTTCTGTTTTGACACATCACAAAGCTAAAAAAAAAAAAAAATGTGATAAAAAATCCATTTGGATAAAACACAAAAAATGTTTCTACATACCTACCAATGTTCGTTATAGTCTTTGAAACCATAACACCGATGTGCCCTTTTTTTATTTTTATTTTTTTCGGATGGGAAATCATCAAATGACTTCTTCCGCTCTGAGCGGAAGGGAGTGTCAGATTTTACTGACTAAAACCCATCTATGTTCCTTCTTAGCCCTTTGTGTTCCAGGGCCACGGTATCTCTTTCGAACAGCTCGCAGCCCTGGCAGGCATCGGCCCTCTCGGACCCCTTCCGATTTACTGACATCTCCTTGAGGCGCGCGTGGAACACGATCGGGCCGTCGGCACGGCTTGTCGTCATAAGACGGACGGACGGTGAAACCGATGTGCCCTAAACCGGTTTTCCTAGAACGGCAATAATACAAATATGGTATCAGACCACTAAAACAATGAAAAAAAAAAGGAAAAAGTGCATTGCAACGTCTTTTTTTTTTTTGAATGGCATCTCTCAGTTCAACCTATGAGGTTGTCGTCTGCTTAACCGGACTATCCTGTGGGTGCCTTTAGAGAAAGGCCTCCAGCCAGGGCATCAAAACTTACAAACTAAGCGACTGCACGCTAAGGGCACCCCCTGTGGGGTACGAACCTCGGCTTAGGGCGTCGCTGTGGGAGGACTGCATGGGGACAGGCTGGATCTGAATGGTATCATTATTTAGGGGCTGATTTAAAACTACTGGCACAGCATCGCGGGCTGGCTCGAGCGAGGGTCGGGGAGGGCATGGACCGGGACGTCGCGACGGACCTCGACGGCGAGGTCGGAAAGACGGCGGTTTGAGTCGGAACTTTTTAAGAGTGCTAGTCTCTTTGCTACTCTCCTGGAGGAGGGTGATAGCATCATCTGGAGTGACGAGGGTATGCCTAGGACGGCGTACTGTACTAATGCGCGAGGGTTCGTAACGGGCGGCCGCTGCGATCAGGGGATTACGGTGTTTAATGGCGTTATCGAAGAACCGCTTCGAAAGCTGTTTCATAAACTGAAGGACGGTGGGCATTCTAAGGTCTACGTGTAGACGGTCATGACGGACATAAAAAGGGGCTCCCGTGACTCTACGTAAGAACCGGTTCTGATTGCAACGCACGGTACAACTAGTATTTTTGTATTTAAACAAAACCTAAATCGATAAAGTGTAGATAATACACTACCCATCTGCGCCTTGTATATGGACATGACGAAAGCCTTCGATCATGTCGATCACAAAATACTTATCGACAAATTAGAAAGATATGGCATACGCGGCAAAGGTCTAGATCTTATCACATCATATTTAAGCAACCGGCAACAATACACGGAAATAACAAATATAAATATTAAAACTAAGCGTGAAATCAGTTATCGGTCAAAACTTAGAACGGTGACGTACGGTGTACCGCAGGGGAGCGTATTGGGTCCCCCACTATTTCTGGTGTACATAAATGATCTTCCAAAAAGTGTCAAGCACCCAACTGTATTATTTGCTGATGATTGTACAATAACTATAAAAAAAGATGAATCCTACAACTATGAACAAGAAATCAATGACACACTAAAGCAAACAATAGATTGGTTAGAGACAAACAATTTAAAAATTAACTTAGAAAAGACGTGTATAATGCATTTTAGTCAGCGACAACGACAGCTACCGATTAATATTAGTCATAATGGAAATTCAGTCACAAAAACGGATACTACAAAGTTTTTAGGGTTAGTGATAGACAGCCAACTTACTTGGAAATGGCAGGTTGAAGAAATTTGCAAAAAACTTAACAGTTTTGCTTTTGCTCTTCATAAGCTGTCTAAATATGTAAACCGTGACGCCGTGCTTATTGCCTACCATAGCTACGTAGAATCAGTTCTACGATACGGAGTAATTTTCTGGGGTAATTCGACAGACAAGAATTTCGTTTTTATTGCACAAAAAAAATGCGTACGCGCTATATGTAATCTACAGTCAAGGGATAGTTGTAAGCCATATTTTAAATCTTTGAAGCTTCTTACATTGCCGTCATTATATATCTTTGAGGTGGCAGTGTTCGTTAAGACAAACCCACAGCTTTTCGAAGTTAAAGCCCCAACCGATCCACGGTTGAGAAAAAGGGAATCGAACATTCTTTGTGTTGATCGCAGTAAAACAGCACTCCTAAGTAAAAGCTTTTATAGAATGGCTCCAATTATTTTCAACAAAATTCCACGACATTTAAAGAAACTTAATAATAATTTGTTTAAAAAAAAATTAAAACAATTTTTAATTCATAAAAGCTACTACTCCACAGCTGAGTTTATGGAGGACAAGACATTTTGATTATGATTATTTTTGTTTATTTGTTTTTACTTTAATAATTGTGTGTGTTAGTACGTAAGGAAATGTGTATTAATAATATGTAATTGTGTTATTTAATTTAAAATTTTGTGTCTATTGTTTTGACATACCTAACTCTATTATGATTCGTATGCTCTCGGGTAAAATGTAGCGAACTAGCCATTTCTGTATAACATCTTATTGTAATGAAACCTACATTTACGAATAAATTTGATTTGATTTGATTTGATTTGATCGAGGTAATTGCTACCGAAGTAGACCGCGGCGAATGTGGTGTGACGATCAGCTGGTCTTCCATGACGTCTTAAAGCAGTATTGTTTTACTCTTATTCCAGTGTGGGAAAGAGACGGAGCTATTCAGGATGTCTAGCGCCATCTCTTTCCCACACTGGAAAAGGGGTAAAACAATAATGTTTTAAGACGTCATGGTAGGCCAGCAGATCTTGTTTGCGGGGCAAACATGTCCAGAGATCGTCCAAGATAGAGGTTCGAAAGGAGAAAGGAGAGGCATTTGCCTAGCAGTGGAACACATGACAGGCTAGCAAAAAAAAACCTCGTTGGTCCAGTGGTGGCTCAGTAGGAGTTCTTGGGTTCGCGCAGGTCAGCCGAAGTGGTATTGGTTTTACATCAGAAATTTCTCAGTAGAAGCACGGAGAATGGATTTTTGCAAGCTTGATGACAATAACCTCTCTAGGTGGCATGTGAGTGTCCCACTGGAACACCTTTGAGTAACTCTTCGGAGAAATAAAGACGTAAAGGCAGTATATTTTAACTCTTAACGTTGCTTTTAAAAAATATTAATTTAGTTTATGTTTGAACATGTCACTGTCCGGCCAATGAACATATCCGTACGCAAAAATTACGCCCATCTGAAAAAAGGACAAAGCGACAAAAACATTGATTATACCTAGTAATTAGTTATAATATCATCACGATATGATGTCACATAATACTTTCCTGCCTGATTGTTGACACATATCTCATTATCTTAACGATCAATCAATAACTGCTTGACTATACCTACCGAAACAATTATTTAAAAACTTACGCATCTTCCATACGCTACATTTATTTTACAACCGTACATCGAAACACCGCATGGGCAGTGTTGTGATCAGCCTTTAAAATTCAATAAAAATGGTTCATACTACTTTCAAGTGGAAGTACACCTTCTTTTCATCCGTGATAATATTTATCGTGTTTGCAAACTCGTCACCGACAGTCGGCACCGTTAAAGATTCGGTAGTGCCTAAACTTATTGAAGAAAATGAAAAAGTAACTGTTGTAACACAAGCAGGGAATGCAACTAGTGTTGGTTCAAGAAGAAATGTAAGACCTGGTCAGACAGTACTGGGTTATGATATTGATATAACAGTCAACGGGGATTCCTTTGATGGACGTGTTATTCTTGATATTAGGCTATCCTTAGCCACGAGGGAAGATGGAATAGTTCTACACGCCAAAGACCTAGTTATCAAATCTGTGAAAGTTGGAGTGTTTTCAAGCACAAACGCCATAGTGGCAAACTTCTATGTAGAAGATGGACTCCTGTATATTGACCCACCCATCGCCGCTTCAACTCTAACGGTTGTCATAGACTACAAAGGCTTACTAGCGAACGATGGTCATGGACTTCACCTGGGAAAATACAATCAAAAGTAATGACTTGTTTCTGCTAACAATTTATTTTCTCATTTAGGGCTTTCCTTACAATCATGATACACGTTTTACTTCGTCTATCTGCGAATTAAATATCATGGATGGACAGAAATAACTATATCCAACAGTCGCATTGATGCTTTAGATAAAATCTATCGATTGAAAAATTTTGCTGTAACGCTGCTTTTGATCATCTTGTTCTTTTTTGTGTCACCAGCATAAGATTACTTTATTTGTTGGTCATTTTCTTCAAAATATTCATATAACCTTAATCTCTTCTTATTTTAAGCAATTATCTGGCAATGAATCTGCATCCATCGTACGCAAGTCGCGTGTTTCCCTGCATGGACGAGCTTACCGAGATGCCAAGATTGAGGTTAAAGTTTAACAATTTGGAATACTCAAGAATGGTGTCGAATTCTGCGTTGGAGGAAAACAGCGTGTAAGTACATCAAAATAAAGTGCATGTTAATATGTATATATTATATAAACAACTTACACACAAACACACATATATGTATATAAGTAGTGGTATTATAAATAAATATATATAGGCCTCATACATATAATAGGCTGATCCAACCATCTCTGGACGGTCGGATGAGCCCGTATCTATTCAGAATTGAACAAAAACAGCCAAGTGCGAGTCAGACTCACGCCGCGGGTTTCGTTGCACGAACCTTTTATAAATAGAAATATAAGTAACAGTTATAACAAATTATTATTGTTGAGTTCCACTGGTACAACAAATTAAATCTTCTTCTTAGTGTGACGATGACAATTTAAATTGGGTCACCCCAAAATTTACAAATAATATAAAAATGTGGTAGAATAAATAAAAACCTGGCGTCCAACTGACAGGCCGACCACAGATTAGTAGATGCCCATTAATAGCTATTCTTGTTTTGCTCACGACGTAAGCCTTATGAGCCTCATTATGAAAAATCAAGTAGGCGTTAATTTGGTTTCAAAGACCATACTTTACTAATTTATTATTTCAGGAATCAAAACCGACAATTGTCAATGCCGCCAAGTCATTGGGGAATGATAGCTCACAACTTTACAAATGTAAACGCAATTCCTTTAAATATCTTGATATACGGAAGACCAGAGATCCTTAATCAGTTTTCTTTACACTATACAAAACGAACTATTTTCTACATCTACGGCTTCTTACATCGATGGACTAACAAGGAATACACTGATATTGACCAGTATCAAGATAATAGATTAAATATATTTGGACTCCCAGACGTGTCGACAGATTGGAATGCTCTTTCTATTATTGGTATTTGGTGAGTCTTTGCAGTTGTGAATTATGTAAAATTAATCATAATGCATCTTTAAAAAAAAAAAGTTTTAAAATCATAATTTTGTCATAGCCCTGGCGAACCATCCCTCTGTAAGTCAACACTGTCTTTCACTTCACGTATTGTAAACAAAGGCAGCAATTGAAGATATTGTATTCAAATCATAATTTATGTACCCGATAGCTTCATGTGGTTTTTTTATTCTAATCAGGGAACCTTACTTAATCGTGGAGTACGTAGAAGTGAAAATGCAAAGTATAGCACTACCAAAGATAGCAGAAGCAATTGCTAAGCAGTGGTTTGGGTATGCGATCTACCCGCAAAACAGGCGATACGAATGGGTCGTGTCGGGTCTTGCCTCGTATGCAGGTTGGGAAATCATGAGAAAAGTAGGTATTAAATAGATATGGTTGGATTAAAAGATCTTTATATTTCTTCGGTTGAAAAAAGGTTTTTATTGCATTGTATTTTCCCCAGATCAGGAACGTTGGCGAAACTCGACTGGATGTCAATACTTTATTCGTAACTGAAGTCATACAAGAGGGTTTACTCCGTGATTCGTACTCAAGTTCAAAAGCATTAGAGCCAGAATTTGATCTGTTCGAAGAAGATGTTATTAGAGACCAAATCGGTGTGAATGGAGTCCTGAAGTACAAGGCTCCGGCTTTAATGAGAATGATGAAGAACATGCTTGGTAATGCAGAGACTGATTTCGTTCAGTTAGCAGCACAAGCTCTCCTTCGCGAAATGTAAGATTTTTAACTAAATATCCTTATGTTTGGCCGCAATGCAGCCTAGTGTGGTTACACGCTTGCTTAGAAGAAACTGATTTACTCGACCTTTGAACAGATCCAGATTACAATGATCAGGAAACGGAGAAGCCGTCAGTGAATTCCAGATTGGCGGTTCCCACACTAAATGTTTGCAAAGCACTTTGTTCGGATGGAACTTCAACCTTATAAACTATCCACGACTATCCTGCAAGAACGCTTATTCATGAAAATAAAGATTAATTTAGTTGTAGTGTAGTTTTTTGTAACTTTTTTGAAATAATCGCCAATTACTACAACCACGTCTTCTTTCAGGTCTTTAAACTGGGTGAACTCGTTAAACTTTATAGATGCTGTGAACAGCGAATGGCTTGGATCAAGCCATAATGATATAGTTGGCAATTTTGGCGAGTTCTTGGAACCGTGGATTCAGACTAATGGATACCCATTATTAACCGTTTTACGATTAAACATTAATACTGTGATTGTTGTGCAGGTAAGAAAAGTGCTAATTGGTGTAACTTTTAAATTCTAGCTACAAAAACTTTTAAACATACTTGCGATAGACGGGACCGGAATGTCTTTGTCTAGCTATAGTGATATCACCGCCAATACGCCCGCAAGTATATAATACATAATCCAATATCTATTCTTCCTTGTCATTAATTGCATATTTAATTGTAGAAGAGTTTCGGTTTCTCCAACAAACAACATGTGAGGTACCAAGTGCCACTCACGTACACTACCAGCAGCGAATGTAACTTTGGTGAAGACAACCTATACCCTGCCATAATGTTAGACGGCTTTGCAATTGTTCCTTTCGGTAACGATGACTGGATTCTTTTCAATATCCAGGGGCAAGGTAAGCTTAACAAAGCAATATTTGACACACCTGAGCATTCATCACCATAATCTTTCTGCCCTTGTCCCACGTTAGTTGTTGTCACGCAACATGTTTTTTCTTCCATTCTTCCGTGTTAACCGTTCCTGCAACCATTTACCTACCTTTTTCCTTCATATAATTTCTCACATAATCCTTCCATCGTTTCCTTGACCTTCATCTTCTACTCCATCCTTCGACATTTTTATATTCATCACTCTTTTAGTCACAATAATGCGATTCGTCCCTCCTCATGATATTTCCATACCAAGACAGTCCATTCCTTTTCAGATTTTCTGCAACTGGCGCAACTTTCGAACTTCCTCTGGTATACTCGTTCTTTACTTTATCCATCCTTGTACGTACCTGAGCATTCAAAAAATGTTGTTCCAATGTGTAAATATTTGTTTATTTATGCATTAAAATACGAAAATTGAACGAATTTCATTCACAAGGTAAAACCAACTTAAAATACAGAAACCAAACCGTAAAGGACCTTTCACTTTAGTCTTTTTATGATGAAGATTATTGTAATGACTTTTACTCTTTGCTATCATCAGGGTACTATCGCGTCAATTACGAAGTCAACCTTTGGGAAGGAATCATTAAAGCTCTTGATAACCCAAAGACGAGGAAACAAATTCATCCGCTCAATCGTGCTACGGTAAGTAACAAAAATCTCTTGTTTTCTGTCGTAGTAAAATAACGATATACGAGAAATGTAATACCCCGAACGCAAACTTTGCACATACATGAAAACGTAGTATATACTCCGTGGTAGCTTCATAAGACGTTAATAATTCAATATGCATAACGAAGTATCTCTCATAAATAATTTTCCATTCAGATGTTTTAATATTTTATAACAAACACAAAAGTGTTATATTGTGCAAGTGTTTATTTTGCATCTTGAATGGCTTTGGTAGTGTTTTAACTTTTTCTAGATTATCAAGAGACATGTTTTGAATGATTACAGAGTAATAATGATCTAACTTTGTTCACAGCTTGTAGATGATGCCCTTAACATAGCCAGAGCAGGAAGATTAGACTATGATATCGCATTCAGATTAGTTCTAACCATGGAACATGAAATCGAATACGCGGCTTGGAAAGCTTTTGTCAGAAACATGGACTTCTTGAGGAAACGCTTGGTTGCTTATGCTCGTGGTGACGAAGATTTAATTTCCGACATTTATTCGGTAATTATTCTGAAAACAACCTGGTTATTTCAATAAAACTTTGTATCTGGGATGCATAGGCCTATATTGTGTATTTGGATGGAATGTTCAATACAATGCTTTCTTACTGCAGAGAATGATTAAAAAACAATAGGAGCTTTTGAGGATCAAATAGGATTCTACCCTGATGCGTCTTGGGAAGAACCTATGATGACGTTGACTCGAAGTCTGGTGATGGATCACGCTTGCAGAGCCAATTACCAGCCTTGTATAGCTGCTGCCAAGCAGTGGTTCTACGATCCTCATAACAATAAAGTAGTGTGAGTGGCCCACTTTTTTTTAAATTATGAATACAGCATGCATCAGAAAATTGTCGTCATATTAAAGGATGAGTATAGGCCATTAGCAAACACTTCTCCGTGAAACCATACTCCTTTTTGCGGTTACGATGTTGGTCTCAATCAAAAAGTTCATTTTGATTCATGCTGTATAAAAATGATTATTTATCATACACATACAGTTAAAAAAAACAACTGCAATTCACCGAAAAAGAGGAATCTTTTAATTTTCTTATTTCTCAATAATCAAAATACTATTATTCTTCAAAATTTATACTAAACTGGCAATTTATTGTGCTTAAAATATCAGAGAGAATCAAACGCCTATTAAATAACCATTCGTGTTGCTTTTTTAATAAATTTTGATACAGAAATTAATATGCCTTTTGGTTTCAGTAATCCCAGCATCCCTCATGATATCAGACCGGCTGTATACTGTACGATGGTAAGGGAAGGCGACGAAAAGATCTTGGAAGCGTTGAGTGTAAGGTTGGAGTCCGAACCGACTCTTGGTGAGAGGCTTATAATTTTGGAATCGTTGGCTTGTTCGCAAGACGAAGGCTTTATTAATAGGTGAGTACATGTGTATTATTGGGATTCCTTAGCTGTCATCATAATATAGCTTTTAGTCCTGCCATTCACTCAATTTTATCATACGTACGAATTCTTATCGTACGTAGGTTACAATTGAGTCCGATTTTGAACACAATCGAGCCAAAAATCGTTCCTAGCGGTACTCCAATCACATTTTTCAGTTCAATGATAAAAAAATTAAAAAATTTCTTACCATATTTTCTGGAATTGGATTTTATGACTTTAAGTAGGTACAACTAGTTTTGTCAAAAAGTATCATTTTTTACAGATTACTTGAACAAACTATTGCATCAAATAGCCCATACGGTGTCGAAGAACGAGTGAAGATCATCACTGCAGTTGCAGGAAGCAGTTATGCGAATACAAATTTAGCTCTCCAATTTTTGAGATTGAGAACTTCAGAAATCAGGAAAATGTATGTGTACTATCAAATTCTATTTAGGAAATATACAAGAAGTTGCTTTTTCTACTTACCTAAGTTCATTTTTTATTTGTTGTTTAGTAAATAATTTGGAAATAAATCAACGTCCCTCACGAGGTAGGTCATTGGGATAAAGCAAATAAATGTTAAAGTGTTCTTAAGAGCTTAACGGTTGATAACTGTCAAATTAATAATTACTTCAAAGTGACTCTATAATTTGCTGTATTTGTATGTGTGGACTAATGACCAGAGTATATTTAGGTTTTGATACAGTAGCTAACTAATCTTATGATTTAAATAATCATTTCTATTTTAGGTACGGTGGTTCTGAGAAACTTGAAGAGGTGATTTTCGTCCTGGCAGATAATTTGGCCGATGAAGACCTAAGTTTTCAAGTAAGTCATCATCTGCCTAGCCCTTTCAAGCCTTTAGCCAACTATGTTGGGGTGGATAATCTTTCATAGCCAATGACCGACATTCTTTATTTCACTGTTATTAAATGTAAATACATTTTTTTTTTAACATCTTCAGTTTAGCTTTCATACGGACGATGGCTGCACCTTATCTATTCTGTCCTTGTAGTAATAAATGCAGCAACCGACATTTTGAGAAATTCCTGTTAAAAAAATTACATCGAAGGAGCATTAGAAAAAAAATGGAGTCTGGTCAAAATCAGAAATGCAGCATTAGTATGTTTGTCTGATTTTGTGCGACAATGATATCGCGATTTTCTGAAAAGTGGTTTTTTTCAAAGGTTAGGGACAGGAGCAGGTATCACCACACCTAAACGAAAATTTTCTTTTCACAGTTTTCAAACTGGGTAAATGCCATGAATAACAATTTACAAAACTCTCAATTGGCGGCCGAGCGAGCTCTCGGACAAGTTAATGAGAATCTTCTGTGGGATGCGAGCTTCAAGAAGTATGTCTATTCATGGATAGTTGAGCATGCATCATAGTGTTGTGACATGGACTTATACTAATGGCAGGGTCACAGCGTGATGGGTGTTTTGCAAAAATGTGCCAACCCACATCCAAATTTATCCCATTTTCCGAAATATTGTAATGATGTACACATACATGTTGGAAAGGATTGATTTAATGCTTGCTATACCATTAAATGTTTAATTATTATTTCAACGTACTTAACTGAATTAATAAGACTATGAGGGTTGGCTCATTTTGGAAGAACTAAAACCTTATTCAAAGTAAAAGAGTACCAAAATTCCGTTTTTTTTGTTACAATAATTATCATAGTCTTGCATTAATAAGACTGTTGGGGTTGTCTTGCATAATGTTTTTAGTGTTATATTAATACATTTTAATGTTATCAGTTTCAAATGTTATCGGATGTCCTAAAAAGTAAATAAAAAAAAACTACAACTTTTAATTTTCGTTTTATTTTATCGTTTTCCCTCTAGTATTAAATTGTAATAAACATTAAATAAATAAAACAACTATCTTATAGTTACAAAACATAAATTTAAACATAATATAGTGATATAATGAATCAAGTTAAATTAATATTTTTATTATGTTAGGATTATTAAAAAGGCCAGACTAAGGCACATTATATTTTTATTACTTTACTTAAATTAATATGTACATAAATTGATAATTATATAAAAGCTTATATAAATTGGTTAAGAATTAAAAATGTTTTGACTAGAACTAAACCGTTAAATTATCATTAATTTTTAATTGCAATAACTTTACAAAAACATTGTTTTTTTAACGTATTTCGCTATTTTATTCCAAGAGAATTTAGAAGGTAGGAATGTGATTTTTGCAAATTATTATCCCCTTATTTTGCTTGTTTTAATCAAAAGCCAATCTTTAAGATTATTTTGAAAGTTCAGAAATTTAGAGGTGGGAAAAGTCTTGGAAAACATTTAAAAAAATTAACAACCTGAACAAAATAGCCTATAAAATAAATAACTCGTAGAAATCAAATTCAAACATGAGGCAAGTCTATTAAAAAATAAATACTTTAAAAATGATGACTGGACCAAAATGTTTCCTTCAATAAATATTATATTCCCATTGCAATCTAGCAATAAATTATTTACCTTGTGAAAATGTTTATTAGAGTTGCAATTAATAAAAGCATAATTGAATATTCTGCCGATGATGCTCCTCTTGAATGCAGCTTTTCAGGCACAGCTACAGTTGTCTGTAAAAATTAAAATAAAACTTGTCACTATTAGGTTAAACGACAACCACCTATTTTGAAGGAAATTTGATTTTAGTATAAATCGTTTCTATGATTTTAAGGCTGCAGCTAAATTATTCAGTTCAGTCATGATTGTAAATCACAGTAACATTCAAGATTCAAAAGTTAAATTAAAAAAAAAATAATTTTCACGTAATGTCACCTGCACCATGCTACACCACAAATAAGTAGGTCATCTCGAAAACAGTCCATCCAATTTTTTTGGTCATTCTCTCCTTTGTCATCACTCAACATTATTTTATATGGATAACTCCACAAATCATTAAAAGCAGATTTTCAAACATGCAGACCCTATTTCAAACGTGGTCGCTCACAATATGCCTCATCAAAAGGCTCAGTCACCCAAAGGGCAATGGAGAAGGCTATGCTCGGAGTTTCCTTGCGTGATCAAATCAGAAATGAGGACATTGCACGAAGAATTGCCAAACTTAAGTAGCAGTGGGCACATTGCTCGCAGAACGGATGGGCGATGTGGCCGAAAAGTTCTGGAATGGCGACCGCGAACCGGGAGACGAAGCGTTGGAAGGCCTCCCACTAGGTGGAGCGATAACCTGTAGAAGGTTGCGGGGATCCGCTGGATGCGAGGCGCACGGGACCGGGCAATGTGGCGACACTTGGGGGAGGCCTATGTCCAGCAGTGGACGTCTTTCGGCTGAAATGATGTTGATGAGGCCCTATTTCACCCCTCAGTGTCCAAAATTTTTGCTTGCAGCCAACGTCAAAACAGTTTTCTTTATGCCATTATTTAGACCGATTTGTTAAGCAGTTAAAGTTAGACGTTGACAGTCAGGACCACAGTTCAGGGTAAAAAAAGTTTAGATTTTCGGATTACAATTCTCACCTTTTCAGTTGAAGACATCACAATAGGCATTGGTCTCGGCTCTCCTATCGGAATCATTCCGAAAAATCTGGTGTTCGCGCGTCTGGAATGAAGCAAAGACAAATAATAAATAATTTACACAGACGTGTCTCATACAGTTTCTTTCTACTTAGTCTTATAATATATTTTAGACTTTTTTCTTCTGCAATGTTTAGCGTAATTTTTTTTTAAAAAAACGTTGCCCCACACTAGGAATTTCTCCTGTGTCGTGGGTGCGTTTAAAAACATTTAAACTCACATACACAAACAGCCAGACCCGGAACAAATATCTGTAGGCCATACAAATATTTGTTCCGTGCGGGGATCGAACCCGCGACACGCAGCGCAGTAGTCGATCGCTCAACCACTGCGCCAACCGTGCCGTCCGTAATTACTGAAGGGTTTTAAATTGTCAGTGGTAGCTCAAATTTTGGACAGGTACATGACAAAAATCTCGCGCCTTATTCCACGGGACTTACGAATTGACGAAACTTATGTGTAACCCTTCGAGTATAAAATCATCATCTGCGTAGCGTTTTCCCAACTATGTTGGGGCCGGCTTCCAGTCTAACTGGATGCAGCTGAATACCAGTATTTTACATGGAACGACTGCCTATCTGACCTCCACAACCTCCTCATTCTGACAACCGACTGGTTGTCAGAATTTTAAATGTAAAGATCTTCATATGACAGCCAGGACCAACGGCTTAACTGGTTTTCTGAGGCACGGAGGAAACTCGTAAGTAATGGGTGGACCTATCCACGGATCAACCTAGGCAAGCACCGGTTAAACTGAACACCGACCCGAGTGGCTGTGTTTCTTTAGCCACGAGCTCCTTCCTTTGAGTATTTTGGTCTGTTATACCATCGAGTATAATAGATGAACTAATAAACTTACACTTTTTGGTCGGCGATCCTCTTATCGTCCTGTTCGATGGGGTTCAGTTTTCTGGTGTACGTACTGCTGAACGTCTCGTTGGCTAACACGAAGAAGTACGACATGCGACAGTCGGGGAACAGGCTGCAAACGATCAAAATGAACAAATTTAGGAGTTAAAAAAAGAAACAAAACATTAAAATGACCCTTACACCGATATACTATCAGCGGCATGAAATGTGGCCCAAGCGCAAAGTGAAGCTCAAAAACGCGTAAAATTAAATGTTTATTCGAAAAAATAAAAAAATAAAAAACAACTTAAAAAATTAAACATTACCTTTCCTCTCAAATCTGATTTATATATATATTTATATTTGTTTATATATCTTAGCATTATGTATTTACATTTAGTTATATGTGTATTTATATTTAGGTAATAGTATAGGTTAAGTTAGGTTAGGCACATAAACATATTTTTCTTTTCATTCTCTCACACACTATCGTCTACATTTCTTTTTCATTTTTCCTTTCGCAGGTCTGCTGGCAGAAATTTCGTATGAAATAAGCAGTACCTTTGTACTCAAATGTTTTATGTTTTTTTTCCTGTGTTCTCTACTGTGTGTACATAAATAGTAAAACAAATAAATAAATTAATTAATTAAAAATCTCCAACATTTTCTGTTATCGGTTTGTTTCTTTTCGCTGATTGGATAATCGATCTGGGATCTTTTTTGGGAAATTTTGACTCCGACAGTGAGAAACTTTCAAGTCCTTATTTTTCGAAATGACTGAACCTATTTTAATGAAACTTCATACGCATAAGCAGGATACATAGGTCTAAAAAGTTACTAAAAAACTGTAAAATCAGTTCAACCATTTCGGATAATAAGGACTTGACAGTTTGTATGAAATGCCGTAAGGAGTAAAAGCTCTTAAGACCATATAGGAAAACCCGACAGCAACTGTCGGGTAGTAGCCCACCAGACACTACAACCCTTCTAGTCGGAGGATCCTCACTTGTATGATGAATGAAGAAATTTACACCCTGATCTTCAAACCCCTACAGGGTAATGAAAAGTGAAGCAAGCCTCACTTGTATGATGAATGAAGAAATTTACACCCTGATCTTCAAACCCCTACAGGGTAATGAAAAGCGTAGATCTCTATGGAGAAGAACTCCATAGAGATCTACGCTTTGGAATTGGCAACTACAGTACTTTCACACCTATTATATCTTGTGACTGGGACTGTAGCTTCATTTCTATTGTTGTTCGACTTATTCAAAAGTGCCTGTAACTGGCCTACTTGTAATGAATGATTTTGATCTTGAAGTTATTCAGTCCCTGACCTTCTTGGCTTCTTCTATTCTGGTCTATTTTAACCAGCTTCAAGACATGTAATTATTAGCACTCAACATTCTCTTGTCCTTATCAGCGCAGCATCATCTTCCCTATTACTCGTCATCTCATCAGACACTAACTTCATTTCTTGCCATATCATCCTTCACACAGTCCATCCATCGTTTCTTTGGTCTTTCTCTTCTTTTATAATCATCCACATTCATACTCAAAATTAATTATTAGTCATCATCATCTGCCTAGCCTTATTACCAAAATATAAAATTAATCTTTAGTGAGATTATTAATAAAATGCTCTCACGTATGTTTCCCTCTCCGATCCTCCACATACATCCTCCTCACATGCGCGTGACACGACTCGTAGTGTAGCGCACACGCGAGCTGTAACACGTCGCTGCGGAACAGTCGCGTGACGTGGGAGGTGTCCTTGTTCTTTATCAGCAGTGTGTACACCGGGGATACTTTCTTGATCATGAAGTTCTGAAAGAGAAGGATCCCTATGAATTCGTATACAAACATATAATATTTGACCACGTTCAAATATTTGCTTATAAACACACGACAGTTGCAGTACTACGCACCCTCTGAATTACATCACCAGTTAAATTGTTTCAAAGTCTGGCTGGTATATCGTCTTTTAAAAAAATGAATTATTTTGTTTACGGATTTTGGACACCGGCTGAGGTACTCCGTCTGTCTCTAGGCGTTAAAGTTTTGTTCTGTTCTTTTTATATGTTCTTACGATACGATATACACCGTGTAAATCACCTCATCACGAAGTCGTCAACCAAGCATTCTGTACATGAAACTAAGTAACTTTACGCAAAAATGATTGCTGGGAAACGACTTTTTTTTGGGGGTGTAAAATCATGTTTTGGGGTAGAACTCAATGTAACGCACTCAAAACATTGTGCTGATGGTCGTGAAGGTGTTTAAAGTAAAAATTTTACATTAAAAACTTGTATTTAAAAAAAAAAAAAAAAAAAAGTTGGAACTTTGACCCCTAATATCTCCGTAACTAGAAGGTTCCCAGGTATGGTGTAGGACCAGTGCCTTTCGGCTTCGTTAAGAGGTGTTTTACACCCTTTATACATACAACGACATATTTAATGCTGGCATTAATACAGATTCTTACCTCCCATTCCCAATACAGATGTCTAGTCATATTACAGTTAGCTCCTTCAGTGATCAGCATTTCGAACCCAGTTAAGGCAGACTCCCATACAACAAGACTGCGTTCCATGTCTAGATAGTCTAGAACATCCATAGCAAGCTGCACGTCTAGGTCACCGGCTACGTATAGAGCAAATACATCGTTCACAATCTGGAACACATCAAAGTGTATAATTAGATTTGAGTCAAGGTCTACACCACGTTTTAAAAGAAAGAAAATCTTTATATAGATGATACACGTGTTTGCAAAAATCTAAAAATGTCTATGTGACGCTTTTATTTAAGGTGTAAAGAGACATCGCCATGCAAACTCACCATGAATTCAAATTTACTAATCCGTATATAATTATATTTACTGCAATTTCGTTTTTTAAGAACTGTCGAGAAAGTGTAACGCTAGTGGGTTTTGAACCATGTGCCGAATTTAAAGATAAGTTTGCTGATACATAAGTAGCACTTTTTTGGAACTTACTTGAGCTCTATTCAATTCGTCTATGGTTGTCATATTCTCCTTCAAAGACTTGGCTATGAGTCTCCAAGTAACTGCATCGTAGTTGACTCGATAGTATCCTGGAAATTATAAATTGTAATATCAAAATAGCATACGGAATATTTGGCCTGTAATATTCCCACTACTAGAACAAAGGCCTTGTCTCTATGAGAAGAAAAGTTATCCAATAGGCGGGCTCAGAGCTTGGTGGATGTAGCTGGTTTTAAACTTTTGGTTCAAGAAGGTTCTAGCTAGATAGAATGTATCTATCATCAGCGATGTACATTTAGGCAGACTACATAATATTGGCGGAGGCCCGTGGTAATAACCTCGACTTACAGATTATATGTATACGTTTCGAAACTAGGCAGGTACTAGCACGTGTAGTTTTAGCTTCACCATTGGTAAAGTAGAACATCTTGACGGAACAGGAACTTGTGTAATCATCAAGACATCAAGACGCAATGGGCCCGCTGGTGGATGATGACCTACTTTCTCTCACATAGAGAAGCCCTGTGGCTCAGCAGTAGAATCGTTGAAGTCTTATTATGCTGTTATGCTACATGATAATTTCAGTAATACCGGCATCATAAAAAGTGCGTTATTGCATATGTATCGTCTACAAAACGCATTGTGTCGTACATAAATCAGCACAGTTTTACGAGCGTGGGTATGACACAAATAGATTCATTGCTAAGCCAAGGACTTGTTGAGTTCAGCCAGCAGTTTTATTATTAGTTGAAGTAGCTAAGCCGTTGTGGATCAATTAATGGTTTGCATTTAGTGGTTTGTTGTGGATAGTTTTTATTGAAGTTTGAAAGTTAAGAAGATATTTTATTACTGTGGTAGACTGATGCAATGTTTTCTTTATTTCAAGAACGTGGCGACTGATTTAATATCTAATATTTTATGACGGTTAATCAGAACAACAGATAATGGGTCACTTACTGATTAATTGATGAATAACATCTTGACATAAAATCTATTCTAAGAAATTATTACTCAGTATTAATTATCTTTACAGCCATCATTCTGTTTGCATTTGTCTCCAGAAAGCTTAGACCCAGATAAACATTGCAACTGTAATAATGTTGACAGAAATGTAAAAAATGCATGCAATGAATTATTTCTAACGTCTTTGTACAAATACGAAAGGTTTTAAGAACTATTGCCACTTTTTTGCCACCTGGTATAGAACTAGTAGAAGTCAAGCTGTGTCCTTATCAAGCGAACAGTGAGCGACTGACTGTTTGCTGACTGAATCTGAGCTGCGAATCGGTCGTAAATTCAATATCAAGTTAGCGAAAAATTGTAGCAAATTAGCCACGAAGCGCTGGCTCTTGGCAAAGATAGCAAACTGATTTGCTACGCCATCGACCGAAGCCCACTCGCGCGTAATTTCGCTACAAATCGGCAAGTGATACGCCACAATATACGTACAGTACGCTGTGTATGGACACTCCATTTGGAATATAGGGAAGCGAACTGGAAGGAAACAGTGAGCCGCTCAATGTTCGCCTAATGAGGACACATCCTTAAAATTGTTACTACATTGGAAGGCAACTTACCTGAACCTTTCCTGTTCAGTATAATCCATCCACCATTCAAATTCTCCCCGAAGGTGTACGTCTGTGCTCCAATAGTGAAACGCGGCTGGTAGCAATTATAGCAGTTCTGGTTCTTTTGTACCATGTAGGATATAGGGATCAGGTAGTCGGTGTCTATGCGGTTTTCCTGGGTGAAGCTGAACTGCCTCTGGAAGTTTGTGAGGATATATTTAGATAGCAGGATTTAAAATACGGCTACAAATATAATCTTACGTGAATTGCTGCTAAATGTTAAAACAAAAACCTTCAAGGAGAAACACTGTAATAAAATCAGAGGTCTCAAAATCAGAGCTTCATTCAGCTGTCTTGAGGTTCCCTGCTAAAAACTTTCTCGAGTGATGATTTTGTTTTGCTGCTGATTTTTTTTTATGTTATTCTCGGTGCGAAGCTTCCTGCAATCAAGCCCATTTAGAAGCTACTCAATCTTTATCTACGAACCTGTTTCAACTGAACAGCATTAGGGACCCGATCCCTCAGCACATGGACGTTGATGACGGGATACCCTCGTCTTCTGAACCAGGAGCCAAGGATGCGAGATGCAGTGGAGCCGTTGAAGAACTGGTGGAGACACTCGATCGTGCTTTGGTCTAGCGTCGTCGTGAAGTCTTGTAAAGATATGTATTTACCTCTCCTGTAATTTCAAAGATTGTTATGAGGTAATTTTGCCATGTCAAACGAGTGCATTTGCCAACACTGTGAAAGTTTTGCCTATGGTGTCATGTTTTTGCGTATTTTATAATAACGGTGGCCGACCGTGAAAGTGGATGTCCGTAAAATTGGGGAAACACCGTCTTACCGAGCAGTCGAAAATCGATTGATCAAACAAAAGTAGGTAGCAACTGTATGAGAGTTGCCGAGAATCGATTTAAGTGGCGTGCGATTGAAGAGGCCTATGTCAAGTAGTGGACTGTTTTAGGCTGATGATAAAGTTGTAGCGACCTACAAAAAGCAAATTATAACAAAAAGTACTACAGCGCCATCTATGATAAAAATGAAGAACGAATATGGTCTGAATCTCCCAAGCAAAATTTACATCAACTTAAGAATATACAGAGAAACCTAGAAACAACTCTTGGGCAGTTGCCCACCAGACATAACACCCGTCTGGTCGGTGGATCCTCCCTTTTCTATGGGGGATGAGGAACTTTACACCCTGTTCCTCATACCCCTAAAAACTTTTAGAAGATTCAAACAAAATTATTTTTGCAGACGTCGGAGTATGAATAGTACATAATACAATCAAACTTCAATTTAGACCTCGTCAACTCACCTGGCCTTAATATAATGCACCAACGCCTGATGGAACTTCTCAGAGCCAACCCAGTTCTCCAGCATCCACAATATAGCACCTGTCTTCATGGTCACCAACTCCTTATACCTTGGCGGTATCTCTATAGCCAGTGAGGTGTTGAAGGCTTCCAAAGCGGGGGTGCTTCGATGCCAGTCCACCGCCATCGCTTTGTGTTTCATTTGAAGACCATATCCGCTTATGAGACGTGTGTGTGGTGTTTGGATACCGTAGTTGTACTGTGAAAGTTGACAAAGGAATATGATTTTGATAAAAAATTACCAATGATTAATGTGTAGATCAGCAAACTAGTTACTGGGCTGTCTACTCAGGGAACTGCGAAAGTTTATATCGCCGCTAATGGAGACTAAGGCCTGTCTTCCACAACGCTGCTAAATAGTAACCTATACCAACATCAGAGTATGGAAGGACCTTTGCTTTCAGCGTGACACAATTTGTAGGCCAGTATTGTTATTTAAATTGGCTAAAGATAGAAAAAGATAGGGAGACATTGCAAATGCCTTGTATTTAGTAAATTCGAGAGTGGGAAAGGGATGGAGCTATACAGGACGTCTAGCCCTATCTTTTCCCACCCTGGAATAAGATAAAGACAATACTGCTTTAAGACTTTAGAAGAGACCACCGTTTAAGTCTGATATAACTATAACGTTTCGCTATCTTTGTTTATTTTGATAAAAACAGAAATACTATAATTTTATTTATAGAAGTAATCGATGATATCTAGAATTTCCGATCTACTTTCTAATCGGGTAATGGAAACAGATTATAAATTATCATGATAAGTTACACGTTAAGCCCGTCATAATAAAATATGCTGTAGCTATTACTAAGTACAAATCAAGAGCATCATTATAGGTACAATACATATTTTGACATCTAAATATATAATATCGAGACAAGTGAGTGCTTGTCTTATTTTCAATTTTGATGAAAAGTATAGCAGTTATCGATCTATTTTTTTCAAAATCAAAGGGTTCCAGCCTAGGAATATTGATTTTACAAAAATTGAATGATGCCCCCACCCTGTATACTGGAATAACATAAAGTCATGGAGTTTTTGAGGTGGGCGTTGATGGCCATATCCGAAACTAAGAGGAATAGCGAAAAATACTCAGAGTCTCGAACCCAATTTTGATGAAAACTATAATTTTATGCGACGATATCGATCTATTTTTTTCAAAATCAAAGGGTTCCTGCCAAGGAATATCATTTTTTTCAAAAATTTAATTATGTAGATTTAGTTTTTCACTATTCCTCATGGTTTGGATTTAGCCATCCACGCCCACTTGAAAATTTCACCACTGTATACTGGAATAAAATAAAGTCATGAAATTCTAGCAAAACGATGATGTAAGTTGATAGTAACCAGTAATACTGAGTATAAGTATATTTATACTCAGTATTACTGGTTACTATAAAAAAAACCAGCCAAGTGCGAGTCGGACTCGCGCACGAAGGGTTCCGTTCCGTACCATTGTTTATAAAAACGAGCAAAAAAATCATTTTTTTGTATGGGAGCCCCCCTAAAAATTTTTTTTATTCTGTTTTTAGTATTTGTTGTTTTAGCGGCAACAGAAATACATAATCTGAAGAAATTTCAACTGGCTAACACGGTTCATGAGATACAACCTGGTGACAGACGGACGGACGGACGGACGGAAGGACGGACAGCGAAGTCTCAGTAATAGGGTCCCGTTTGTCCCTTTGGGTTCGGAACCCTAAAAACAGCTGCTTCCTACAAAACTGCAATACCTATACACTGTTAAAATATATTGAACAACATTTGTTCAGTTCTCAGTTACTGGGTATTTTTACACATACATTTTTCTGTGTGCCCCACTCAGTAAGGTTCAGAATTTGTACAGAACCGTTTTAGCGTCATCGTAATTTATCTTCTTCATCACTTACCTGGGTCAAGAAATAATAAGCTAGGTAGGTAGCCATGCCTTCCTTGAACCACTCTTCCTTCCACCTCGTCCTCACTGTCTCCCCAGGGTTGCCGAGCCATATCCTGCTGAGCTGTTGTGCCAATTCGAAGGTCATGTACTCTATCTGCTTGATGCTCGTGAATTGGTCGATGTTCACTATGCGATAGGCTCTGTAAATTTTGGAAGAATTAATTAGAAATTGATCTTTTTCATCCTTATAGGGTACAATATAAGAATAACTGTTTCTTAATATTGATGCAGTAATTGTATAAAAACACAACAGGTTTTGTAATAAAGAAAAGTAACCACATTTGTTGATTGGAATCGACTTGAGTCAATTTTTGTTTTTCCTTTATTGGCCAGCCAACAATTGATTATACTGTTAATATGTATAGTGCCTATCTACCATGATCTAGGGTTACTGTTAATTTTTTTTAGAGGTTAGCATCGCATTCCGCATAAACATATTAGGTGTGCCACAAATCTATCACGTATAGTTATAAAAATTTTTTCAGCGTGGTGTCGAGACACCCCGTCCGAACCAAAACGAGATAATAACGTCTTTTTTGTTTTTTTTTTTTTATCTTGGGCAAAGAGCTTTTTCCAGCTCTAGCCAACTGTGGATAAGTGTGGATTTTTCCTTGAATTGTTATGTATTCGTTTTTAATATTTTTGCATTTTTATAGTTCAGCAAAGAAATACCATGCTAAAAGTGTTGCAACTATTTTTTTCATCAACACGTAGATTTTTTGAGTCAACACGTCTTTTCGTATGCTATGAGAACCATGAGTCACAACAAGCTAAAGAAAGACTCACCTATGTATATTTAAACTGGCAACAACATACTTGTATAAATATATTTAAATCCAATATTTTTGCATACCTTCGGAATGTCACTTACCAACCGAATAATGAAATAAGTATTAATTATCATTCGCTTCTTGTCTAATGGTCACAAGCTAACATGAGGTGTAGATTTAGATTCCCAGGTCGAACAAAGTGTTGTGTGTGGTGATGTGGTGTTCCACATTAGTAAACCAGAATCTGACTTCGTACCCGGTTGATGGCAATAGGCTCGCTTTAAGGGACTTTAATGTAATTGTAAAATGTGGATTTTATAATAACTGCAGCCGTGATGTGTTTTTTCAATTATTAAAAATTTAAGAAGATCAGCGGTGGCCCAATGTTGGCAGCCCCGACTTGCGAAGAGTAAGCCGTGGGTTCGAACCCAGGCAGGCGTATTACTTTGTGTAATTTATTTCATCACCGCTGCCCTCAAAAACGCTGAAGGAAAACATCGTGAGGAAACCGGCATATCCTAGAACTAAAAATTCGAAGACATGTGACATCTATCAACCCGCACTGGGCCCGCGTGGTGGATTACAGCCCACTCCCTCTCATAGAGAGGAGGCCAGTGTCCCAGCAGTGGGAACATTATAAGCTGATGATGATGAAAAATATAAAATCATTCATAGCCCGTAGCCTAGCCACTTCAGCAATCCAGAAATACCAATGAGTCAAATTCCAATATTCTCATAAATATTAAAGAAATAATAACAGAGTAACCGAACAGTCGGAACATTGTTATTACAGCTGATATAATCCTTTCTTACTCATAAGCTAACCTTGAAAAAAAGACTCAGCTCCTAACTTTAGAATATCGGTCAAGTTTTGCGACTGTTTCATGTACACGAGCCGAACCATCCAGCATAGACTGACACCGCAGAGTATGCAAGCTTATTCAACCCGAGGTCAGCTTAAACTGGATATGTATAAAATGCCCAGTATAAGCTGACCATTTATTATAAGCAAATACTACATTTTGAGAGGTCAGCGTATACTGGCGCCGTATAGCAAGATCGATCGTCGTGCGTACAGGAAGTGAGATATTCTTGAATCGTCGTCCGTCTGTTTTGTAAATATTGCGACAGTTTTGGTGAAATTGCTGGAGTTGATCTTAATGAATGACAATCGCTTTCGGAGAGTTTCATGTTTATAAAATTATTCAACAGAATTGACAGAAGCTTCTCGACAGCGTATGTCAATCAAATACATTTTTTTACTTTTCTATCATCGTTTCTGCTGATTGATTATCACTTTTTCATCTTCTTCGTTTACGTATCGCAACTGTGCTAATACGTACATCGAGTCTACAAAATTAGCACCATTTAAGATTCTTTACATCTGAATCACTTACCCGTTAGTCAGTAGATTCCAGCTTCCGATTTCATAACCGCTGATTATGGCTGGCACAGCAATTAAGTTGATCGGACCTTGTACTAAAGGCCTATTATCCTTTGCATATTCATGTATTAGATTAATAACCGTAATTCCATAGTTATGAATGAATTTGTAGTCATGTAGTTCGTCAATAGGAGCCCATAGGAGTAGTGTGTCGTTTGTATGTTGGGCTTTCGCACTGCTGCTCGCGAACCGCGAGTAGTGGAACCCAACTTGGTGGAGGCCGACTTGTGGAGATGGCACGTATTCTACAGTTATGTAGTCACTTCTGATGCTGGAAAGAGAGAGAAATAATAATAGTTATTATCCATATACGACAGGTATTGGTGCAAATAAGATTGTGAAACTCCAACTTCTATAATTGACTCTAAATCGATAGCGAATATGTGATTCTAGCTGAAAAAGATTGAGCATTTAAAAAAAATATGTTTTAATATATGTATTTTAGTATGCATTATGTAATAATTTGAGGAATGCATGTTGAAGTAAATCATGTATTTTTTACTGGTCTCTACATAGTTCATGGAGAAGGTTTAAATAGCTTTTTCTTCGACTTCGAGCAGTCGGACCAAGTGTTCACAGGGGGAATGACGCCGTTTTTTGTACACAAATTTTGTCCAATTCTGGTCATAGCTTTCCTTCAAGCACGATACGACGTATACAGGGTGTAACAGAAAGGGTATATACATCCTTAAGGGTGTGCTACAGACAATCAAACTGAACATGTTTCTCATCATAAACATTTTTTTGCAGGAAATAATTTGGGTCGAATAGGTATTGCAATTTTCTATGGGGCAGCAGATATTTTTTTTTGCTGAAAAACATGTTTTATGATGAGAAACATGTTCAGTTTGATAGTCTGTAGCACATCCTTAAGTATGTATATACCCTTTCCGTTACACCCTGTATACAAGCGCGGGTCTAAGTCAATAAGAACAAACGGCTATAGAAACATCGATATTATAAATTCATTTGGGATGAACAATGCGGTGATGTAATTTAAAGAGCATAATAGGTCAATAGGTCTCTTACAAGAATTGGCCACCTCACCGTTAGCTGTCATAAGTAATGACTAAAGAATGACTAAGGAATAAATCCTTAGTAACATCAGAGTACAAAAACCGATCACACTATGGTAACAGAACCAGTAGAAGCTGACCTATTATTCTATTTTTTTAATAAAAACTTTTTTAAGAACAAAGCACAACCAATCAAATTTAAAAAAAAATGTATAACTCACTAGTGAGTTATAGCAATGAAAAAGTCAGTTTGATTATGGGTGTCATTCTGTGCCTAATTGCGGTGACCATAGAGCCACTTTATGAGCAAGTGTGTTGAAAATATACTTATGATTATTCTTTGACCAGGATGTATTTAATCCTCCTTAATAGACACAACCAAATTAAGAATGCTCATTCATTCATAAAAAAACTGTATTCATTTATTCATACAAACAAATACGCGATGATTAGTTTGAAACAATGGGATCGTCGCGTGCGTGATCGGTTTTAACGTGGGCCATACGCGATTGGATAACAAATTGCTCCATTATCGTCTAAAGACTGTCTGGTGTTCTTGTTAAGGAACTAGGCGATGTCTTCGTGGGTGCCGCTACCCTGGTAGTTTCTAGATTAAACAAATTGCAATACACGATTGGATATTGCTCCATTATAGTCTAAAGACTGTCTGCACTGTTATGGTCGTAACGCGCTCACGCGACGGGAGTCTAGACGCACTGCAAGTTACCATCCCCACCTTATTGCTATTCCACCAATTCGCACTAAGTGTTTTCAAACGTCTTTTATAATGCGCAAAGTAAAGGAGTGGACTCTGCCTGCGTTTGTGTTACCGAACGCTTACAACCCTAATCTCTTACCATCGTCGATTTTGACTCTGTCATATCTGACCTAGACTAGAGTCATCGCAATTAAAAAAAAAATACAGTTTTGCTAGATTTAGATAAAGATTAGGGAAATTTTTGTTAAAAAATATTAAGCCAAATGAACATGGATATAGTCATCGTACCTATGCTTGGATCAGCAGCCTATTTAGCACAGGCTTGGCGGCAAAATTGAATACTATAATTTGCCACTCAGCTGTACCAAATCAGACCCATCCGAACAAGTCACGCCGTAAAGCTCATTGGATGGTCAATGTTTTGTTATTTACTCGATGGATAAGTACGTCAAAGTTGATTTTCTCAATCAAACGTGTACGCAATATACATTACCGGTCACGACGCACGTCTCGACCACAATAATTGACACAATTCTCAGCGGCCATATAGGGTAAAACGTCTCGGCACCCACGGTAACACTGTAAGCGGACTATGATTTAAGATTGGCTGGAGATTATTGGTCTTCAAGTAGTTAGCTCGAATGAGATGGGATGAAGCGCCTGTGACTAATAACGTGATAAATTATGAAATTAAAAGGATGAATAAATGGAAAGGGGGAGGAGGACCCGATAAAAGTTGTATAGACTGTGCGAGGAATGATTTGAAAGAAAAGGAAGTGAATAGATAACATGGCGGCTCTGTGAGATCTGTGTCAACCATGATAGACTAGGGATAAAAGAAGTAAAAATGTGTTGCGCTGGCACCAAGTATTATGAGAAAATGGCAGGAAGACTGGACTTAAACAATGTATTTTTTTACTGGTGATGTACGTCTTAGAATAATAGCGATAGTAAAATATGAATCCCAATAATTTGTCACTTGCACTGTGATTATTAAACTATCAATATTTTTTTTACTGTTATTATTGAGCCCGCTTGAAAATCGCTCGCAATGAGACCTAACTTTGTAGGTTTAAAGCTCAATCACCCGGCAAAAAGAGGAAAGTTGAAAATATTTTCTATTTCCGATTAGCCACCACCCAAGTTGGAAGCGAAGAGAAAGCATGTTATCTTTTGGAAAACTAGAAGTCTATTATTTTTAGTAAAAACGGACAGGTATGTGGTGAGTAATTGCAATAAGTCAGCATGTTTGCTCTAGTACGTTTAGGGAGATCTGAACTTAGATTGCAGCTAATATGAAAACCTCCTGCGACAGGAAAAAAAACTAGTTTAGTAGCCAGATACGTATTTCCTATTTGCGTCCACCAAATGATCCCTGCTAGGATGATCATTTAAGTGACCGACGACCTTCAAAACGTGTCTGGATCAGACTTGTAGTGGAAGGCAGAGAACAGAATGCCGTAGTGCAGCTCTGGAGAGGCCTATGTCCAGCAGTAGACTGATTTGGGCTAAGTTGATCAAAATACTTGAGAACAGTGATACTTCTAAGTACACAACACATTTCTGTTTGTTAATGTGGAGAAAGAGTCAAATGTTAACTTACTACATATTTGTAATTATAATGTGGAGTCTTCAATATTTGAAGCCATACATGTTGCCATATAGGTATAAACTTGTACCTTTATTATAAAAACGGTATGTATGATGACCTAAATAAATGGTGCAGCGGTAATACAACCATCTGGACTTAAGGTCAAGGGGCCGCTCCCCAAATCAGGAACTTACGATGTTTTGATATCATTTTTCGGATCCATATGACAAAAATATTGCCGGCTCAATACAGTTTTTTTTTATGAGAACAGTATAAGACTTCAGCATTTCTAGGTCTAGTGAGTTTAGTGTCTATAAAATAGATTGTGGAAAAACATAGCCTCGAGTAATCAATGAGGTGGTCCATTATGTAGGTCATCATCATCGTCATCCTAATCAGACCGGAATCACCCACTGGTGAGTATAATAGGCCTCCCCTTTCTTCCTGGTTCTGTGGGTCCCTAATCCAGGTTTTTCCCGGGAATTTGAAAATATCGTCGGCCCAAAGAGCTTTAAGACGGCCTTTGGTTCTTTGGCGTTACCTTAGCTACCACTTCTGTCGGTAATTGATAGAATACTATGGCTTTAAGTTGCAATGAAAAGATTTTGCAAAAGTGTGGCTTTGTGCCAAACAAAGATTTTTCGAGGTGTTATTTACCGCAGATGTTAATATTCGTCTTTTTAGCTTACCTGTCTCTCCTCTGTTCTTCAGCAATGACAAGACTGGTATTAGTGTACTGTACTTCGGTTAATTTCTTTAAGATAAACACTTTGAACTTGAACACAGCTTCAAACCTCGGGTTCTCGAAACACGGGAAGAAGTATTTCGCTCTGTTTGGAGATAGTCGCGTTGTGAACAAGTATCTGTAACAGAAAGAGGAAAACGTAAGGAATATATTAAATCAACCTATCAAGCCATACAGTTCCAGTTTTTTCGGATCTCTCATCGTACGGCAAATCTATGTATGTATGTACGTATCAACAAAGCGACGCCATGTTATACTGGAAATTTATAAGTTGATGTGTTGCCGTGAGTACTTCTGAATGGATGTCCTATAATCCTAATCCAGCTGGCCTACCATACCATGACGTCTTAAAACATTATTGTTTTACTCTTTTTCCAGTGTGGGAAAGAGATGGCGCTAGACATCCTGTCTAGTTCCGTCTCTTTCCCACTCTGTAATAAGAATGAAACAAGTAACGTTTTAAAACGTCATGGCCTTTCCATGTGTCAAACATCAGAACCGGATAGAAGAACAGACAATTTGACTTTTGTTTTTTTTTTTTCTTATGTTAACTAAGTGCGGATGAAAGACTCGATTTACTTGATCTGTCTAAGCAAAAATAATAACAATAGGAAAGAAGGAAAAATAATAGTCCACCAAAACATTTGACCATCCTCAATACAAACTTAACTTAGTCAAACAGGTCAAGATTTACCTAGAACCAATGAGTTCAATAATTATCCTTAGTGAATCCAACGTTGCTGGATTTTCCTTTATGTGTATATTACCTGGAAAAACACAACCCATTGACCTATTCTTGCGAAGAGGTGGACTCATTTTTGTACATATTATGTTTGTTACCTTCGCACATAACCCCTTGACCCGTTTCCATTCTTGTCAAGTATTTGACTCATTATAATTCCAGATAGCCTCATTAGATTTCCAAAAAATCCAGGCAAAATTACATTTTATGAGCATTAAAAACGACGTAATCAGCAATAAAAGAAACAACAACAAAAAAGTCAAAAATGTATTCATGATTGACTTATTCTTGCGAAAATCTTAAGTCATTGTTTTAGAAAGTCATAAAAATACGAAACACTTTGTTCAAAGCGATTGCCACTTTTCCTTAGGGGGGATACCAAGACGGGTTAAAAAAATGTTATGTCACTCCAGTGTGGCAAAGAGACGGAGCTATAGATGCCGTCTTGTGCCATCTCTGTCCCACACTGGGATAAGATTAAAAAATACTGCTTTAAGACGTCATAGTACCTACGTGATACTTTTTAAGTGCAGTCTATTTCACATGATCTGTGTACATTCTTTGTTGGAGATCCTAAATAAATAAATAAATAGTAGGCCACCAGTTTGGAAGAATTTACATTGGATTTTTCCATCACGCATTATATCTCCTTTTTCCCTATTACATGATACTTTAACATTTTTGGCGAAATGTGGATATACTTAACGTACACCTATGCACAAGCCTTAAGGATGGGAAATCATCAAATGACTTCTCCCGCTCTGGGCGGAGTGGGAGGGACAGACTTGTACTGACTAAAACCCATCCAAGTTCCTTCTTAGCCCTTTGTGTTCCAGGGCCACGGTATCTCTTTCGAACAACCCGCAGCCCTGGCAGGACCTCTGCACAAGCCTTCGGGCAAAACGTACTTGCTGAGATGGATGGTCTACAAATTGACAATATTTAGATTATTAGTGGGTGTTGTACGAGGACTCACGAACTTAATAGACATTTAAATAGAAAAATATGCAGTTAGACACCCACCATCGCGCTGAGTTAACCTTCATTATCAAACCGTGATTACCAATGATGGTGGATTGGTATGCTAATTATATTAATGTATTCTTTGGAATTATGTTAACAGTAGCAAAAAGTTTTGAATGATAAATATTATTCTTCTACGATCCGGTAAAATATTTTTTATGCAAATTGACACCCTTTGTTAATTTATCAAAAACTGACAATCGTTATTGAAATATCCAGTTTAATGTAACTAAATAATTAATTTCCTTAAGTTTACTTTTGCGCATTGCATAGTCCATTAAATTTTATTGAAGAGCAGTTGTTTCGACCTTGGTTTTTCCCACTGACATCCGCACTTTTATTTTTATCTCCATTGCAAAATCCAAGTAGTTTTCCCACATTAAAGCTGTCTCCTTTTTTGTAACAGTTTATCTTAAATACCTAACAAACAAACCATGCAAGAAACTAACTTGAGCTCAAGATATGAACCAAGGCCGTGAGTCGTCCGGAAGTGTCTGTTTGACTTCGTTGTAGTGCGTATTAAAATATGCGGCAAAAACGAATAGACTAGACGTTTGTATTAGGTACGAAACATTTTGCAATACACCACACACAAAAACGCTGTTCAAGATTTGCATACCTGTAATTAAACGGAGAAATTATAATATGGGAGGTCTAACTACTGTTCCCGATAGCGGTGGGCTACAATTTTTTTTATATTTTTAAATGTCTTTTTTTAAACGTAATACGCGTGCAATACAATAACGCATTCAGGGTGCTGATGGGGTTGCCCCGATACTGCAGCGCATCAGGGATGTTTGCTGAAGCTCGGAAACGGTGCGCATCCTTGGTTCGTAGGGTGCGGGGCAGCGCCAACAGCATCCTATCTATGATAGCGAGCAGGCTTGACTGTGAATTTGTGAACCACTGCTGCAAGGTTTCGGCTGGGCCTGTCACCTTGCAGCAGTGATGACACAATCTGTTCTTTTTTTTTGTAAGTGTATTACTAATATAGTTTGTAAGTTCATTGTTACTAACACTATGAGTCTTGTAACTTGAAATAAATGAATAATGATAATATAAAGTTTGTATTGAAATAAATAATGGATAATGATATGGGAGGTCCAAATAAACATTTATGAATCTACTGGTACTTGAATCAAACCCCACTACCTTGCTGCTTCACTATTTTTTTTTAATGGTAAGTGCCAGTGATAATTTTACGAAAAAGTCCTGTCAATGTGACATCACAGCCTTTGTACAGCAGTAGCTTTTGAATTTGGAAACCCACGTTCCAAGCAGACGTTATAGTGATTGTCAGATGTTTCAGAAATGACAGCTACACAGTGTATGTCCCATTTGGTATGACTAACGAACCGAGACGTTGGGCAGACGATTTATTTAGGTAATTAGCGACAATCGTATAGATATACATACATACATGTTAAGTTTTAAATGAAACATAGATTAATTGATTTATTTGTGCAGTGTCTGTAGTGGTAATGAAGGAACGGGACTTTGTCATATAGGCGCTAATTTTTTGTAGATTATGATAATGAGGTACCGACTCATAACTCTATATTGACTCTATAGCTGTTAGCTACGTATCTGAAGAATTCTACAATTGTGTTAAATATATTTTTTTAATAGTGAGAAAAATAACTGTACCTACATCAGTAAAGAAAGTCAAGATTTATAAGTATCTATTTTTACGTCAAACTTGAAAGTGAAAGTTTATTTGCAGAAACGCCCAAAGGTAGTTTACTAATAAATACTAATTTTAACTTTCCTCACTAATTCTTCTACACCAACGCTCATTACACAAATCAAAGTACATGGCACGAAAATTCATTCAAAAATTAAAACTATTAAACTAACAGACACTAAAAACCTTTATTATTTATGGTATTTGACCATAAACAAACACTACGTGATCCAGACTGCACGTGGGATAGAAGGTCGGACGAATATGGTAAACGGCCTTATATCCATACCGAGTTTGAATAAAAACTAGTCACTTGCTAATAGATACTAGACATGTATTCACGTAGGTGGTATATCTTGCGCGATTACTAGTTATCATGCAATTAGAGCCGTAGATGTGTATTTACACATCAAAACATCATGCCTGTATTTGCCGAAGGGTTAGGCAGAGTTGTACCTAATAGTACAACCATATTTGGCCAGTTATGTTGAAGTCGCTTGTCATACGGGGCGAGCCTATTGCCTATCAACCGGGCACAAACATAGACTCCGTCGGTGCTACTGAAAAATTCCTGACCTTACCATGCACTGTCATCCAAACTAAATATGTATGCAGAATTTCGGCTCAATCGGAAACCAGCCTATTCTCAAACGCTTCGATTCGGTTTCGATTCGGAAAGTCCTATGTCTATCTCGCTCGCTTTCGTAATGCCAAAACAAGATAGACATACGACTTACTACTTATGACTTATTTTATTAGGTTTCTCCTTTTTTTATTTTGGTATTAGTTATAATATATATTAGTATATTTTATTTTTATAATGTGTATTAGTATCTATGTAAGTGTATGAATTTTCGTAAACTAGTAGTTATTTCTAAATATATTTTTTGTACCCTACCACAATGTTGTCGTATTTTACCCTATGCTTGACTGGTAGAGAATGCCTTGTGGCATTAAGTCCGCCTATGTACCACTATTGTACATGAAGTTTAAATAAATAAATAATAGGGAGCCAGGACACTTCCCGGTTTCCGATTTCAAAATATAAAAATTTATTCGTCTCTCTGGTCAAAAAACTTCTTATATTTTTTACACAGTTAGTTACAGGTAAACCTAATAAAAGCGGTTTAAAATTATTCTGTGTCCTAACCTACTGCATCTAATTCCAGCGAAATCTATAAGACGGACCAAACGAGTAATTTTCAAATATGTAAAGTTAGTATGAGTTTTTTTCTTTGCCTTATGTTCGAGTTTGTTATTTAAACTCCGTAAATACAAAAAAAAAAAATGTTATTACTTATATAGTATGTTATTGCTTATTTACCTACTTACATCAGGTATTATTATTGCTTTTTATCCATCATGAATGGTCAATGCTCTTTATGATAAATACTCCATTGAAAACAACAATAAAATAATTGCAGTATGATTGTCTACGCAGTCGGCTTAAATATTTATATGAATAAAATACTTGAGTCCTATTCTCGTAGCGGGATCTATTAAAGCCAGTAAAAATCGGTTTCTATAATGATCAGAACGTTAATAGTGCCTTATTATGCATAGTATTTATTTTTTAAACGTTGGATACGTTTGCCGACATACTCGATCATCGGCAATTCTAATCTGCATCTCTTCTCAGTTATCTTGGCAGGTAGAAGTTGGATTAGAATCGCCAAGGATCGATTGAAGGGATGAGCGATTGGATTACTATGTTCAGCCGATAACTAAAAGGTCAACACCTTTGAAGAGAGACAGAGGTTACAATAAGACCTCAAAGCTAGACCACCTACTGCTATAATTATAAAGTTGTCAATGGTATTTCATATGTCAGATTTATGCTCGGAGTTTTTTGGTCAAAGTTGGATATGCTAGAGCATAAAAGAGCAACAAGAGCAAAGAGCAACTGAAAGCCATCAAATGCGGTCGCTGTGTCTGAAATCTGCTGGATGGTATCGTTTTATGGACGATTCCCAATGACCACCATCTGCTTGTCCACCACTGATGAATAGGGACATGATTTTTAAAAATCTGGTGGTGGACATCGGAAATCATGGATCATTATTATCGTAACTATTTAGGCATTTACCATGATTGATAAAGTAAATGAAACTACACTAGCTCAATAAGCCCTTGATCTCTTTATCAAGAACAAATTACTATAAATGTACTAATCATTATTTTAATGTTTGCATTTAAGTCAATTAAAGCAACAAAACAATGTTTAATGATATACCTACTCAGTAAACCGGCAACACTGTTCTGTCGATGACATAATTTGATAATTACCTACATACGTTTAGTTCAATTTAATTGAATGAACTGATTCAACGCATCCAAGGTTGCGCTAAATAAAATTAGCAATGGCTGAAATTCCTTCAGTAAGAATGCGCTCTTTTAGACAAAATACTTGGAAAGCTGTGTTGATGTTACTTTTTGAGTAAGGAATGCGGGAGTGTATGCAGTAATTCTGCAAAAACAACCGTAATATCCGTTTGTCTATATTTAGGAGCACAAAACATCACCAGTACAAAACATGGACCCAAACAGTGGATTTGGTCCCAGTCCATCTCCCTGATCAGAAACGTTATAGGCATTAGACATTAACAAGACAAACGTATTGCCGATGTAAAACTTTTTCTGAAGAAAATATTCTAACAGTAAATAACTAAGACAAGGATGGCATAAAGGGTGTAAAACACCTCTTAACGAAGCCGAAAGGCACTGGTTCTCCCTGTCATTGCGATAATTTTCGGGGGTCAAAGTTCCAACTTCTTGACAAGTATTTTTTTAAATACAAGTTTTTATGTAAGATTATTACTTTAAACACCTCCACGACCCCCGTACTATTCAATCCGTCCATCAGCACAATGTTTTGAGTGCGTTACATTGAGTTCTACCACAAAACATGATTTTACACCCCCCAAAAAAACGTCGTTTCCCAGCAATAATTTTTGCGTAAAGTTACTTAGTTTCATGTACAGAATGCTTGGTTGACGGCTTCGTAATGAGAAGATTTACACGGTGTATATATGAGATTGTGTGAGAAATTATTTGAAGGAAAAAGGAGTAAATTATAGCGTGACGAATGACAGAGGAGAATGGAAGATAAAAACGAGTTGCGCTGACCCCAAATAACATGCGCTTGTCGCGAAGGAAAATGATCATGAGGCTGACATTTATTATTTTTATTAAATAACTTAATTATTTCTTATAACCTTTAGCTCGAGTCTAGACTATACGTTATAAAGAATTTATTATATGAATCAGTGGACCACTGTCTGTGTTTGCTGGCTGTCAGTGTGTCTGTGAGTGTGGTCTAGACCACTGATTTCTAATAAACGCTCAAGTAATAATACACATGACATTTGTTTTGTGAAAATAATTAAAAAACAGAACATTTACTAGGAATAAATCAATTTTTCATTAAGATTAAGCTTTTTGGATTTCAGAAATTTCATAAAAATGCCCGCGCCTCCCCACTAATGTTTACGCTTGCGAAGAAGTGGCGTAACAAACTTCCCAGCAACACCTGCTTATTGACAGTCAACACTCGTAAGAAATACTTAGACGAAAACAAACAAGCGTAACATAAACAAACACGTAAACATTATAACAAACAGTTCACTACTCTGTGACGAATTCGGTAATTCCTCTTAGTCATTGCAAGAACTAAGTATACTATTTCCATTCGCCATTGACCTGACTTAGAATTTCAAGAACATTCGTGAACAAATAATTTATTAATAAACAATGTATCATGAAGAGAGCGCTGTTTATAATCATTTGGCATAGTTATAGCACTTCCAAACATAACATCACGCCTGAAATTCTCGAAGTGTAAGGCAGAGGTTTACTTATAGTAGGTACACCCAGATTTCTCCAGCTATGTTTAAGTCCCATGAAATAGGTGACGAGCCTTTTCCCAACTTTGTTAAGATCGGTTTCCAGTCCAACCGTAAGCAGCTCAATACCAGTGACTGTCTATGTTAACTCGACATCTCAGTACATACCCCTTTGATAAGACTGGCTGTCAGACTTTCCGGCCTCGACAAATGGCAGCCGGGCCAAGCTGCTTTACGTGTTTTTCGAGGCACGAAGGAAACTCGATATGTAATGGGTGGTCACCCATTCACGGACCAACCTAGATAAGAGCGGCTTATCCTGCAGATCGATCCGAGCGGCTGTTATTATTTTGCCACGAGCTTCTCCAGCTAGGTATTAGAAAAACTGTTTTTTTTTCAATGTCGGCGAACGCTTACGTATCATAATACCGACTCTCTTCGTTTCTTCAGAGATAACTCTCCCAAAATAGCACAGCGATGCAAAAGCTTACAGTTATTATGAATGAAAACGTTTTTTACGATTACCGGGGTCACCTTATTCCCCCAGAGCGATTTTGAAGGTATCTTTACTTCTCATTAAACAAATTAATAAACCTATTGCAATGTTATTTTTTCAACCGTTAATAAGGAAATAATTTAAATTCAGGCGCAAAAAATATACACCCAAAGTACTAGGTAGATTTAGTCAGTCTGTCAAAAAATATCGTATCGAAATCATTAGCATTTTTTGTTTGGTTAGCAACAGTGCAAAATGTACAATACAATACAATTGGTTTTACATCATCGTGTTAGCACATCACTAAATGATTTGCGAGTTTAACGGTTTGTTAGACTCCACAGACAATAGTTTAAAAGGTCACAGCACTATTTAAGGATAAACAGTGTTACAAAGCGCTCGATATAAACGCCAAAATAAGTATTTAAAACTGCAAATCTCCAATAATATCAGTATATTAATAGATGTAAGTTTATCGCAATAGTTTAACGAGCCAGGAGTTTAACTCATGACCTTTTAGATCAATAGGGGATGATCACTATGTTTTTTTTCTTTGTCTGTCGGGTAGATTATTAAAAAGTATTGGACACGTATTTTTTCTTTTTTCACGTGGTTATAAAATTACGGAGATATATTGAGTTGAAATGGCGCATGACGTAACGTGTAGGTAATTTTTATACCTACTTGTGACGTAGTCAGCCCCCGCTCTCCAACTTTAATGAATTTTAACAAAGGCATTTTTCGAAATTTTGATAAAACAAAAAAAACGTGTCTAATATTTTTGTATTACCGGTCTGACGAACAAAATAGAATTTCGTTTTCTTTACCCAGTCTTCATCCCTATTGTCAATACGTTGTCAACAATCTATATTCATTTTAATTAAGCCTATCATCAAAAGCATCAGTACTGCATCATCATCCAAGTTAACCTGATGAAGCTGAATCCCAGTATTTTACATGGAATGACTATCTGACCTCCAAAGGCAAAACTATAAAATCACACTTGGTATGGAAAGCATCGACAAAAGGCAACTGCTTTCAAAGTGTTTCATATTCTCACAACGACTTTCAACATGATTACATGACGATATTTTCATTCATTCGATAGCTTATAACAATCCCATATATTATTGATTTTTTTACTGTCTTTAACGCTGATAAAATATCATTGATCTAGACAGTCAGCACAGAAACAATATTTGTAATCTAAATGAGCCGTCTGCTTCTGTGTAGGACGCCTAAGCAGTTTTCCCTTATTTGTAGATTGAAGGTATGGCCATTATCTAAAATAATAAATGTTTTCTTGTTCATACTGATTGAATTGTTAGCTAGAGAAATTAGAATCGTTCACTACTACTATTCGTTACTATAATAAACACTAAAAACGGGAACATTGGGAACGCAAACGGAAAGTATCGGAAACTCAAAAATAAATTGTAAATATTCCGTTTTTAGTGTTGACTGTATAGTTTATAATAATTACAGAATATTCAAAATAAACATGGTTATGAAATTAGAGGTCAACTTACTTGAAATCTTTAGTCTGTTCGTCATAATATTTCACCAAAAACACACCCTCATTTCGTTCTTTCACATATTTCCTGAACGTAATTTTGATATAATAAAATTGTCTGTTGATCGCAGAATACATCTTCAATGGCTCTTTCAAGTAAATATGTAGCATGCTCCTTAGAGTTATGAATTCAAACGGCCTTGCAGTATTTATTATGTCTCGGGACCCATCGTAAACTCTGATTGAACCACTTTCTAATTCTATGTCCTTTGCGTCTAGGCTTATCACATTCACATTAGGCGCGTTGGCTATTACAGTTATTGTTAGTTCACAGTCATAATAAGAAAGATCCGCATTAACGTAAGGATAAATGTTTAGCTCGTACTGTATAGGATACACTGTATAATTCAAACATTCTTCGTCCACCACAATATTTCCTTCTGTCAACGAAAACAAACAGAAAAGGAAAAACGCGCGAAATATTTTTTCTCCCGCCATTTTAGTTTTTTAGGCACCGGCATCAATTAGTATTCAGCCTTATCTTGCGCTGCAATTAGTTTATTTATTTTTTATATAATCAGTATTTCATAGTTCGTTTTCGAATTTCCCGCCAAAGAGAGCGTTCTAAATACGTCTGAACGCGACGCGCGCGTAAATGCTTGTAGTGTTGTTCCTCTCCATAGATCGAAACTTAGCGCCGGTCTTGCCAAACCAGCATGTCGTGAGCTTCCGCGCCCGCTCTGTTTATTCTATGAGCCACAGCTTCGAGGGGACTTTAATATAATGTCACAGATCATGATATATTGGATTGCATTATATTTTTGTTTGTGCATATGGCTCACCTTCAAGAGCTAATTCGGTACGTTTTCTTTGAAGTATCAGTATTTTGGAATATGATAATATTGTTTACTTTGCAAAACAAATTTCGTGTGCCCATGTGCAACTCACCTACTGTGATACAATAATGGAAATTTTTTATTCCTCATATTTTGACCCATAGTTCGAAACATTAAATTATTTTTAATCATTAGGTTCAAGTTTTATAAAAATACAGTAGGTTTAAACGATTCGGTGTAAAAAATAGCACATAATCATTACTTTTTTAGTGGCAGTCGAAGATCATGGCTTGCCTGAAAGTGACCTTCAAAATTACACTGAAAACATTCAAAATGAGAACATTAAATCTAAACAGCATACCACCGTCGATGTAATTTTTTATTCGTCGCATCCGCGCGTCGGTAAAAATCTTCTAGCGCAAGAATTTCAACATAAATCAACAATCCAATTTACAAAAAAAGGATTGTGTGGTTTTATGAAACCACGGTAAAAGTGAAACTTTTTTTCACACTAGTGCGGAGTAGGGATAAAGTGATTTTATCCCTACTCCGCGGCCGACCATCAGCGTCACGCGACATGCAACACACAGACAAAAAAGTTTGAGACGATGTAATAAAAGTTTCACTTTAACAACACACTAAGAAATTAATCAAAAATCTGGTATTCCGATGCCCTCTGCCCACGTCCAAATTCACGCAACACCTAACAATGGTCTAACGGTAACACGAGACAATTGATCTGGAAGACTGGAAGCGACACGTGGGCGGCGCACTTAGCAACTATTCTATGTAGAGCGCAGAGATTACCTGCCCACGGTTACTTCGACACACGCATAATACCGCCTGTGGTTAAAAAAAGTTTGTATATTGTTGTTGGTTTGGAGGATTTATCTTTGATGTGAGGTCATGAGAGAACTAAAATTATTGTTAGGAGGCAAAGGTGTGTCTTGCTACATTTTTTTTTTTACTTTTTTAGTAATGTTCTAAGTCTTACTGTGACTGATCAAATATTTCTTGGCCATCTGACTCAGAATCTAGTTTGATACAAAAAGTATAATCCATTGCTACATTTTATACTTACTTAATGTAATGTGTGTGGTGGTGTTAACCATTTATTTAAATTAGGCCATTTAAAAACGCATTTGAGCGTCAAAAAATATAAGGAAATTGGAAGTGAATCTATTGCTTCTAGTATATTTTTTTAGTATCTATCTATCTACATTACCAGTCGCAAAAGGTCAGATGACCTACCAAGCAGTATTGCTTTAATCTTATTCCAGAGTGGGAAAGAGATGGCACTAGACGTCTTCTACAGCTCCGTCTCTTTCCATACTCTTATCAAATCCCCTCACTCTTATCAAAACCAACTTGAAAATAGTGAAAAACTAGTAGTGCTTCGCAAATAATAATCAGCTGCGTAATATAACAAAAATCAAGTCAAAGATCATTACCTTTACTCTATACTGTAATATTCTGATATAAATTATAGTTATATATTTACTTTTTATTTTATATGTGTAAAAATTCGTATGTATGTTTATTTTATAAAGGTATATTTTTTTTAAGCTCTAATATTTTTTTTTTGTTTCGTCATTTCTACACACTGTCTACATTTCTAATCCAACTTTCCTCCAGGTCTGCTGGAAAAAAAATCTTTTGAAATAAGCATTACTTTTGTGCTCTCTTATCTTAATGTACTGTCCTATTAAGTATTTTGTGGGTATCTATATAAATAAATAAATAACATTAATTTAAGGTCTGGTTAAAAACATTCAATTTTATAATCCCCGCTACATTGGCCCATCACTTTTCTACTATATTTAGTCACAATAGTTACGTAAGGATGCCACGATTTAAGATTTATTACTTGAAATTCCCTGACCGCTTCCAAATCTATTGAGAATTAAACACAAGCTAATTTAGGTTAAAAGAAATAAACTACAGCAATTAATGTGAGCCGATACGATCATGTTGACGTGAATTCTCTCTTTAAAAAACACGGAATAGATGATTCTGCGAGTTGGAAGATTATAGCGACGGACGCAGGGCATCCAATCAAACTAAATAAAACCAGTATATATGCGGATCTCTCAATATACAGGATTTTTTCACAAAACAAGACCATGTTATACTGGGAATGTACCTATGCCGAAAAATGATTTTGTAGAATTATGTTTTTGTTTAAATTGAAAAATATTGAGGTATTGAAATTTATTATCATTTGATACAGAAATGATTGCAGCAATGAGAGCAGCAGTGGCAGCCCCGACTTCCGAACAGTAAGCCATGGGTTCGAACCCAGGCAGGCGCATTACTTCGTGTAATTTATTTCATCACCGCTGCCCTCGAAGGAAAACATCACGAGGGAACCATCACCAACCCGCACTGGGCCCGCGTGGTGGATTACAGTCCACTCCCTCTAATATGATAGAGAGGAGGCCTGTGTCCCAGCAGTGGGAACGTTATAGGCTGATGATGATGATGATGACAGAAATAAATAAAAAAAAGAAATCATAAAAATGAAAAGAGATTAACAATAATAAACAAAAAAAAACTGTATTTTTTCACTCAGAACGCCTCCCTCAAGAAGTCGATATTTACGGATATTTTATTCCATAAATCATCGCCATTATCATCATGTTGGATTCTAGAAGAACAATGTGCTTATTGAAGAAACAATTAAAAGCATTTATCAAGAAGGCAGATATTTATTTTAACATTATAGAGTAGGTTTGTATGTACATAATATAATTATTTAGCTAAGTTCTTAATTCCATAATTAATTGTACGTTTTAGTGGAGAAACATCTCTTCTTCTGGCTTAAAACTAATTTTATTAAGTAAATACACTAATAAAATACTGGAAAATTCATTATAATTCTAAATACAATACTGAAAATAAACTCACGTAACAACAATTCGCATTCATATTCGAAAAACAGTACCCTTCCTTTTGTGATCGATTACAGTTGGGTAAAATAAGATACAACAAAATATCAAATAGGTAAAACATTCAAATCCGAACGGGGAACTTACATACTAAACTCGCCAGCCAGTAGCTATATTAAAAAAAAACTGAATTAAAAACAAAATATCGATTCAGTAAAAAATCAGAACTCAGTAAAGAGCAGTACAGCAAATCCTAGTAAAATCATGACCACAGATGGTACGGTTACAGCAGAATGTGAATCATCTGAGGTCTTGATAGACTTGAGGATGTCAGCCTTGTGGCTACTAGCCCAGGACGTGAAGGCCCTGGCTTGTACCAGCGCATTCCTGGCAGATGTCTTTGAAGCCTCGGTACATCCTGTGCAGGACGACAGGAACGATTCGAACTAAAAAAAATATTAAAGGCATTAATTTTTATAGACTGATTTTCAGGACGTTCGTAAGAAAAGCGAGTTTGGTGTTCTGTATTGATATTGAGGTCCTATCAAAGGAGACCGTAACATAACATACCATCACGCCTGTAAACCCCGAAGGGAACGGCAGAGGTGTCCCTAATAGTACACCCATATTTTGCCAGTTATGTTTAAGTCTCATTTAATATATTAGCCTATTGCCTATGAGCCTATTGTCATCGACCGGGCACTAATCCAGTCTGTGTAGCTGCTAATGAAAAAATCAATATCAATTTGTATGACCCGGGAGTCGATCCCGGGACATCATGCTCAGCAGTCGCGATTGAGACCGCAACTGAGACCGCGGGTTACTATGACGCTTAAAACATTATTGTTCCATTCCTATTCCAGAGTGGGAAAGAGATGGAGCTAGACGACCTGTATAGCTCCGTCTCTTTTTCACTCTGGAATAAGAATGGAAGAATAATGTTTTAAGACGTCATGGTACGCCACCAGAGACTCAAACTGTAAAATAAATGAATTTGAATTTGTAACCATAATAAGTGTTTTTAACACTGTTTTTTAAAACAGTTATAACAGAAAAAAAAACACTTTTAAATGTAACAGATACAATAATGTTACCGAATCAAAGTGTAACCTTTTAGATGTGTATAATCAATTATAGCTTTAGTACGCTGAGTCTACCTGTTACACTTATTAACACTGTTAACACTTTTATATCTGCTACAGATATGTTACGGTTGTAAACACAATTAAAAGTGTTACATATTTGATTCTGTTACCAATTCAACATGTAACACTTATAATTCTATAACCTTTATGAAGGGTTTTTTAAGTCCCTGACTGAGACTAAACCCCGAATTTATTTTTGTAGATGTCAATTTAATCGACCAATCATGGTTCTATTTAAATTGTTAATCCTTTGCATGGCTCATTATTTAAGATTTGTTTAAATCTAAAAGTGAAGTTTCTCTTAGGAATCTTACTAATATTACAAATGCGAAAGTTTTTGAGTATGTATGTTTGTAACTCTTTTACGCGAAAACTTTTGAACGAATTTGGATGAAATTTGGCACACATGTAGTTTGTAACCTGGATTAACACATTGGATATTTTTTATCCGGGTAGTACAATCCTGTAGGTCAATTACCGAACTCCACACGTGCGATGCCGTGGGCATAGGCTAATATTGAACAATAAATTTCCGATATAAAATGGCTTTGCTGTGTATAGATTTTTCCATTTAATGAGAGATCTGCATAAACTGGTATTAGCTTGATTGATCTGGAACTAAGCCGAACCCAATAAAGTTGAGAAAAGGCTAAGCAGATGATGATGAGATGATGTATAGTTTGATGAGTCGCCGTACGTTCATATTGGTCTACATAATTGTCATTCAATACCAAAATGTGATAAAGTCATATTTTAGTACTAAAATAAAACTATCTAGCGCAAAAATTGTTGTTTAACCTAACAATGTGTTATGTCATTAAATGAGCAAGGTCGAATAAATTATCTTGTGCTAAAATAATTAAATGAAGTCTAATTGCAGTAATAAAATTTAATAATGTTAGTTATATTTACTACAATACTAATTCCATTTTATAATTAGATGTTTCATGAGTAAATAGTTTGATAACTGTCAAGGTATTGGCATAATACACAACCCTTCTATATGAGCCACCGAATTGCTAGCATCGTTCTTCTGCACTTTTTTTTTAAAACCCGACCAAAGAAGAGTGGTGTTATAAGTTTGCAGTGTGTATCTGTGTGTCTGTCTGTGGCATCGTAGCTCCTAAACCGATTAACCGATTTTGATAAAATTGGTTTTTATTTACTTGAGTTCGGTTCAACATGTCTTCATGTTTTTTTTTCTATTTTCGTCTTTCCCATAGTCTATTAATTTGTTTATGCTTATTGCAATCCATACTCATACTCAAAACTCTCATGTTTGTCGTCTTTGCTTCTTTAATAATACTGCTGATTGATGATTGATGATACTGATTTCTACAATTTCCACAAAGATAGAAGTAATCAATGATAGCAAATATTAGTCATTAATCGGTAAGAATAACGATTCATTTTGTAAAGAAACTGAGAAAATCCGTGAGCCATTTTTAGCTCAGCAGCTGATCTTATAAGTATTTTTAAAGCAGGCAATTATAAAATCGCGATATTCAACCTCAGTGTTTCCTCCTTGGCTTACAGCCAAACTCGTTGGAATATGAAAACTTTCACTCGCAACCAATCCATCGGAGCGATATCGTATTTAGGTCAGAACATTCATTTATAATGGGAAATCCATTACAATGAATGCTGTGACTTATATTCAAAGTACGGACAAATGTGGGAATGGATAGGAAGCATTTTGTAAAGATATACACCGTGTAAAACACCTCATCACGAAGCCGTCAACCAAGCATTCTGTACATGAAACTAAGTAACTTTACGCAAAAATTATTGCTGGGAAACGACTTTTTTTTGGGGGGTGTAAAATCATGTTTTGTGGTAGAACTCACTGTAACGCACTCAAAACATTGTGCTGATGGAAGGATTGAATAGTACGGGGGTCGTGGAGGTGTTTAAAGTAAAAATCTTACATTAAAAACTTGTATTTAAAAAAATACTTGTCAAAAAGTTGGAACTTTGACCCACAATATCTCCGTATCTAGAAGGTTCCCAACTATGGCGTAGAACAAAAAAAATATCGCAATGACAGGAAGAACCAGTGCCTTTCGGCTTCGTTAAGAGGTGTTTTACACCCTTTATATCACATCCTTAATGCAAATGCATTAAGTGTGAAGGAAGAATTGATTTCGGTGAAAAAAGAACATGATAAGGAATTGACGTAAGTTTTTACATATTGGTGACAAAATATGTTACTACATGTTACCAAAACAAACGTCTGGTTACTAATAGAAAGGAATTAAATCCAAATGAACTTCTGAACATCATTCACCATCAATCTCCTTCTCTTATCCTTATTTATCTGAGATCGGCGCAGTATATCTTCTTCTTCGACATTTGACTATAATTCAGCATCTCATGAATCACCTCCAATAGGTATATTAAATTGGTGATCGTTTTTTGGTCTAATTTCCGACAAGTAACGCTGATTCTGTGAGCTAGACGTTAATATCTTCCAATAGGATTGAACATTTCTGATTTGACCTGTTTTCTTTCTTTCGATGAAAACTTGCTTAGTCAAGTCAACTTTTAATTTAACCTTTAGGCAAAAAAATTCCAGCCAGATTAAAAGATTGTTGAAAGTTACCGAAAAACATACAACACCATCAAAGCATTCAGGACAATTTAGTGAAAACAAACGATCATTAGCCACAGCCAGTGCCAATTGAATGAAATTGACACATCCCTCTATCAACACGGCCACGTCAGGTAATGAGTGTGCTTAGCCCTCCAATGTAGTGTTTGATAAACAGTCATTTGGGTCACCACCAGGCCCTCAATTAGGGACGGATGGACTAAAAGGTTATTCTTGTGTTTACTTTTGAAAGCGATTCGGCGATTAGGGGCATGCGGAATATTTTTGCAAAGGTAGATCGGATTTACTGAATATTTTTTACAATAGAACAACAACGTTGGGCTGCACGCGTAGCATGATCGCCGTAGAAACGGGCTATGGCGACGGAAGAATCGACAACATGACACATTGTCATTGTCTATCTGTCATTATGTCGATTCTTCCGTAGACAAATCTCATTTTTACAGTGGTCATGATACACGTGCAGGTAGTCAGTGATTATAATAGTTTAAGCAGATGATGGTGGCGACGACATTGCAGTACTTTTTAATGGCATTTTTTTCAACTAAAAATATTCTAATGACTACGAGTACACGACCAATAACTTGCACGGAGGGCTCTCAATAAGAAATCAATACATGAAAAACAAAATCCAATATTCAGTATTATATACTTATAGTAACATATTGAGGTAAAGTTCCTATGACAATTAAGATATTTTTGCTAATAAGAAAAGAGCCTATCGATCTGAGCCAGCGTTGTAGATGAATTTGTGCATCACTTTGCCATCATTTTGTACGTAGGCTCACAAAATATTTAATCACATCCTTACTTTTGTTTTCTATCTAGGTCAAGTGACACTACGTTTTTCAAACTAAAAACTTTGGCCGATTAGGGTTGGTGACTCATTTTTTTTTATTTGTCTATTGGGTAGATTATTAAAAAGTATTTGACGCGTACTTTTTCTTTTTACACATAATCGTAAAATTACGGAGATATTTTGAGTTGAAATGGCGCATGACGTCACGGCTCAGTACATTTTATACCTAGTTGTGACGTAGTGAGCCCCCACTCTCCAACTTTAATGCGTTTTAACTAAGTAATTTTTTCGTTAACTTGATAAAACAAAAAATACGTATCTAATATTTTTGTTTTACCTGATTGACGGACAAAATAGAATTTCGTTTTCTTTACCCAGTCATCATCCCTATTACAAGGGTCATCTCCTAATACATAGGACTGAATATCGTCATCGCATTACTGTGTACTTGTGGCAGGGGCCAAATAAATATTTTTTCTATCTTTCTTTTCTCTCTATCTTACCTACTTAACCCCAAACTTTTTTTTTTACTTTTATAATTATAGTTACCTCATTGAAGTCACTTTCAGTGTGAAGTACTGCCGCAACTGAGCCTAAAATTGTGTCCATCGACGGGAATCTGCAAAATTAAAATATTTTAAAATATGGGTTCTATGAAGACAAAGAATAAAGAGAAATACGTGCTACCAATTAGTACAATCATAACAAAAGAGTTAAAACAACAAACAAAGTTTTAACTCTTTCGACAGCGATGAAAATGGAACATCGATTATTCTGACGGAGATCAATCAAAATAAATCGTACCTAAGTAGGTAAGCATTGCGCTACTTTTAAAAGCGGGGCTCGTTCATTTGTTTTCTTGCGTATTACGGTCTGCATTAAAATTATTAGTTTTTTTCCTAAAGTTGTAGGCGTAAGTAATAATACTTACGGTCAACTGTATGTCTTTAATTGTACTTGTACAAAGAAAACCGCCCTTACTGCTATGAAATAAAAAATAAAAAAAAGTCGCAAAGTTTTTTTTCTTTTAAACATTGAGGTGTGTAAGTTTTTTGTGTCCTTTGTTGACATGTTTAAACGTATTATATTTTATATTTTTGGCAATTAGGTATAATTCATTATTGACTAACTATATCAACCTAAAATAATAATAAAAATAAATGTACATTATAATATCTAAAGCAGAAAAGATTAAACTGCGTCAAAAGTATCGTCCGCATCGATATCAAAGGGAAGGGTACGGAAAGAAATTGCCCAGAAAGCGGGCAGTAGGTATTTGAATAGCAATACCGATTCTTTGAGCCATTAATAAGCCAGCCCTCTGGTCACGAGAAAAGTCGTCCAACCGCTAGACGATGTCCCGAAATATAAGGTGGGCACTCGGACACCATGGCCCAGAGTTTCAACCGCTTTTAAAATGAGTAAACTCCCTTCACTACAAATACTCACATAGTGCTCCATAGCGTGTAGTTAGATTTCAGGGCATCCATGACAATGTGCAAGTTGCCATAGGTCCTCAGGACGCTCGTCAAGGGTATAGTCAGATCTTGGGTCCTGATCGGAGTATCTGCAATTGACACAGATGCCAGGTACCTGAAACGGACATAAAATAAGAAACTCATGAAACTATGTAAACTTTTAGAACTATTTTAACAATAACAACACAATTAGAAACTAAAATTAGTAGAAGAGGTTTTGTGATAATGTAAAGTAAGAACGTTAAAAGCAATAATTAAGATATAGAGAAAGAAAATGAATGGATTCTTTATTAAGAATCCATTCATTTTCTTTCTCTATATCTCTCTCTCTATAGCTCTTTACAAAATCAAAATCCTAACATCTGCTTAAACAAGTTTTAGGTTATAATCAATTTGAATAATCGCACTTAAACTGTGATCATTATTAAAGTGAAACTTTTATTACATCGTCTCAAACTTTTTCGTCTATGTGTTGCATGTCGCGTGACGCTGACGGTCGGCCACGGAGTATCCGCGCTATAGTGTGAAAAAAAGTTGCACTTTTAACGTGGTATCATAAAACCCCACAATCCTTTTTTTTTCTATTTATTTATGAATGAAAACAATGTATACAATGTTGCCAAACATTGTATACATTCTTTTGATTTAGGAATCTTGATTACCTCAAAATTAAATGGAGGTATACAATCTATGAATCATATTATTCATACCTGTTCAAACGCTGTTCATTTGATGTACAACCCAAGGCATCTTCGATGACCCAGACTTCGTTCGCCACGTTGGTGTTAAGCATACGGTTCCACAAGAAGTCGTAGTCTTCCTCAGTACCATGACGCAGTCCCGTGCAGTATACCACAGGACGCAAGCTTGGTGGCACCCTGGCAAAGACGTCATGGACAAGGAATAAGCATTAAAAACACATTTTATCATTTGGAGACTTTTTTTGTTCTTCAAAAGGGAAAGGGGAGAACTCAAATCCAAAGGAAGCTGTCAAATGAATGAATAAAAACCTTCCCTCTGTGTGGCGGAGTAGATCGTAGTCCACCCCCCCCCCCCATATCGTCAATTTTTTAATTTTAGAACATGGTGAAACGCCGTCAGCCTTAATCAAAGCAGGTGGGAGTTTGGGGTTACAGACGTTTAGAGTAGGGACTCTGTGCAGTCACCGACTGACCTCGGAGATGACTGACAGCACAGTGCATGGTACGTGCTGCCGTGCGCAACTGTACAGTGGAGACCTGTATAGTCACCGCAGGGATGTGCCTTAACAGGCGTTGCACAGTGGAGGCTCCGGACTGGTCTTTTAAGAGGACACGGGCCTTCTCTCCTTTGCGGATTGAGGTAAAAATCCCACACTCCCCTCTTCTTTAACTCAATTTTTACTCACTCAGTGCCATTCTGTCTCAAAGCTCTGAACAAAGCAACGGTGTTCTCAACACATCCGCTATGTTCCAGCTTACACGCGAACTCCAAAATCTGCATGCGGTTCCTCAAAACTTCGAAACTGTCGGTAGGCCTTACTTCATAACCCAAGCTTGAAATCCCATGGTCCATGTGATGAAGGATAAATTCCTAAAATGATAAAAAATGGTATGTTTAAAAAAATAGTATGATCCAGAGATGGGTACGACGAATCAGAAATTGTTAAAGGTTTGAGTGATATTTGTTTAGACTGATCGATTTCAGCAAAAGAGAAATAACTTTTAAATTTTAACTCGAGGGTAAATACAAATACAGATTGCTCTTGCAAAGCAATGTGAGACGGCTAAAAGGTATAATAACTATTATTAGCACAGTTAGGGAACAATTATTCTGAAGATGATCGCACCGCACTCCAGCGGCAAAACCCAGCATCAGCGCTGTTACAGACCGAAGCGTTATGACCAGTTTATATGTCACTCTAAGAAAACCCTTCTATAAATGGTGATGTTGCCGCCTACTGCTGTTGTAATTGATCTCTTCACAGTTAAACTATTAAAAAAGACTTGTTTATGACCACAGTTTCACCCGCGCGGAGTTCGACAATCCACGGGATCGCACAACCGGCATAAAAGCATCCTAGGTGTACCACAGGGGAAATTTTAACCAAATCTGTTCAGTAGTTTTTGCGTGAAAGAGCAACAAACATCCATCCTTACCAAGTTACGCATTTATAATTGTAAGTATAAGATAAGACTTTAAAACATTTGACAGTCGTTACGAGTAGTCAGAAGCCAAAAAGTCTGACATCCAGTCTTACCAAGGGGTATCGTATTACCCAGTTACTGGGTTGTGAAGGTCAGATAGGCAGTCGCTTCATGTAAAATACTGGTACTCAGCTGCATCCGGTTAGACTGGAAGCCGACCCCAAGATAGTTTGGGAAAAGGCTAGGCAGATGATGAAGATAAGACTTTAAAGAAAATCTCACCTGAACGGAAGGCAAAGCTTCGGGATCTCCCAGATACATGTGCCATATTTTGCTAAAGCCTCTTAGTGCTGCGAACCAGACGGAGTACTCAGTCTCTCCGTGTAGGGCGTCTAAAGCGCTGTACAGAGTAGTGAACGGAACTTCATCCGAGTACACCAATGCGAAGAGATCGTTTATAATCTGTAACAAAAAGTAACTTATTTGTATTTACTTAACATCAAACCTGTAATCAAACCTGTAATGATTATTCGAAACGAATTCAATGTTGAAGCAATGTAACATTTTAACACTTGAGGGGTTGGCACATACTAACGCTATCTGTATATCTTCGAATGGCAACTAGCGTAATAAAAAAATAAATGGTTGTAGTGTTCATTCCTAGACCAGAGATGGAGTTATAGAACCAAGGGTATGGTTTAAACCATTCATAGTTTATTTTTTCAACAAAAGTTTGTTTGGTGCATGATATGAATCAAAACTGTATTAAACAAAAAGTTCATTAGCTATACAAATACCTTGGCACGATTCAAAGGATGGATGACATTATTATTGTTTCCTTTCAGAGCGGATATAATCATATTCCATAGGTTTTCATCATAGTTCACTCTGTAGAAGCCTGTAAAAAATAATAATAATCACTACTGGTGAAAATTCAGGATTATGCAGAAAACCTACCTTGTTAAAATCTTCATGTAAAAAAGTACACACCTGTGCAATACACATAACATTTTTTTTTTTTTTATCTTGTTCTACCTTTTGTAGTAAGCAACGACTTATTGTCGGGCCTACGCTGTCCTCCCATACTTAAGTACTAACGCTGTAACTTCAAATATTGTAAAACCAAATGATTTTAAAAGAGTAACCATGGAGTTTCTTGCCGGTTCTTCTCCATAGGAAACGACCAACCCGAACCGTGTACCTTTTGTTGACGTTAGAGGTGCCCATGTAGGCCTATGTAAAATAAAATATTTTGATTTTAATTTTTGACTTCACGGCTGTAATCCCCGAGCAGTTAGGCAGAGGTGTACCTTAGGGCTCTCGCTCACGGCGACTTTTTGTAGCGATGCTGACGCGCGTTTACGAAATGCGGGACTGCATCGCTACCAACGCGCGTTAGTCGCGTTTGCAACGCGCTACAGAAGCGAGCAGTATCGCGACTGTATCGATGCGGACGCGCGACAGCATCGCTACAAAAAGTCGCCGTGAGCAAGGGCCCTTATAGTACACCCACATTTGGCCAGTTATGTTTAAGTACCATGCAATAGGGGCCGACTCATTGCCATAAACAGCGCACAAATGCAATCTGTAGTCGCTACTGAGAAATTCCTGATGGAAAAACCCAATAACACTTTTGACCGACCTAGGAATCGAATCCAGGATTTCGTGTTCAGAAGTTGCGATTGCGACCACTAGACCAACGAGGCATTCATATTTAGTTAGAAAAAGCAAATGTGCGAATAGATTAAGTTCTAGTTCTAACATATTTGTTTTTCCTTTACTAATTATCATTGACTATTACCGAAACCAGCTTTATAATAAAGCGAAAAATACAAGTATTTTTCAAAGCAGGCCAAAATGTAAGTCATTGAAGTTTATCCCTTTAAACTATTGACTGACCGCCACGTCAAAAAAGCAAAAAAAGTGCGTGTCAAGCTACTAATTCATCCTTTAAAATTGTCATGTAGTCGTGACCGTGGCGTGCTGGGCACTTTTGGTTTGTCATCTATACATGACTGTGGTGGTCAAAAGGTTAAATAAGTACACTCTCTTGGAGCCCTACCTGTTTCCTGAACATTGAAAATGACCCAGCTATGATCTTCGCTAATATTAGCGATTTTGAATTGAAACGTTTGTTCGTCCATGATGAACACTGGCTTGGTGTTTTCAAAGTCTGGGGATGCTTGCGTGGTGTACGTTATCGGTATCTTATACGTTTCGTTTGATGAGAGAGAGCCGTTTACGTAATAGCGTTTCTGGAACAAAAAACTACATTTATAGGAAATCTTCGTTATTACCTAACCGTCCTCTGCTGTCAGGTTAATATTCTCGCTAATCTGTTTTCAGGTCCGTGATGACCGAATCTTTCAACCACGGTAATAGTCAAGGAAAGACGAAGAAGTTTTCTACTTGTAACATTATGTTTTTGTTGACCCTTTTGCAAGAATCATAGGCAAGTGACAAGACAACACTTATTAGATCCAGTAGTAAAAGTAAGCAAGATAGAAATATACATATTCTCCATCTCGTTCGTCTATGCCAACTTTTATATGTGGGCCCCAAATGTTCTTATAGTCTGAAGCAAAACAGACAACTGCTTTCAGAATACAATTTATTTGGAAAGTATTACCTGGCAATATCCTATACACGGTGGAAGAGACATCGACACGAAAACGCATACTCATCACACAAAAAAAAGTTTATTTTCCATACATTTTAACTGTAAAGGTATTGTGCACTTTTGTAGAATCAGCTATTTTTTTTTAAGTTTTTGCTTCGGTATCCTTTCCACACAGTATAGTAGAAGCTTGCAAGTTTACTAATCTCAAAATACTCAACCTATAATAGAATAGTACTCACTTGTGTCAAAGTAACAATATCAGTCTCATAATCAATGTACACAGTCAGTACAGGGTGGCCAGCTTGGGTGATCCAGGAACCCATGACGTCATCGATGCTAGATTGGGGGTAGGAAGCAAGAGAGTTGTAAGCACGGACTCCTTCGTTAAGACCTTGGTACAACTTCTCAGGGTAGCCGGAACTGAATGAGCTGTAAAGAAGATGAGCATTTTAGGAGAAAAACAAGTGAGTGACCACACGTGCTCAGCATCGGCAAAATTCGAGCTGTTTGGGATTCATTCTTTGCACATTCGACAACGCACACTGATAAGCCATGAGTCGTCCGAGTCACTGTCGTACTTGACACGTCTGACGCAATGATTCAGACGGCTCACATTAACATACACTTTTGTGTCCAATACTGACGCCTAGTTAGCAACGAGCCGATGAACTAAGGGGATGATCAAAGTATTGGATAAAAAGCAAAGAAAATTTCTTTGTTTTTTTTTTAAATGAAGGTCCTTTTTACTCTTAGATAGCAAGCATGTATATTATGTGAAGCCCAAAAAAAAAAACTTACTTATTCCTCAAGTAAAAATTCAATCCATATTTGAAAGCGTCATCCCCAATCAAATGATGTATCATCCTGATCACGGAACCAGCTTTCTGATAGGTGATGGTTCCAAAATGGCCGCTGATTTCGGCGGGAGAATTGACGTTGTTGTTCGTGATTGGTGGAGAAGATGGAGAGTTGTCGGCATCGTAGGCGCTGTATACTGACCCAAACACCAGCTGGTTAGCTGAACCCACTTCTGGATCCACCTATTGTAAGTATTTGTGGAAATTAATGAGTTGTCTAAAAGACCAGTCTACCAGGAACATGGATGGAGGATTTTCGGTTTCATATTGAAGTTCGAAAGCTCATCAATCAAAAAACATTTTGAGTCATAATTTACAAATCATGATTTATAAAGATACTCGAACACAATCATATGACTAGATAACACAAACTGTAGATAAGAAAGTAATTTAGAAACGGAAGGTCTATTTCAATGACTATTGACGAATAGCTACTAGTATATACTTATAAATAATTAAGGGCCTCTAAATAAAGTGAATACGATATACACTTAAATACATACAAAAGCCGTGATGTAATCCTGGAAGTAGTTAGCAAAGCCTTCATTCAGCCAGGTGTTGCTCCACCAATGGCAGGTCACGAGGTTCCCGAACCACATGTGCGTGGTCTCATGGGCGACAATCTGTGCTACCCTGTACTTAAAGTAAGGGGTCGACACCTCGGGAACGTACAGCAGTAAGGCCTCCCTGCAAGATTTTTAAGTATTTAATTAACCATCACAATTTTCTTTAAGCTGTGATAGCCTAGTGTTGTGTCCGTCGGACTGTGAAGTCTCGAGTTCGAACACAAGACACGAAGCTCAGATTTTTCGGATTCATGTGCGTACTGTATAATTATCACTTGTTTCGGTGAAGGGAAACATCGTGAGGAAACCAGCATGCCTGAGAGATATTTATCGACCGCATGTGATGTCAAGTCAGAGGCCCATGGGCAGCATAAAAATGCTGACACCTGTTTAGGCGCTAACCACACGATAAAGAAAGAAAGCATTTCTCTTATCCCACTTTATTTTGGGTGATATCATCTTCTTTTTTCATACTTCATCTCAGTTGTCAAATTAAGAATACTTTCTTTTTTTACAAAATTAAGAACAAGAGTCTTACTATTTATATATATTATACAGAACATTTAGATGCATGTGAGTGTTATTTCTTCACAACTTTATTTCTTTTATGCAGACTTAAATACTGTGTGGTTTTACTCTATACTACACTAGGGGATGATCACATTTTTTTTTATTTGTCCGTCGGGTAGGTTATTGAAAAGTATTAGACACGTATTTTTTCTTTTTTCACGTGGTCATACAATTACTGAGATATATTGAGTTGAAATGGCTCATGACGTCACATGTAGGTAACGTTTATACCTACCTGTGACGTAGTGAGCCCCCACTCTCCAACTTTAATGAGTTTTAACTAAGTAATTTTTTGATTTTTGATAAAAACCAAAAATATGTGTCTAATATTTTTGTATTACCTGTCTGACGGACAAAATAGAATGTCGTTTTCTTTACCCAGTCTTCACCCCTATTACAAGTTTGATAGTCTGGTGCTTAATTTATTTCTCGACATCGTCTTAAGTCTTTTAATATGTAGTACATGCTGGTAACTTTAATATACAGTAAACCTATTTATCTCTATTTATATTCATGAATACCTGTATTTAATAAGACCCCAGTTCTCCATAGCTCCGGCTCTAAAATCAGGTAATGCAACATGGTCTAGCCGCAAATGATTGTTGGTTGAGTAGTAGTTGATGCCAAAGTACGTGCCCAAAGCATCGACCACCTTCTTGCCAAATTCGAAGGCGTATTCACTCTGATTCTTGGCGTCTGGGCGAGTGTAGACCCCAAACTCTTGGGTTCCGTTAAGACTGGAGGCAGCTGCTTCGAATTCCGAGACAAGGAATGCAACGAGGTAGGTTGACATCTTCGGTGTCGGGTAGAAGATCTCTCTTATGTTTCCATTGCTCCTAGAATAAAAAGTTTATGTGATTCCTTTTTAAGATCGAAATACTCTAGTTTTCGGGAGAGAAACGCGTTTGCTGTTTGTTTGTTACTTAGTACATATTTATCAGATCAAAGCAAATCCGTATATGATAATGGCTGGTATAATGCTATAATATTACTATCGACGAAGATTGATCATTTCCGATTATAACTGAAAGTGATTAATCACATAATTATAAACTGAAGATTAACACGCTTGTAATCTCCGAAGGGTTGGGCAGTAGTGTAGCTAATATTATAGTACACCCTAATTTCGCCAGTTATGATTAAGTCCCATGAAATAGGGGGCGACCCTATTACAAACCAAACTATCCTGAATAGTGAATACCGTACTAAACTAAAGAATATTTAGTAGATTTATGCAACTATAAAAGAGTTATTTGTTTGACAAAATTTTTTTTTACTGACACGGGACCTTATGCAAGAAAACAGCCAAAATAGCCAAATTAGCCAAATAGCCAAAATAGCCAAAATAGCCAAAGTAGCCAAAGTAGCCAAAATAGCCAAAATAGCCAAAATAGCCAAAATAGCCAAAATAGCCAAAATAGCCAAAATAGCCAAAATAGTCAAAATAGCCAAAATAGCCAAAATAGCCAAAATAGCTAAATTAGCCAAAATAGCAAAAATATGTTCTCGTTTAGTCAGCGGTAGGACAGACTTACAAAGTTTCTCTCCGTTCCAAGTTAGTATTGGCTAATGAAGGTTGATAGGAGGCAGGTCGGTCGATTCCAATTACGAACGTCGCTTTCAATTCAGGCTCGTCAAAACAAGGGAACACCTTTCTTGCGTGAGTTGGCTCCATTTGAGTAGCACCCAGCCATCTGGAATATACAATGAGATTAGCACTAGACAAGGAACACTCAGATCACTTTCAAAAACGTCATGACCCTTTCGGTAGCTCAGTATCATGCTGTGTGGTAACCTTCTTTTCGCAGTCACGACGGGCAAGTTGACAACTTTTTTGTTTATGCGTTGTATGTTAACGTTTTTTTTTTTTTTTTCATTTTGCGTGCACGTCATGTCCCTGAGACAATTAAACACTTTTTCTTTCTTGTTTTCATCACATGCATTTTTAATTTTCCATAATAAACAATTAACACTGTTAGAATGTCACTTTATTAACGGTTCTTATTAAAATTCTCTTAGAATCTATTGGCTTTTTTGAAGCTTTTTAATTTAGAAAAGAAATCAGAATTTTTTAGATTTCAGAAAAAAAAAAACGTATTAATCTACGTCTAATTTCGCAAGCAATATATTGAGCCACAATATTATAGATCGAGATGGGTGGGTCTCTCTGGATCCACCCATCCCGATCAGTTTTGGGGGAGGGACGGATAAAAATGGTCTTATTGCACTTCGAGCATGGGACAATTATTTATTTTATTTGAAGTCTGTTCCTTTCCACTGTATGGTACCTTTCTCTTTTCCCATCTTCTCTAAAACACATCACGAGGCAATGAAATCAGTTACATAACACAATATAACGCGTGTAATACCCGAAAGGTAAGGCAGAGGTGAAGGTACCTACTAGTGCACCCAAATTTGGCCAGTTATGTTTTAGTCCGATGTTATAGGAGGCGAGCCTATTGCATTCAACCGGGCACAAATCTAGACTCCGTGGGTGCTACAGAGAAATTCCTGATGGAAAAGGCCAATTTGTCCAACCCGGGAATCGACCCGGGTGGGACAAATTGGCCTAATCGGGAATGCTGAGCATGAGGTCCTAGGATCGATATCCTCGGACCTCATGCTCAGCATTCCCGATTGTGACCACTAACTAGACCAACGATGCAGTCTACACTATGACATCCTAACTAATATTATAAATGCGAAAGTAAGTTTGTTTGTTACTCTTTCACGCGAAAACTACTCAACCGATCATCATGAAACTTTGTACACATATTCTTGGAGGTATTAGAAGTAATATAGGCTATATATCATCACGCTACGACCAATAGGAGCGGAGCAGCAATGAAAAATGTAGCGAAAACGGGGAAAACGTGACGCACACGAGGTTGCGCGGGACAGCTAGTCAGAAATATATTACATATTTTTTTAAATTAATTTATACTTAAAGTAATTAATTTCATAAAAGGGAACTAACTACATAAATTACAAAGATTAACAAACAAATAAATTAACTAAAATACCAATAAACTATCAACGTCACGTCAAAAAAACTCTTTTTTAACGCTGTCAGCTGGTAATGTGCCCAAGAGACTGGCAGCATTGCCACGGTGTAGGGCAATACTTAGCCTCTGGCCAAAGCTAAAGATAGCCCTTGGGTCACAGGAAGCGTAAACTAGGCGTTTCGAAATTAATAATTGCATAATAATATGAAATGACAATGTGAAAGTTATTATCAAACATTAGTGATGATTCCACATTTTTTTTAATCTAATACATTGCGAAAGTAAATATATTTAGTGTAATACCTTTATCTTCAGACTTTTAATACCAGCTTATATTTATCGGCGCTGAAACGGCCTATCTTTGCAGTAGGTGATGTGTTATTCTGATAAGGGATCTCAGCGTTATCAAACTTGTTTACTTTGGCATTGATGAGGTAATATTATCTATTGAGACGTTTTGTTACTTTTGTTCTTGATGCAATGAAAAACTACAACCAAAGCAAGAACAGACGGGTATAGTGGGTGTTAGTAAAACTAGGACACTAGAATATTGATCTTCTTATTCAATTCATCTCCCAATTTATTTGGGCATCTCTTTAGGCACCTCTTTTCTAACCATCATCCTTCACACAGTCCATCCATCGTTTCTTTGGTCTTCGTCTATTCGTATAGCCCTCAACATTCGAGCCTATATCTAGATGTAAAAAAAATATGTCCATCCAATAGGAAGGTTTATTATCATTTTCCTCGTACACTAACACTTTCATATCAATTGGCTCTTTCAAATGAATTCACTGTCCTCGTAAGTTCAAGTGTTTTACAATAGAACTACCTACACGCGGCAACTGTGACAAGTAGGTACGTCTAAGGAGATTATATTGTGTTACTGCAATATATGTGTACAAGATTACCTACTGAGTATTTACTTATAATTCACTTCTGAACAGCCATCAAGTTTGTAATTCCCCTTAAAAAGATTATAATCGGTTCCAATGTAAGATTTTGATTATAATAACTACTGTGGTTGTTATGTTTACCGCTTAATATAAAAATAGTTGGATCGCTTTTGTACAGATCTCTAAATGAAAGTTTGCGCTTCGGGAATTATCGTGCATGTTTAGAAATGAGTACACGCGATGATGAGATCTTAAATCTAATATAGAGCCGCAACAGCCATGAAATACTTGCATAGTATGTATTACTATCATCTAACAGTTCATAAATAAACCACACTATTTAACACAAAATAACTTTTTAATTACAGATGAGGAAAGACACAAAGAGAAAGTTTCATAAGTATGTTAAAGTGCGGCTATACAAAACTTTGAACATTGCTCTTTGTTGGTACATACTAATCCGGAAACGCTATGATTACCCAAACGCATACCTGTTCAGGTTTATCTATATTCAATAAAGTGTTTAAATACTAGAAGTTATACTTAATTGACAAACAAAATAACAAGGATTTTTGATATCTAATTTTATCTTGAACTATGAAACATTCGTCTTTACGTCATTAATACTCAAAAAGGAAAACGAATTCGTGGTGCAACAAAATATTGAAGTACTTACTTTTTATCTCCATTCTGGAAATAATGATTTCTGTAGAATCCACTCAGATCCGTTCTAATCGGTCCTTTGTACTGGATCTGCAAAACATATTCCACGCCCGTTTCCAAATTACTTACTAAATTGATGTAAGCAAACGTGTAGGTTTTGTCAAATTCTAGACCATTTGTGGCATTCAGTGCTATACTTGTTCCTGTATTGTAGACTGCAACGACTATATTATCCGAGGTGATGGTCAGATCTTCGGAATGGAGTTTGATCTGATTGGTGGCAGCAGTAGTCGTGAATTGGATGCTGACTGTACCATCAAAGGTGAACTGGTTTGCGTCACCAGTTTCGAAGTACGGTGTTATCAATAGCTGATATTCTGACGGTACTATCGGCGTGTTCAGCCGATAGTTGGGGTCAGTAGCGAAGACATTTGAGAGCAAGCCCGTTAATGCTAAAACCAGCAGATATGGATACATGTCTGTGAAAAAAAAATCTGTTTAAGAATCTTAAAGATTCACGGGTTGTTCGTAGAAGTAGCAGTGAATTATCTGATCCACGCTTGCTGTTCATTTTCTGTGACCTAGTGGTAACAGCCTCGACTTAGTCATCATAGGTAGCTGGTTTTGTTTTTCCACTATGTTAAGGAAGCATTCAAAATGAAATAAAGCCGGTCTAGATCCAAAATTACGGCTGCAAACTCCTAAGTCGCTGTCGTTTTCACTGGGCCGAAACTGGAAAGTTATTATAGTCCGTTTTCAGAAATCAGGCGGAGGACCAACATTTTAACGCCGTTTTTGAGCCGTGGGAGTACCATTACACCAAGTTCTAGGCTGTTATTTAGACTTTCTTAATGGAACCTATAACACTTTACCTGGGGATCGATCCCAGGATCTCACGGTGGACATTAATTAATGGTATTTTAATAAGAAGTGTCATCATCTGCCTAGCCTTTTCCCACCTCATTCTGCATCCGGTTAGATAAGAAGCAGACCAAAAATTATCGGTATAGCTGCTATTCCAATAATTTTACATGGAGCGACAGCCTATGTGAACTCCACAAACCGATCAGTAATAGATAATACAATACATCTAAGTAAGACTTGTTGTCAGATTTTTGGGCCACTGACTAACTGTAACGATTGTCAAAGATCTACAACTGACAGGGGGGAGCAATGGCTTAACGTGCTTTCCAAGGCACGGAGGAAACTCGGTATCTCGGAAAATCGAACCGAACGGCTACTATTATTAAGCCACGAGCTCCTCATTACAAAAAAGTGTAAAAGATTTAATTAAAATGAACTAACCTGCAGTGTTCACTAGTATCAACTACTGTGCAAACTGAGTAGAATATAACTATAGCATCAGATATTTGTCAGTCGTTACTCTGCGACTGATAAGGCTCATCTTAAGTGTGTGTTATCATTCATGATAGTGCACGACTCGTCTTTTGTACTAGTCATGTTTTATGGGTTTACTGCTCAGTAAGTAATGTCAATAAAAGTTTGTAGTTTCTTGCTCATTGTGATTAGCCTTCTTCAGTGGTAGTATCCGTTCTAAAGATGCGACTGTAATATTATGTAGTTCGAATGCGATCTCTCGGTACTGAACCGAGCCATGAAAATCCAACGGAGTGCTTTTATTTTTATGTAATATTTTTTAACCCATGAATAATTCCGACTCTTTTCGTTACTGAATTAACGGTAACCGTTGGCGCGTTGATGTCCATTACACTCTAAATTTTAATGTATAAAATCTACCACTGATCGATACCACAAATCTGCGAGTAAATTACTAATTTACTCGCAGAGCTAACGCTGGAGCATGCAACATGATACTGGTTGCAAACCAAGAGTTAAGCTAAATTAGTTTAGCTTAGCGTTAGCTATGCGAACTAAGCTAAGTCTAAGCAACGTCTTGAGTGTTTTCAATTGTGCGCTAACGTAAACCATGATATTTTGTCACAACAAAAAAATATAGTTTCCTAGCAATTATTCTGTCATGACAGAGCCTTGGTCTAAGAGCTCGTGGCTAAATAATAACATCCGCACGGGTCGATCTTTGAGGTTAAGCCGTGCTTGCCGAGGTTGGTCCGTGGATGGGTGACCATAATTACATACCAAGTTTCCTCCATGCCTTGGAAAGCACGTTAAGCTGTTAGTCCCGGCTGTCATTTGAAGATCTTTGACAGTCGTTATGAGTAGTCAGAAGCCAAGGGCGTATAACCCAATTACTGGTTGTGGAGGTCAGATAGGCAGTCGCTTCAAGTAAGATACTGATACTCAGCTGCATCCGGTTAGACTGGAAGCCGACCCCAACATAGTTTACGAAAAGGCTAGAGCAAACTCGTCACAAAAACATTTTTGCGCAGTGTAACTTAGATTGATGTATACCTTGATTGCGTGAACGGTCAATTTACACCCTGTGTATACCCAGCGACATGGCAACAAATCTAACGATGACAAACAGACATTATCAACAACCAGATATATATCTAGACCATAACTCTCTCTTAACCAAATCGACAAAAACAGCTTGACATAAGATTAGTCCGTTCTACAAAGCGTTTAATATAGTGATAAAATATTTAACGGTAAATCTAACAATTGACAACCTAGATATTGAAAATTACCCAAAATAGGTGAAGGTTTAAACTTATATCGCAATATTAGGTGTGGCAATACCGATCGCGTGTATTTTATAAATATAAACCTTTACTATAAAGTTTTTTAAACCAAGTACGGAGTGATCTGAAATCTCTAGTGTCTTGTCTAGTCTAGATTCTATGAAATCAAGGGGTCTTATAGTGCATTTGTTCGTAACTATGATAAGACGTCTTCAAATATAACTGAATGCAACTGAATTCTTCACACAGAACGACTAGCTATCTGACCTCTACAACCCAGCAACTGAGTATTGCGATACTCAGTAAGACCTGTTATTAGAATATCGGGCTTCTGACGAGGTAGGTATCTGTCATGACTATCAAAAATATCTATGAACTAGCTGACCCGCGTTACTTTGTCTGCGGCACATATTCCCCGTTTTTTGCAACATTTTTTCAATGAAAAATGTTGCAAAAAACGTAGTAGCGGAGCATCAATATGCTCCGCTACTATTGGTCGTAACGCGATGTTATAAAGGGTGTATAACACCTCTTCACTGATTCTGTCATTGCGATCATTTTTTTGTTCTACACCTTACCTGGGAACCTTCTAGTTACGGAGATATTAGGGGTCAAAGTTCCAACTTTTTGACAAGTATTTTTTTAAATACAATTTTTAATGTAAGATTTTTACTTTAAACGGTTGTGCGTTGTTTCATCGCTAATTGTTTAATCGAATTTTGTTTCACATAAATTGTTTCTCATATTATCATTTCATAGAATAATCAATACGCAGAATACTTACTTTGAAGAAATTTAAATCATCGATTTTTGTTTCAAATAAAGTTTAATGTTAGAATATTCATTTCATAGAATAACAAATCAAATATTATTTATCCACATATTGTTTGTTTCACATAAAACTTATTACGAATAATAACATTTTATTCGACTGACAGTTTCTAAAATTCAAACCTTTGAAAAATGCATACCCTCCTACAAAATTACAACACCGGGTTCACAAAAATAATGCGGGTAAATTATTGTCAAGCAGGAAAACAATCTTGTTATTCTCACTAATGGTGTCCATGCCTGTTGCATGCAGCATGCAGCAAGCATGCGACTTGCAGCATGCATGCAAGCAAGCATGCAACTTGCAGCATGCAGCATGCAACAGGCAAGGTTTCTGTCACGGCTCCGGCGCTGCGGGGCTCCGGCGGCCCCACGCAAGTTTATCGTCGCAGATGGTATTAACGCTCACCACCGCAGCTTCGGCTTGCTAGCCGGCAAGCCGGCCAGCCTCAGCCGCGGCGGCGATCTTTAGAAACCACCTGCTCCTCAACTCGCGGACCGCCTCATCCCTCCGCGCCTACGCGGGCTTAAATTACACTCTAGGGGTAGGGCAAACAAGACTACGTGGAGTCTGTTTTGCAGCCATTCGTTTCTGTCACTAACTTTAGTAGTACAACATATTTACTTTTAAAGACAATATTTTAATTAAAGGTTAATAATTTCGTTGAAATAAAATACCATGGAAACATACATCGAACAAACAATATTCTTTGAAAAATAATTCTGCTGTTTGATGAGTTGGTCAAATGAAAAAATGTGATTGTAAAATTCTTTGAATTGTGTTTCTGTAAAATATTTTTCATTCAAGTAAATAGTAGTCGAAACACAAATATTCGAAATAAAAATACGGGGACTAAGTATTATGTGAAACATTTTCTGGGAAACGAAATTCTGTCAAATTTCTGTCTGCGAAACAACGTGACACCACTTTAAACACCTCCACGACCCCCGTACTATTCAATCCGTCCATGGCACAATGTTTTGAGTGTGTTACATTGAGTTCTACAACAAAACATGATTTTACACCCCCCAAAAAAAAGTCGTTTCCCGGCAATAATTTTTGCGTAAAGTTACTTAGTTTCATGTACAGAATGCTTGGTTGACGGCTTCGTGATGAGATGATTTACACCGTGTACAGCCTATAGCCTTTTAGATAAATAGGCCGTCCAACAAGATATAAAATAGTTTTTCAATTCGAACCAGTTGTTCTCGAGATAATCGCGTTCAAACAAATTGTTCAGCTTTATATTATGGCAGGGACTCGGTATATAATTGATGGTCACCCATCAACAGACTGACGTCGGCAAGCGTAGCTTTACTTTTAATCGACCCGTGCAGCTGTTATTGTAGTTAGCCATGACATCGTTGTTAGTGGTTAGTTAGGAGCGAGCTCGTTTCGAAATAATAACAGCCGCTCGGGTTGATCTTGAGGTTAGGCCGCACTTGCCTAGGTTGGTCCATGGATGCCTGACCACGCATTACATACAGAGTTTCCTCAGTACCTTGGAAAGCACGTTAAGCGGTTGGTCCTGGCTGACAATTGTAGATCTTTGACAGTCGTTACAGGTTATCAGTGGCCCGAAAGTCTGAAAACCAGTCTTACCAAGAGTTATCGTATTACCCAGTACTGGGTTGTCAAGGTCAGATTTGGCAGTCCCTCCATTATTGCGTTTGTTACAGCAATTAAAATGCAGAAATTATGTAAATGTCTACTAAGCTCATTAGCAATAATATTAGGTACAGTCAGCATCAAAAGTCGGTTAACTCTTATAAATATTACACCAAGTTTTGTGCTGGTCAGTGTGATCTGATGTTATATTGTTTTGCGAATTTGTGTAACCATTGATGAAAATATTGTTATGTATTTTACTCCAGTCTGTTAATATGGATCGTTCTAAAACTAAGACGTCTTATAATTTTGGTTATGTTAAGCGACTTTTGCTGCTGACCGTACTACGAGTATGTTGATTTTATAAATTAGTAACAAGGATATTGAAACCAAACCAAACGATAACAAATTAGCAAATATTTCCTTTATTCATTTTTAATATGTACAAAAATTGTCTTATTCTCTAATAAATAACATTATTATAAAATAGTTTGTGTCTATTAGCTGATTCAGACAACGATTGCCGAGGGAATAACGTTCTTACCTTACGCAGTTTTATACAGGCTGGACGGGACATCAAAGCACAAATTATTACCACGTTTTCACAATATCATTCTGAAGCCCCTAAAAAAACTGCTGTTTCCTTCAAAAGTGCAATATGAACAAAGTCTTTTATTTTATTTTATTACCGATGAAAATTTTTATATCAGAAAAGTGTACAATTAAATACATTGCAACCGTTTGTGCGTCGATGTAACTTCCATCCTGTATATTTCAGGGTCTAGACCAGAGGCCATCGCCTTCAAAGCGTTTCGTATTTCTACAACAACTTCGAACAGGATTGGCATAAGCATTTTGGTTGCATATAGAGCATTTCAGACGGAACGGAAAAAGTGCGAGTAAATTACTGGCTGCATTAAAAATTGAACCGTATTACTATTGTTTCATTGTTCCAGAGCTGCGAGCATGCGCGAGGCGACGCTTGACGTTTGACATCCGCATCGAAATTCATACTAATTTCTACTTTAAGCAATGGTGATACGGTCCTATATATAATGCTGCCAGTAAATTGTGCTAGGATTTTTCCATCTGAACTAACCGCATGGCAACCTTATTATTTTGTATTGTTCCATCTCGGTATCACTGACGGAATGACTCTTTGTCTAGGCCCTCGGGTCACTTGATTGTTTCTGACTGTGCGCTCGGCGAAACATCAGGCAGTACAAATCTAGTATAACCTGACTTCGGTTTGCATGAGCTTCCCGTACAATAAAAGATCATGTCAATCTGGTTTTGTATAGTTTGATCGGTCGTTGTGATAACATTTTAATTGCCAAAGCGAATTATTTTAGTAGCATAGCAAGCGCTGTCCATACCAGAAGCATGGTTGTTGGCATATAGATTACTGCTGAGTTAGGATCGGGAGTAGTTGCTTCTGTGGTAGTGCTTGTAGAGGGTTCTGTAGAAGGATCCGTAGGGGGTTCTGTAGAAGTCGTTGTAGGGGCTTCTGTAGAGGGCTCCGTAGGGGGTTCTATAGAAGTCGTTGTAGGGGCTTCTGTAGAGGGATCCGTAGGGGGTTCTGTAGAAGTCGTTGTAGGGGCTTCTGTAGAAGTGGTTGTGGGGGCCTCGGTAGAAGTGGTTGTAGGTGGCTCGGTAGAAGTGGTCGTAGGAAGCTCGGTAGAAGTGGTTGTAGGTGGCTCGGTAGAAGTGGTCGTAGGAAGCTCGGTAGAAGTGGTTGTAGGTGGCTCGGTAGAAGTGGTCGTAGGGAGCTCGGTAGAAGAGGTTGTAGGAGGGTCTGTCGGATTTTGAGCGGCCGTTATAATTTGGTCAGCATTATTGGTACCCCACTGCATCGACTGTTCAGCACTCGTTATGGCACTGAGACCTCCATTGAGAGCAGGAATAGTGAGCTCATTGGCCTCAATCCATGTTTTCATCTAGAAATAGAAAATATGACTTGTTAGTATTTATTATAAATAAATTAATGATATACATATATACGAGTACTATTGATTGCACTGGAGCTGGATACCTAAGAGAAAGATGTACAGTTACCAGCACATCAAGCTACAACAATCTGCCAAATTTCTATAATAGATTTTCAATTTTATCGTTAAAGAATACGGTTCAAGGTTTATTGGAAAAATTTGACAGTTGACCAATTGATTACTCATTTTTATGTAAAAAAGTAATTACTTAGCTACCTGGTTTTTATCTAAGTAAATGCTTCGTCATTTTTTTCGTTTTATACAGTCTAGTGGCCGCAAGCACGACTGTTAAGCATGAAGGCTTGGGTTCGATGACCAGGTTGGGCAAAATTTTGTTAGATTTTACCATTAGCAACTTTTCAGAAGCAGCCACGGAGTCTGGATCTACGCCAGGTTAATGATAATAGGCTCGCCTTAACATGGAACGTAAAACCATAACTGGCTAAATGTGGGTATCCTATTAGGTACACGTCTGCCTAACCCTTTAGGAATTACAGGCGTCATATTATATTATGTTATTTATATACTTACTTCCGCTAAACCTTCCGAGTCCAAATAACCGGCAATGTTGGAGAGAACGCTGCTAAACCACGTTGGCAGGACGACTCTGCAAACATAATAATAAACATTTGTATATGGGACTTAAATATATGTCGGATCTGGTCATTAGTACGGACAGAAAATGAATCGGCAAGCGCGCCAAAGGTGTCATCACGTGACCTACTTACCAGTCTACCCCCACCTAAGCGCGCTTGTACAGAGTCGTGATGTTTCTTGCTCGCTACAAGGAGGACACAGAGAGTGTCTGATCGCGGCGGAGTCAAGACGTCCCGGAACTGTACCCCGATTCATGGTGCTTAGTGTTATTGTGTTGGATTGTAATTTCAAGTGGTTTGTTAGTTCGATAAAAGCAGTGTAGTCTGTGTTTTCATAGCACGAAACCAATGTTCTGCCCACATGATAACAGAGTCTAACGGAATAAATCATCACACTACGACATAATAATTAAACTTATACTATCAGTTACGGGAGATCTTCTGTGGTTATCGATTGTTTTGTTTTACCCTTTGAGAATTACAGGTTTGATGTTATGTATGATAACCCCTTGATACGGTGGGACAACCAGTCTTTGTCAGACTTTCGGGCTTCTGTCTAAGAAGAATCGACAAAATGACACATTTTCACTGTCTATCTGTCATTATGTCTATTCTTCCGTAGACAAAACTCGTTTCTACAGTGGTCATGCTACGCGTGCTGTAGTAACAATTGTCAAAGCCCAACCGGAGGAGGTACCAACCGGTTAACATACTTTTCGAGACACGGAGCAAACTCGGTACGTAATAGATAGTGACTTTGGATCCTGGTGGTGATTGTTTACAATATGCTTAAAAAACACCTGTCTGATCCGAAAGGGACATATAGGTATACTAATGATCCGATTACCGCAAAATTACAATACAATTTTTTTTTTTCCAAAACATTGAATGGAGTCTACCGTAATCCTGATGTAAACAAGAAGGTTTAGTTTATATAGTCAGATGATGATCTCGTTAAAACAAATAAAAGAGCCTTACGCATTTTGTATGTCAGCAACGCGATTCCTGAGGAAGGTCAGAGCGAACCTAGCGTTAGAACGATCTCCCATATAGAAGAAAGTGAAAGCGTTCACTCGATCTTGAGCCTTGACGATGTTGTCATTCAAGATGTTCTCCAAGTACCTGGTGAAATATAAAATAATGTTATTGCATAAAACTATAAAGACCAAAATGGTAGTCCAAAAAGTCATGGCCCTCTTACTGTTATTTTACGTCTTACGGCAGAAACAAACCAAAAAGCAAGCTTATTGACAAAACGATAGAGAACAAATAATTTTGACAGACTTATTAGTAGTGACCCAAGAGCACTTATTGCAACGAAAATAAAGATTACTGTGATTGTAAAGTAAAGAAGACAGAGGTAAAATAACAGTGGAAGGGCTGTTTCCTGAGTTTGGAGACCTGCGACGATTGATATTTATAATGAAAGAAAATAAAATAAAACAAAGTTTTTCTAAAAAAAATACTAGTTTTAAGGTCATACATTACTTAAAATACCTCCATAACCCGCTTACCATTCAATGCATCCATCAGCACAATGTTTTGAGTGCGTTACATTGAGTTTTACCGTAAAACGTGATTTTTTACCACAAAAAAGTCGTTTTAATTTTTGCGTAGGCTTACGTAGTTTATGTACCGTTTACACCATACACCTCCACCATTTTTTTTCAGCATAAATTCGATATTTAAAAGTCTTTTAAGTTAAAAATCTTTCGCTAAAATTCTATATCACTAAGATCATCATCAGTAAACCTATTTTCTTCCTTTCTTTCAGAATCTATATATATAAAAGAAAGTCGTGTTAGTTACTTCACTTATAACTCAAGAACGGCTGAACCGATTTAGCTGAAAATTGGCAGGGAGGTAGTTTAGAGCCAGGAGAAGGACATAGGATACGGTAGGGTAGGGTAGGGTAGGGTAGGTAGGTAGGATAGGGTAGGTAGGTAGGGTAGGGTAGGTAGGTAGGGTAGGGTAGGTAGGTAGGGTAGGTTAGGTAGGTTAGGTAGGGTAGGTAGGTAGGGTAGGGTAGGTAGGTAGGGTAGGGTAGGTAGGTAGGTAGGGTAGGTAGGTAGGGTAGGGTAGGTAGGTGGGTAGGGTAGGTAGGTAGGGTAGGGTAGGTAGGTAGGGTAGGGTAGGTAGGTAGGGTAGGGTAGGGTAGGTAGGTAGGGTAGGTAGGTAGTAAGGGTAGGGTAGGGTAGGGTAGAGTAGGTAGGTAGGGTAGGGTAGAGTAGGTAGGTAGGTAGCGTCGGGTAGGGTAGGTAGGATAGGGTAGGTAGGTCGGATAGGGTAGGTGGGTAGTAAAAAGTGCATTGCAACGCATGCTGGGTACAGCTAGTAACAAAATAATTTAGAAGACACTCACTGCTGCCTAGCATCGTTATTTGTGGTGCATCCCAGAGCTCTGAGCATAGCGACTTCATCAGCCTGATTGTTGGAAGCTTGACGACGATTATTCAGGAAGGTCCATTCTGCTAAGCCACCGGCACGGAGACCCTCGCAGAATACGTGACGTCTCAAGTTGGGGTTGATGCTGAAAAAAAAAACATAATTAATAAAATTGTTTACTTAATAAAGTCTTTAATTAATTACTCATACATCAACGCATAGCCGAAAACACTCAGTCTGAAAGCTTGAAAAAATTATGATTGAAACGCAACCATCCTTTTCGGTTTTTGAGCCTAACATATACAAAAGAAGTAAGAGGTGCTCAAAACAATCGTTCGCGGAAATTTCTGAAACGTACAAAAAATAGTAATGATGTGCGGTCCTATTAAAAGTGCGTGGATGATATGCAGTACCACGTATCCAAAGAAAATTTGTGATTCGTGAGTTCGTCCTTCATTTTGAAACTTTTTATTTTTTAAAGTGTAGTAAAAGTCATATCTATGCATTTTTCTTTCGTTCTCGTAGGTTGGCAGTGATCACTTGCATTTTTTTTAAACTAGCTGTACCCAGCATGCGTTGCAATGCACTTTTTACTACCCACCTACCCTATCCGACCTACCTACCCTATCCTACCTACCCTACCCGACGCTACCTACCTACCCTACCCGACGCTACCTACCTACCTACTCTACCCTACCCTACCTACCTACTCTACCCTACCCTACCCTTACTACCTACCTACCCTACCTACCTACCCTACCCTACCTACCTACCCTACCCTACCCTACCTACCTACCCTACCTACCTACCCTACCCTACCTACCTACCCTACCCTACCTACCTACCTACCCTACCCTACCTACCTACCCTACCTGCCTACCTACCCTACCTACCTACCCTACCCTACCTACCTACCCTACCCTACCTAACCTACCCTACCCTACCTACCTACCCTACCCTACCTACCTACCCTACCCTACCTACCTACCCTATCCTACCTACCTACCCTACCCTACCCTACCGTATCCTATGTCCTTCTCCTGGCTCTAAACTACCTCCCTGCCAATTTTCAGCTAAATCGGTTCAGCCGTTCTTGAGTTATAAGTGAAGTAACTAACACGACTTTCTTTTATATATATAGATTTATTAATTTATTCCATAATGATATAAGAGAGTTAGAATTCTGAGAGTTTTATTTTTTTAAATTGCCGGTTGTGTGGCTGCCTAAATATTTTGTGGTAGATCGCCGATACTAAAAGTTTGAGCGTCCTGCTTTAGAGAATGAATATTAGTTTGAGGATGAAAAAATCATAAAAAAACCGGCCAAGTGCGAGTCGGACTCGCGCACGAAGGGTTCCGTACCATTATAAAAACGAAGAAAAAAATCACATTTTTTATGGGAGCCCCTTTAAATATTTATTTTATTTTGTTTTTAGTATTTTTTGTTATAGCATCAAGAGAAATACATAATCTGTAGATATTCAACTGGCTACCCATCACGGTTCATGAGATACAGCCTGGTGACAGACGGACGGACGTACGGACAGCGAAGTCTCAGTAATAGGGTCCCGTTTGACCCTTTGGGTACGAAACCCTAAAAAAAACTTATATTCTATTTACAAAGCTGAGAATATTATCGTACGCAACGCGACTAATCAATCTATACAAAACCAGTTTGTGCGGATTTCTCATTGTAGGGGAAATCCAAACAAGTAAGGGCATGCCTCTCAACGAGAGGAGGCCTATGTCCCAGCAGTGGTAACATTATAGGCTGATTGATGATGAAGGGCATGCTATACTGGAAATGTTTAGCTTGATCTTCGTGTACCAGGTTTAAGTTACGTCAAGATTTATGAAATTAATTCAACAAATTAATGTTCGTTATGGGCCTGGCCAATTTCCTCTTTAAGTAGAGTAACGGGTTAATAAAACAACAGACTCTCTACATGATTACACTTTTATCATCATTACAGCGATTTACACATTGTAAATGGTAGTCAGTCACGCGATAAGTAGGCACGCGTATGTGCTTTTGCAGTGTACGTTTTATCATCTTTTTGTGTGCAAAAATCTTTAGTTTTTTTTTATATGACGTCGGGGTATTAAATATGACATCGGGGATTTTGAATATTTTTGCCTAATATGATTTTGAGCATGATATGAGAAGTCAATTTGATTTTAATGGTTGAATCAAATTTCTCAGGCTCTATGAATAATGTTAACTATTATTTTGAATTTTGACTTTTACTTTGTTTATCACTTCTGGGCAGGATAGTAAATTACCGTAAAACTGAGTGAATAGTGTCGCAGGGGTGAATCGATACAATAGTTTTAACTTTGAATGAAATTTGTAAGAATTCAAGTTTAAAGAAAAAGTTGAAAGAATGAAAGTTTAAAGATGAAAGTTGAAATAATGAAAGTTGAAAGAATTAAAGTTAAAAGAATTAAAGTTGAAATAATGAAAGTTTAAAGAAAGCAAGTTGAAAGAGTTAAAGTTGAAAGAATAACCCTGCGACACTATTCACCCAGATTTACCCGGTAACAAAGTTTGAAAATTCTTCTTACCTTACGGTGTTAAAGTTGTTGAAGAAATTTCGGAACTTAGCAACAGCATCTTCAACGCATCCCCTGTGTCCGATGTTGCAAGCGAAGGAGAGCACGTAGAATCTGTTCAGGGTCCTAGTGAGGTGCTCGTTGGGGACCACGTCGTAACCGAGATCAGCAATGACTGCCTCGAGGTAGCCGTACAGAATTGTCTAGAGAAAAATACAGATTTTGTTGATTTACAGGTGTGTGACATAAATAATGCAATATCGAAAACAATCTCAAAATTGAAGACGAGAAGAAAGAAGATTTTTCAAGTGCGTTCTTTATTATGTTCATCGATCACTTTGCCAATTGTCAAAATATTGGCGATATGTCAAGCTATACTTTTAGGAGGAGCTCGTGGCTAAATAATAACAGCCGCCCGGGTCGATCTTTAAGGTTAAGCCATGCTTGCCGAGGTTGGTCCGTGGATGGGTGACCATCATTACATACCGAGTTTCCTCCGTGCCTCGGAAAGCACGTTAAGCCGTTGGTCCCGGCTGTGTTTGTAGATCTTTGACAGTCGTTACGAGTAGTCAGAAGCCAAAAAAAAGTCTGACATCCAGTCTTACCAAGGGGTATCGTATTACCCAGTTACTGGGTTGTGGAGGTCAGACAGGCAGTCGCTTCATGTAAAATACTGGTACTCAGCTGCATCCGGCTAGACTGGAAGCCGACCCCAAGAGAGTTTGGGAAAAGGCTAGGCAGATGATGATGATGTCAAGCTATACTTTTAAACAACCTGACCTCGCTATGTATGATCTTCCTGTACAATGAGAGATTCGCTTAATTTGGTTTTGCATAGCTTGATTAGATTAGCCTAGCGTTGTAGTACAACGCTGCAGTGTAGTGTGCAGTTTCAATAGAATGCGAGCTCAGCTTTCACTGGTTTTATAACATCCAATGATCTAGAGTACCATTCAATCCATCTTATAGTCTACTTACGTCAAAAGCAGCCAATTGTTCAGGAAGATGCTGGAATCTGTTCCTCAGCCAGTTGAAGCCAGAAATGGCAGGGTACCAGGAGTAGTAGCTTGTGTCCTTCTTCAAGAACTCAAGCACACTGAATCCCAGATTAAACGACAGCTGGTTAGCACGCATAAGCGCGAATACATCGTCAACAATCTACAATAAAAAAAATGTTTGTTTAGTTACAATACATTTCTCATTCGCAAAATAAAGAAGCTGATTGACAGGACTTTTTGAACTTTCGACTTTATTATTATTACTAACAAAACCGAACCGAAGAAAAAACTGCACATCATTCATATTCGGCATTGAATCGGTTCGTCCCGATCGGAAAACTCCGTTCGGTATCTACTAACGCTGAATTATGTTGGGGTTGGCTCGGAATAATTACGAGCAACGCCAAGTGGGTTTATTCCCGAAAGTATAAAATTCATTTTTGCTGTTCCTAGGTATACCACTTCTAATATTTTTTCTCACTCAGACTCTTGAAACTGTAACCAACTTTCAGACTTCTGACATTTTAACCAACTTCAGCATTTGATTAATAAATAATATATTTTCATACCTGAGCCCTGTTCAAGCGATGGATGGCGTTAAAGTTTGTGTTAAGAGCATTCGCGATCAGTCGCCAGTTGTTCTCGTCGTAGTTCACACGGTAGATACCTATAAAAATATGCATAAGTTAATATCTAACCATATTATGACGCCAAGTTGTTTAGGTAGTATGTCAGTGATAGCCTAGGAGTGTGACGGTCCTACTGCCGCCAAGTCATAGGACTCAAGTTCGAATCCAAGACATACACCTCTGATTTTAGGGATTCATGTGCGTATTGTATAATTATCACTTGCTTCGGTGAAGGAAACCTGCATGCCTGAGAGATATTTCTCGACAGCATGTAAAGCCAAGTCAAAAGCCTATGGGAGGCAAAAAAAATCTGACACCAGGTTAGGCATTAACGACACCAAGAATGAGCAGCGGTGGCCCAGTGGTGGCAGCCCCGACTTACGAGCAGTAAGCCGTGGGTTCGAACCCAGGCTGGCGCATTACTTTGTGTAATTTGTTTCATCACCGCTGCCCTCAAAAACGGTGAAGGAAAACATCGTGAGGGAACCGGCATGTAATAGAACCAAAAATTCGAAGACATGTGACATCTACCAACCCGCACTGGGCCCGCGTGGTGGATTACAGCCCACTCCCTCTTATAGGAAAGGAGGCCTGTGTCCCAGCAGTAGGAACATTATAGGCTAATGATGATGACACCAAGAAAGAAAGAATTAACTTGGTTTATTCGTTAACATAATAGCAACACACTAACCAACGACTATTGGAAGTTTGGAGATAATGAACTTTTGGATCTTTGTCTTGGTACGGTTTGTCACAATGACCTAGAATTACATAAAGTCGACTTGGCCCTCATCATTAGTGCTTGTTCCCACTATACAACAATAATGAATACAGGTAATCGCCTATTACCAAAAAAGCTCATAAAATCACCTTTCTGTTGAACATTGAATATGACCCATCCAGTTCCCGCTGCGTTTTCAATGAAATCAGTCCTCGCGGTCATCACTTTGGCAGGCACCAGGTTTTCCCAGTTCGGGTTGGTTGCAGTAGTGTAGGTCAGGGGTAGGGGCCAAGCTTGCGTGGTCGGTGTGGCTCCGCTTACGAAGAACCGGTTCTGATGGTGGAAGAACATGAAGTTAACGAAGGTCTATCACGAGTATGTATACTACTATAATAAAGTAATTTTGGCTGTAGTGGGTAGAAAAGATTACCTGTTCCAGGTCAATGCGACCGGTTTGTGAATTGACGGTCACTTTTAGGACTGGGTATCCTTGCTCGTCAACCCAGTATCTCATGAAAGAGGTAATATCTAAATTGGGGTAAGTAATTCCATCTTCTACCACTGCTCTGCTAAAGCTTCTATACAGGTCATCTGGAACCGCGTGCTCGTTAGACCTGAAAATTGTACTTTCCTTTATTTAAATCATCACACATTTATGGCATTTTAAAATATAATTTTTCATCTAAAATAATATTAAATAAAAAAACATTTGTACAATTATTTTAGCAAATTCAAACATAGTAAATTCTTCGTTTAATAACTGTTAATGATTATAGATTTTTTAATAAAACTCAATTTGCGTTCAATTGACTGTTAAGTCGTAAGAGTTATGATTCTCTGCTTAACTTCAAACAACGAACATGAACATGGTTTGTAATTTTTTTTTTTATTATGGTCAAAAAAATCTTTTGATAAATTCATTTTATCTTGAAACAAAATATTTCAGTGTTTATTAATAAAACAGGTTTTTGCAAAATTGCAATACTGTTTTTGCGGTTTTTTTTTTGACAGACGAAATTTTTGAATAACATAATATTTTATCATGGGAACAGTTTAAATGATATATGATAACTTTAGAGTACATATAAGTTAATGTAATATACTCTTTTAAGAGTATACAATAAAATAAATAGATTAAAAAAATAAATTACCTTTCTATCAAGAAGTAGTTTAAAGCCTTCTTAAAAGTATTTTCGGTGACTAAATGCTTCAGCATGAGTAGTAGTGAAGCTCCTTTGGAGTAGCTGATACCACTGAAGTGAGAAGTGACTTGGGCGGGAGTGTTGACAGAGTGCTGAAGAGCTCTGGTGGAAGCTCCAGAGTCAGCCGACAATGCACTCTGAACGTACATAATATTGAATTGTTCTGCCAACTCCAAGTCTCTGTAGACCTAGGAAGAAACATTCAATTATTAGCGGCATAGTAGTCAATAAAACAGAAAAAACATTACTTAGTTAAAAAAAAATTCAAGCATCGCCAATGTACACAAAAAAGGGCTTTCATATTCGAGGCGAGCATGATTCCCGGCTGAAGCGGTGGATTTCATAAAATTCTTTGTATGTTCTTGTAACTCAAAATACTTTCATAAACGTGTCGTTGCGATGTCTTGTATGCTATAATAATTATAATGATGCTTACACCATCCATAGCGAAATATTCGAAGTAGCTAGCGAAACCCTCGTTGATCCAGACGTTTTCCCACCATTGACAGGTGATCAGGTTACCGAACCACTTGTGAGCGAGCTCATGAGCAGTTATCGTTCCAATAGCCAACTTGTCCACAGCATTGGTTTCACCCTCTTGGTTCAAGAGGCGAAGCTCCCTAAAATCAATCAAAAAATTAACTTTGAAGTACTTATTACCAAGCCAAATTAAACAGAAATTAAAAATTTTTTTTGGAAAAAAAAGATAACCGATTTTTAGTTGTGAAAAAACAAAAGAAAGATCCTGGTGGAATACATAACCACCTCCTTTTTAGAAGTCAGTTAAAAAGGTCGGATATGAAGTTTGATTTATTACAAGCTTGTAACAGCGCCATCTAGTGACACAACTAAACTTAAAGTTACTGGAAGAATATTGTGTTAAATAACTAAGACTAAAATTACCTGTATGTCACTAATCCCCAATTCTCGGTAGCTCCTGAAGCCCAGTAAGGTGACGCTATTTGATCGTTCTTCATTACCGGTTGCATACTGTAGTAATCAATTCCGAAGTAGTCACCAAGCCAACTAGTTAGTGGAGGCCCAACTTCTAAAGCATAAGCTCCTTGACCCGCAGCGTTTGGTCTTGCCAGGATTCTGTAGGGCCTCTGTGCATTGTTGTTCTGGGCAATCACGATGAAACCTTCGTGGACGTGGAAAGTGACCAAGTAGGCTGACATTCTAGGGGTTACTCTAAAGACCTCCCTTACGCGACCATCGACACTAAAAAAATAATAGCTATTTTATTTCTGCATCTAAGTATGTACTTGTCACAGTTATTCTTACATTCTATTCAGTAATATTATAAAACAATAGAACTTAAGAAAATAAGTAACTAAAAATATAAAATATCACATGAAGCACCCAGTGTTCTTCCTCCTCTTACTTGATTTTGCTGTGCCCGACAGGGTCTATAATTGTGACTTACATAAATATGCCCCTACCATCTATGTATATACATTATGGTACGCAATAAAGATTTGAGAATTGAAAAACTGTTTATTAGTCAAAATTACTTTAGACCGATTAAAATTATTATAACAATAACTAACATTTACTTAGAAACTGATTAGGTTGATATGGTTTTTTTGTGATTCTTTGAAAAACTTCTCTGGGTAATTATATAAATATAAGTGAGGCATTATCAAACAAAATATTTTTAATTGAGAAAACGCCATTTAAAAAGTGGATAACTTATAAATAATAATAATTTATAAAGTGGATTGTAGTTGCGGCAAGTCATTTATCGGTCAGACGAAGCGTACGGTAGCTTGTCGAATAGTGGAGCACATCAGGGCGGTGAAAAATAATGACACCCAAAAATCGGCCAAAGCTCAACATCTCCTTGAATCAGGTTCGAACCACTGGATTGAGTTACATAACCCTCAGGTCATCTCGACAGAACGCCACTATATACCCAGACTGGTAAGAGAAGCGATTGAAATTACTAAATATAAGAACTTCAACCGGGACGATGGGTTTCAACTGTCGATAGCCTAGAATCCAGTGGTTCAACTGTGTAAAAACCGAAAAAGGGCCGTAAAAAGTTCGCGAGTTGACACAGTGAGTTTCGTGTGTCGGGAACAGAATCGAGTTGTGAGTAACAGTGGTAGAGGTACGGAGCACAAAAAACGAACAAGAAAGAGGGTAGACCGATTTGTCTGCACATAAACACCCACCCGCAATAACTTCAGTTTATCCGTAATCATGGCGTTTGCAACAGCGCCGAAATATCGGGATAGAAACAAACAATACACATGGTAAATATCCCGTTGCAAGTGTTATTAATAAACGCCATTTAACTTAATAAGGGTTTTGACCGATACTGGTCAAAGTCGTTTTTTTCGATCAACAAATTGACTGTAATATAATTTATACTTAATATTTTTATGTTGTTTGTTCTCAGATAACTTTTCAATCTTATGTGTTTTATTTAAAACAAAATCTTTAGTTAATTCTGGTAAAAGCGAGACCCATAATTTAGCAACCGTAAATTATTCTTATCGATTTATCTACTACATTGTTTACCACTTTTGTTATCTTTTAATTATATTGAACTAGCTGTCCCGCGCAACTTCGTCTGCGTCACATGTTCCCCGTTTTCGCAACATTTTTCATTACTGCTCCGCTCCTATTGGTCGTAGCGTGTTGATATACAAGGTGTTGTTTTGCATCCTCGTCAAATTTCAGGCGGTGGTCCCAAATAGGGCGTGATGATATATAGCATACGTCTTTCCCCAGGTTGAAATCTATCTTCTTGCCAAATTTCATTAAGATCCGATTAGCCGTTTAATCGTGACAAACAAACATACAAACAAACAGAGTGACTTTCGCATTTATAATATTAGTATGGATGTTTATCTGGTGTTCGTAAAGCCCTAGGCGCGGTTCTTTTTTTCAATTATTAATCTATTGATCACTATCAACTCAGAAACAATATTAGGAACAGTGGCGGTAATGATTATGATAATAAATTGATACTCATATGCTGATGAAAATAATTGTTGGTTTGCTAGGCTTAGACCTATTTCACCTCAGCCAATGGCGTGCCTACAATATATTGATGGTCCCTATACCCAAGCAGACTGTTCAAAAATCTTAACATCATGCAATCATGTTTTAGCAAATAAGTAAGTACCGAGTAAAAATAAACTTACGTATTGCTTGATTCCAAGGGCATGTTGGAGTAACTTTCAGAATAGGTCGTTGGTCTGTTGATGATGATTCTGAAGGTGGATTTGTAACCAGGCTCATCGAAACTGGGGAATGCCTGTCTTGAGTTAGTAGGCTGTAGGTGAGTAGCCAAATACCAGCTGTAAAAATTAAAATATTAAATATACAAAAACATTATATTATAGCGTCAATAAAATTTCTTAAAATTTAGATATTTTTTTATTACTGATTTCAATTCTGCATCGTCATTCATGTCAAATTAAAGTTATCATTTACTTAAACAATATAAATGATTCTAGTTCACGGTTGCTTTTTGTTTGTTATTCGTACTGTCAGCACAAAAAAACTGTATCAAAATCGTTTCATCCGTCAGGAGATACGATGCCTTAGACAGATAAACAGATAGACACTTCAAAGTCTCAAACTCCCCTCATTTTTGTCCGGGTTAAAAAACAAAAAAATCTCACCGCTGTATCCCGGACGCGTCCCTGTAGTTTCCTCTGAATACACCTCTCTCCAGAGGCGTTTCATTGATGTTACCGACATAGTTCACGGTCAATATATAATCAGCCTCATTAATCAAGGTTTGTCCAGCGGCCAGATTCACTCTCAGGAATTGATATGCAGTTAGACGTTCGAATTTAGCTGTACTAAGTGGCACATTTACGCCGGCTAAAGTCGTCAAAGTAACGTCTCTAATTGTTTTAACTCTTTCGTGTATGACGAACGAATTCAAGTTAGCTGTTTTCACCTGCGAAATTAATAATACAAAATTATTATTTTTGTTGTCATTTATGTTACTACAATTTGATAATTAGAAAGATAGAATGAAAATACATCTATTTACGCTAAATATGACGCATAACGCAAACAAAAAAAAAACCGGCAAAGTGCAAGTCGGACTCACACGCGAAGGGTTTCTTACCATTATTAATACTTATAACGAGCAAAAAAATACTTTTTTGTATGGGAGCCCCCTTAAATATTTATTTTATTCTGTTTTTAGTATTTTTTGTTATAGCATCAACAGAAATACACAATCTGTAGAAATTTCAACTGGCTAACTATCACGGGTCATGAGACACAGCCTGGTGACAGACGGACAGCGAAGTCTCAGTAATAGGGTTTGACCCTTTGGTTACGAAAACCTAAAAAGCAACTAATAAAAGGGGGAAAATAAGCTTCACATCTACGCAATTATTTTCTATCACAAAAATTTGTGTGATTTTCTACTTCTCAACGATTAAAAACTTTAGTTTGGGTAAGCACAGATGCGGATTTTTTTTTTAATGTTAAAGTTATGGTTTCAGCTGTATGTATCATCTGTTCCCGCGTAACTATTTCTATACTACTTATCATCATTTGAAAAATAACATAATGTTAAAAGCGTCTTGATCGTCCGCTGGTCAAGGGCTATGTGACGTCACACTTAATTCAATATGTCGCCCTTTAGACTAATGTCATAAAGTAAAAAAAATGTTTGACAGATGTCGTGTTGGGTATGGAATTAAAGGCCTTAATTAGCTCATTTCTAACGGAACCTAAGTAGATTTATATGATACTAGCTGTCCCGCGCAACTTCGTCTGAGTCACATTTTCCCCGTTTTCGCAACATTTTTCATTGCTGCTCCGCTCCTATTGGTCGTAGCGTGATGATATATAGTCTATATCCTTCCTCAGGTTAAAATCTATCTTCTTGCCAAATTTCAATTTAAGATCCGATTAGCCGTTCAGTCGTGAAAAGGTAACAAACAAACATACTTTCGCATTTATAATATTAGTAGGGATTCGTTTTTATAATAAACTAATTTTTACTCTTTGTATCGTACTTTTCAAGGCGCGGTTTTTAACTAGCCGTGTTTTAGTTTTTAAACTTATTCTTTTTTACTACAGTTTTTGTAACCACTAGATAAATAAATTACCTTAAAAGTAATTCTGACAACACCATCAAAAGTGAAAGCTTCATTGGTGCCACTAGCTTCGAAGTAAGGTGTGACTTGTATCTCATAGTGAATGGGATCCAGATCTGTAGGGAGCCGGTGAGCAAGATCAGCAGCAGTGTTAGTGGTCTGTACGTCTTCAACATCCAATGGCAGGGGAATGTCAGCCGTAATGACGGCGACTAGTGCCAGGAGAATGGCGCTGATGAAACGCATGGTGCTGAAATTGTATCAATTGGTTAATAGAAATTTCGGTTTCGTCGAACTTGTTTTACGAACAAATCACGGACTAGCTCGGACTCTGACCATTACTACAGTATACTATCTGTCAAAGTCTTGTGTCCGGCGATTAATGCATACCGATTTCACTCAAACGCCTAAAAACAATTTGTGTCTAATTAGAAAAGTTCAGGTTTGTTTTTTTTTTACATAAAATTAGAAGACCAAGCTTAGTTATGTAACATTTAACTTCGTTTCACGCAAAACAAAACAAGATTTAAGAATTCTAATAATATTTCTTGAACGATTTGTTTTATAGGTTATATAAAAATATTCAAACAAATAATATAAATGTATGATAAATTTATAATTAAATGAAATGACTGTTGCGCCACCGCCGTTTCGGTTATCTTACGTGGCCCTTCATTTAATTATAATTTGTATAAAATAATTTTTTTTGGTACTTATTTCTTTTTATTTTAATTGCTATCAGAAGTAGGACTACGAAGTAATTTAAGAGACTTTCTTTGTTCGGCATCACAATAATTATTACAAAATTCTAGTCAATACGTACCTGCTGGACAGTTACACCACGCGAAGTGAATTCAAAGTCGGTAACTTTGGGTAGTCATAATCAGGTATATTATATTATTTTTATTGTAAAGTTTATCAGGATTACTGAACCAATATCAGTCGCAACGTCCGATAAACAATTATTATCCAAAAAGACTATCGTTCGATAAATTGTGAGATAAAACTGTAGCTGAACAACTAAAAACTGACCCCTTGAGATATTTCTAACAAATTAAACAAATTAATGTGCACGGTATTTAAGGCCTTCTAGGCACGTAACATCCAAATCAATATAGCACTCAGTAAGTCATGTTTTCGAAGACTGATCTAAGAATCTGAGTGCTGGCCGATGAGGAAAATGGGTGAACAGAAAATTCATACCACTAACATGCAGATGCTATACTGGTTATCTAGAGTTAGATAATAAGATACGAATATATCCTTGCTATTTTTGAAGTCGCAACGATACATGAAAAAATTTGAAAAACCCGCTTGTGCTAGTACGGACGTGTGATGAGGCGAGATGATGACCACGTGACCAAAAAAGTCATAAATGTAGAAGACGAGAAAAGAGGCTATGAACGACCACCTGGCTACGAACAATATAGAATGACATGATAGCGAGCATCACTACAAAAAAGACAGAAGACCTCATGTTACAGGAAACGTGATACGTAATTTTATTCGCTATATTATTTGGTGATGTAAGATTTATCAGTAGCATTAGGACAATAAGTTCGTCCAATATTACAAAAAACTTAAGTAATCATCATCATCTGCCTATGCTGATGATGATGATGATGATGATGAAAAGGCTAGCCTTTTCCCAAGTACGTTCTGGTCGGCTTCCAGTCTAATCGGCTGCAGCTCCAAACCAGTACTTTACAAGGAGCGACTACCTATCTGACCTTCATAACCCAGCTATACCAGGTAATACAGTACTTCTTTGGTTCTAAACTGGTTGTTTTGACTGGTTGGCAGTCTTTCGGGCATTGGCCCGACTGCCTAGAACCAGGGTCAAAGATCTACAACAGACCGCCGGGACCAACGGCTTAATGTAATTTCCGAGGCACGGAGGAAACTTGGTATGTGATGGGTGGTCATCCATCCGCGGATCAACCTAGGCAAGCGCGGTTTAACGTTAAAATCGACCCAAGGGACCCGTGGAACTTAAATATAACTGGCAAAATGGTGAATAAGTTAACTTGTGCAAAATCTATCAAGGAAATACAGCCGTGATTTTTTATTAATTTTAGCAAAGAGCCAAAGAAATAAGATCAAATCAAGGTTCATGCGATGTGAGGGCTCAGATTGAAGTTGTAATGTTATAGTAAAGTTAAAAACAAAAACATTTTTAAAGTACTATATCCTAGTACTATTTTGTTGATGAACTAATGTCGATCTAATCTTAATTGTTACTCATTAGGAGTGTACCCACTGATGACGCAAGCCATAACAATCGGGACTTTTTTTTCGTGTTTTCTGATTTGTACGATAACAAATCAAAATTCTTTCCTTAATCTGACGAATATTGACAGGATAATCCCGTTGTGTGGTATTTACTGCGACATGACGGAAGCTTTCGACTCCGTTGACCATAGCATCTTGATATAGAAATTAGAAGCTTACGGCATAAGTGGAAATATACTAAATCTTATTCAGTCATACCTTACTAATAGAAAACAATACACAGAAATTGAGAGAATTAATTTTAAGACAAAGAGGAAATTTATATGTCGGAGACAGTCATTAGTACGGACATGAATCGAAAGCGCGCCAAAGGCGACCTATAACTTACCAGTCTACTCACACCCAAGCGCGCTTACTACAGAGTCGTGCTGTTTCGAGCTCGCGGCGAGGAGGACAGTCAGTGTCTGATCGCGGCGGACTCAAGACGTCCCGAAACTTTAACCCGATTCATTGTGCCTAGTGTTACTGTGTTGGATTGTCATCATCATCATCATCATCATCATCATCATCATCATCATCATCATCATCAGCCTATGTTGTTCCCACTGCTGGGACGCAGTCCTCCTCTTTATGAGAGGGAATGGGCTGTAATCCACCACGCGGGCCCAGTGCGGGTTGGTAGATGTCACATGTCTTCGAATTTTTAGTTCTAGGACATGCCGGTTTCCTCACGATGTTTTCCTTCACCATTTTTGAGAGCAGTGGTGATGAAATAAAATACACAAAGTAATGCGCCTGCCTGGGTTCGAACCTACGACTTACTGCTCGTAAGTCGGGGCTGCAACCACTGGGCCACCGCTGCTCTTCATGTTATTGTAATACGCTGTTGGATTGTAATTTCAAGTAATTTGTTAGTTCGATAAAAGCAGTGTACTTTGTATATAGAATCTGGTTCTTCTAACCTAACAGACAGATGTGTTGCTGGGGAGTTTGTTCCGCCACTTCTTCTTCCCAGCTAAAACACTAGGAAGTGGCGAAGGACGGGCGTTTTGGGGGACTGTCTCTTGTAATTTTGACATTCAAAAGGTGCTGACTATCAGCCTAGTTTGAATAAATGATTTTTGATTTTGTAGTGTGTGTTTTCATAGCACGAAACCCATGTTCTGCCCACATGAAGACCGTGTCTAACGAAATAAAATCACCTCCCTACGACATATATATGAACGCACACCTATATACGGTGTTCCTCAAGGCAGCGTACTCGGATCTTTATTATTGATAATATACATCAATAACCTGTTGTAGATCTTTGTCAGTCTCTACAGGTAGTCTGTAGCCTAAAAGTCTGACAGTCAGTCTTAAAACGGATATCGTATTACCCAGTTCTAACCGGGTTATGGAGCTCAGATGGGAAGTCACTTCATTTAAAATACTCAAATTCAGCTGCATTCGGTTAGACCTTAAGCCGACCCCAACTTAGTTGGGAAAAAGCTAGGCACATTATGATGAAATGATTCTTTATCCTTGGTGTCTGGAGAAATGGCACTCAATTGATCCCTGGACGAAAGGTGGTTAGCGTACGGTACGCGAATCCCTTCTTTCTTAAACGTTAAGTATGTCTACAGCGACATCCCATACAAACATACGCTTGTCAGAAATTTTCGTCAAATCAATACATTTTTGACTTACCCATCATCGTTTTCGCTGATAGACTGTCAAGTTTTCTTGAACCTCTTGTCCTAGGAAGCTATCATATTAGCTATATTTTAACTGTTTTTAAAACTTTGCCCCACCCTTGGAATTTCTTCTGTACCGTTGGTGCGTTTACAAACATTTGAACTCACATACCTACACAAACAGCCGGACTCGTAACAATTATTTGTAGGACATACAACTATACCGTGTGGGAATCGAAGCCACGACACGCAGCTCAGCAGTAAATCGCTTAGCCACTACGCCTACCTAACCGTGCTGTCCATTTTAGAGATTTTAGAAACATTTAAGATCATCAGTCAATCTAACTGATGGGCTCTACGTTTGCCTATACGGGCCCATCCACTCTAAAGTTCGTTTACGACTAACTTTAGTTTGTTACCCAACTTACTGATACACAATGCATGATGCTAAGAGAAATTAGAAGTGGTAGAAACTAGTAATCCTCATGATCATCGTCATTCTCTTGTCTTTATTCCAATTTATTAGGGGTCGGCGCAGCATGTCTGCTTCTTCCATACTTTTCTATTACTCGTCATCTCATCAGACACGTCCTGTCTTGCCATATAATCCGGTCTTCCTCGAGTCCTATACCCATCCAAACTTTCCTCACGCCGGCTCCTCATTCCTCCACATTATATGCCCACAACACCAACCGATTACCAAATAACTAGTCACCGGTACCACTTTTAAGACTTCCTCTTATGTACTCATTTCTTATTTAACAACCAATATTCCTTTGAAGAACAGACATTGAGTCAAACTCTTAAGCTTACTGATCTTTGATAAATTAGTAATCTGTGGAAATATCCCAATTGCCTTTCTCGATAACGATTCAAAACCGGAATAATGAGATCATATGTGTAGGTACTATTACACATTAGGTACATGTCATTAAATTATTATCTTTTGCATAGCAGCTTATAGATCTTGATATTTAATCTGTTTAGAATCTTATCAAAAGTTTAGTGTACCTAATCTTTAAATTGCGTATAGCACGAATCATTTATTGATACGTTTCTTGCAAAAAGTAACAATCTCCTAATAATTATAAATCTATATATAAATATAAAATTCACAGTACTGACTGAGATATCAACGCACAGCCTAAACCGCTGGTCCTAGAGACCTGTCCAATTTGGAGGGTATGTTCTTTGTGAAGAGTATTTATCCACTAAGAAAGGGTTTTTCGCAATTCCACCCCTAAAGGGGTTAAACAAAGGATGAACGATTGTTTGGATATCGGTCATTTTAAAGTTAGAATCATGAAATTTCATATACAAGCTTCTGGTTAGAAATCAAAACATCAAAATCATTTATTTCAAGTAGGCCAGTTACAGGCACTTTTGAATAGTCGAACAACAATAAAAAATAATCTACAGTCCCAGTCACAAGACATAATAGTGAAGTTTTACATTCCAAAGCGTAGATCTCTATGGAGAAGAATGGGCAAGAAACTCTATGGACACTCTTTTCAATCAGAATCTTGTTACAAAAACCTTGGTTACATAATTGATGTTGAGATAGTACATTATGTGAGAACGATGTATCAAGACATGCAGGATAAAATGTCCGTGGTGAAAACAAAAAGACAATTAAAAAATAAAATAATTCGTTCGAAATAAGGCGTGAAAGCTAAGAGATGACCAGGCAGAACTGACAACGCCCGTTCACGAAATAAATAAATACGTATTTTAGCGGTTTTGAGAATCTCAGAGGATTCGATATGGGTTGAACGTTTTTATGTGGAATCCGTCATTTTTGGAGTAAGAAAAATAAAATATTGAAATTTCTGAGAAAAAAGAAATTAATACGTATTTCGTCGTTTTTGGAAATACAACCCCAAACGGGAGAAAAGGAGCGGGAACATAAGCGTAACAAAAATGGTCTGATCAGCTTGACTATTTGTGTTTCTTGATTAAATCGATAAACACGTATTCCAAAGTTTTTGGAAATGCCACCCCTCAGACGACAAAAAGGGTGTTTTTTTTTAATTTTTGTTTTGTGTTATCACGTTATATTTTACTTGCGCGACTTAATGGCTTCATGGGTGTCGTTTTAGGGCTCATCGATAACGCAAATGAGGACAAATTAAAAATTCAAGATGGTGCTGAAGAAAATTTTCTGGTTTTTCCTTCACGGGTGTCATTTTCGTGCTTTCGGGATCGCTGACTATGAAAATGAAAATCCAAGATGGCGCCGATGAAAAATTTCCGTTTTTCCGTCATGGGTTTCGTTTTCGTGGTTTTCGGGGTCGCTTACAACGGAAATGATGTCAAAATAAAAATTGAAGGTCGTGCCCAGAAAATCTTTCGGTTTTTCCTTCAGGGGTGTCGTTTTAGTGGCTGATTTAATACACAAAAGTAGGACATATAGGTTTAAAAAGTTCCTAAAACATTTCGAAATGTCCTTTAAAAAAAAAAGATAATTGGAAATTTCTGTCTCTATAGTTAATTTATAATCGATCTAATTTAGCTGTATCACTATTTGTAGAAAATGTTTATAGTAACTTTTTAGACCTTTTTATCCTGCTTATGCGTATGAAGTTTCATTAAAATCGGTTCAGTTATTTCGGAAAATAAGGACTTGAAAGTTTGTATAAAATGTCGTTGGCACAAAGTCCCATGTAATTGTCATCAACTGGAGGGAAATCCTGACTCCAATATCTTTTAGAACCAAAATCCGAAGACATCTAGCTCCCTTCTACCAACATGCACTGAGTCCGTGTGGTGACTGATGTTCCAAAATAGTCGGTGACCTGAGCTGGGGTGTTGACCTTATGGTTCATATGAGCGAGCTGGTTCTTATGTCAAAAGCCAAGGTCTGTATACTATATGGTTTTAATTAGTTAAAGTGGCCAGTAAACTCGTACTGAGGGAACATCTAAAAGTCAAGAACGGTAGGTAAGTTTTGTTTAATTTTGTTTTTGGATGAAAAAGACTTGCTGCGCTGACCCCGGATGAATTGGGATAAGGGCAATGATGATGATGTTGCATCTTCAAGACACGGGTTCGTACTGAAAGTTAAAAATCCAACAGAACACTTTAATATTAGTTTTTAGTCAGACATCGCCTAGTATTTGTGAAAAACGGCATAAGATTCAAATTATATGTATTTACAAAACTCACAGCATTCTTTGCTATATATCGAAGTAGCTGGCATAGCTTTCGTTGAGCGTTTAAGTCCCGTGTAATAAGTGGTGCACCTATTGCCATCAACCGGGCACAAACTAACAACATAACTGTTAACATTCGCTGAAAATAAAGTTTTGTTACTATCTTATAGGTAGCCAACCAAGCTCCAATTCTCAATACCCGCCGAACCTCATTCATTCATTAAATATGATCATTTATTAAATTAGGATGCAAAGTCTTATAAGAATTTCCAAAGTAATTGTCAATAAATTCTATCATCTTGGCTGCAAGCTTCAAAGCATGGTTTGCAAGACCAACCGTGTTGGATCTACCGAATGATCCTAATAAGAAGGTTGAAGGTCGTGTCTTCAGCAAGGCCTTGCATATCTCACTGACGAGGAAAATTACGTAGTACGATGACCTTTTGGGTGTGGCCGCGAAATCGGTGCGATGCGTGAAGTGAAAAATAAGATAAAAAATAAAGAAAATTAAAGTGCACCTAATCTACTTTGAAAAATGTTTAAAGACTGATAGATCGTTTTAAGATAAGCACTATCCATTGTTGTTTCAAATTATCTCGACTAAAAGCTTTCTCATAACATAAAATCACTCTTGTATATCCGCATAGCATCTTAAGTACACATTTCAACTATAATGTTTAAGTCATTATGTAATAGGAAAAGGCGGGACGAGCGAGATCTAAAAACCAGTAGTCCATATTGGCCCTGGAGTGAGGATTTGAAAGTCATGGGGAGTGCCCTTTGCCCAGCTGAGGAAGACACAGGCTAAAACCTACAGTAACAGTAACAGGAGGCAAGCTTATTGCCATCAACCGGGCACGAATCGAACCACACGTTGGTTGAACTGGAAATCGAACCCAGGATATCATTCAATCAAGCGAGAACTAGACACTGGACTAGACTTATTTAACAAAGAGCAAAAGCAAAATTACCAACAAAATAATACATACAGGTGGTGTAAAACATTTTCAATCACTAAGGAGTATTTGAAAATGTACCCGTGTAAGTAAGAGGCCTGCTTATGTGCAGCTTGAAAACGGCCTTGAAGAGAGGCTTGTCCCAGGAGGGGTTACTTTCTTGTTACTATGCTCAATAATCTATCGATGAAAGCAATTATCACTTTGATTATTTATTTAGCAACTAGCTGTTCCGCGCAACTTCGTCTGCGCCACATTTTGCCCGTTTTCGCAACATTCATTTTCATTGCTGCTCCGCTCCTATTAGTCGTAGCGTAATGATATAAAGCCTATGTCCTTCCCCAGGTTGAAATCTATCTTCTTGCCAAATTTCATTCCAATCCGATGAGCCGTTTAGTCGTGAAAAGGTTACAAACAAACAAACAGAGTGACATTCGCATTTATAATAGTAGTATGGCAGTATGGATAAATACAGAAAAGAAGAAAGGAAAAGAAAATAGATACAAAGGCTTATTTCTAAAGAAATCTCTTCCAGCATACCTGCGAAAGGAGATAATAAAAAAAGAAAAGTAAACGAAGTGTGTACAAGAAGAAGAGAAAATGGAATACATAAAACATAAAGCAAATAACTATTTCAAATATAAAATACAATATAAGAACCTACTAAACAATAATATAAATACAATAAAATAAATATCTATGCAACTATGATGCAATGGAAAGATAATGTTCTTTAAAGATAATGTTTATAACGTTTTAACACTTTTAACAACGGAAAGAACGAACAAAAAATTTAAATGACTAAAAAAGTTGGCCGTCACGGGACGCCAGGCAGAATTTGAATTCATAATTAATAAAAACCTAAATTTGAAATATGGAGTAAAATAATAAAAAAGAAACTGGAATTGCTAAGCGACGATATTTGTATAAGTACCGCTGCAGAAGTTACAAAAAATGCACTAAAAATAAACAATACTTTTGATTATTTTAGTCACAATGCATAAGTTATAGAATGTCACATTTTAAAATATAGTTACCTTCGTACTCTAATATTACCATTTATTTAGTTGTAGGTAGAAAAAAAAACGACAATAAAACATTTTGGAATCTGACATTAAAAAATAAAAATCCCACCAAAAACATTTCATGTAAAATGTTGCCAAGACGACCACATAAGGTTTGCCCTGTGAAAAAGATATCAGATCTCATGTAGAGCCAAGCTTCTGAATCTACACGGCCTAACTCTACCGACCCTAACTTCACAAATTCTACTTATCAGTAAAAATGTATGGCTTCGCCGTTTCGCTACCGCCGTGGAGGTGATGCGAATATTTAGTTTCTGAAGTAAGTAACAAAACAGCCAAGCCATACATTTTTACTGATATGTAGAATTTGTGAAGTGAGGGTTGGTAGAGTCTTCGCTTGGCTCGTCTTGGCGGGGGCACTACCGTGACCCCAGATAGAATCGATTGTCGAGTAAATACCGCTATTTTACCATAGATGGCGGTATTCTCAAAAATAAATGTCTTAAGTGTTAAGGATATCGCGTCTTTCAAAAACAAAAAACAAAGATCAACAATCGTTCCAAAATAAACTTTATTTTAATGGGAAATGGTTGATTTTACGAGCCATAACATTTCCTGTCACTGTATATGAGTCCATTTTACTAGGCGTCGCTTTTTTGCCTAGGCGTGCACATATATGTTTCACATAAAAAAAAAATTACTTCGGTGTAATTTATAAATCACAAGTTTTGCCCTAATGTCAATTCAGGTCTTCCGAATGCAAGTAAACAACGGAAGCAGTGAAAACATCACCTTCACAATTTCTACCCAATTCTGGTTTAATGATACAAAAGGACCATGTAACAGTACTAGGTTGATTTTACGTGGCTTAATATTTCCCGTCACTGCATATGAACCCGTTTTACTGCCTAGGCGCGCATATAGATGTTTCCTATAAAAAAATACTTCGGTGTAATTTATTAATTAGTACAGGGTCTTCCGAATGCTTTTCCGATTAGTCTATTATTGGATTGGGCTGCCTCGTTGGGCACAAACGCACAAATGCTGCCGGTCCTCCCTTTTCAACAAAATAAACAGGAACTATACACAACCTGTAATGTCCAGGTGACTATAGTTACCCGTTGCGCATGTCCACGCCCACTCGGAAACTTTGCTGCGCAAGCGCCCCCGGGCAGCTTCCCATTTAAAGCTTATTATCTCGTAAACTACTGCAGCTACACCAATATAAAAAATACGGTGTATAGCTGAAACTATACGGAATCTACATATGCTAAAACTATATCCAACAACTCGAGAGAATTACTTAGAAAAAAATGTAAACTTGAGAATATGTGTTGAATATCAGTAAAATATTTGTTCTTACTAAGTTTTTACCAATAATTTTGTAGTTTGTGTCAATAAAACCTATTTATAATGAAACTAGACTATATAACCTTTTTTTTGATACCCATATGTCCTTACTTGGAATGTTCTGAGTAGCACAATGAACCAAAACAATAGACCCTTTCCCTCATTGATTCGATGCCGGCGGCGGCCTGCGTATGTGTGCGTGAGCGTGTGTATGTGTGCGTGAAAGATGGCCGCCTAAGGCTAGTTTACAAAGGGATTGAATTTCATGTTGTGATTTGTGTTGAAATGAGACACTGATGGGATATTGTATTTATTTAATATTTTACAACAAAGTAGGTATTGAAAATGGAATGCTGTAATGTCCGCGTAACCATGGTTACCCAATATTTTTTCCGCGTAAATGTCCGGGTAACCACGGTTACCCAATAATTTTACACCGAAACGTCCAGGTAGACAAAGATTGCATTTCAATTTCAATTGGTATGTAGGGTAGGTAGGTAGGTAGGTAGGGTAGGGTAGGGTAGGGTAGGGTAGGGTAGTGTAGGTAGGTAGGGTATGGTAGTGTAGGTAGGTAGGGTAGGATAGGTAGGTAGGTAGGGTAGGGTATGGTAGGTAGGTTGAGACTTGACCGCTTTGAGACACCTGGCTAGGCCAGTGAGAGCAGCCTGGGGCTGGCTCATCTGCTGTAACTGGAGCTCCAGCTTCATCAGCTGTAACAAACAAACTTGTATTATAACCTCATTCTTACAAAGTCTTATTATGGCACAAACTCTATGTTGGCGATGGCGGGGAGATCTATAACAATCAAGACGTAAGTTACTAAGGATGATACAGTTAAAAAACTATTTTACTAGAAGAATGGGACAGCCTGGGCGTCTAAAGTATACCTTCGGCTACCGGTGGGCTAGCAGCAGCCATAATACATGGCTACCGTTCAGGAGATGGTTGTCCGTTAAACAAAAAAAAACTGACAAACTTCTTTGCAGCTAGGATTCAGCGAATAGCTGGACAATAAAGAAAAAAATAAATTACCATGTTGCCCGCTTGCGCGGTTTGACATCGGGCATAAGCATCAGCTCAAGCTGAGCGCGCTGCTTCCACTCCTTAAGCTCCTGCCAGGCTTCAGCTGAGAGTGCATTCACCCGGTGTAAGAAGCCCTAACTGGAGCGAGCGGATCCTCCAGAACGGCACTGCCAAAAATTATATGCAACATTAAAACATAACGACATTAAACATACTAACTTGCACATATTAATTATCTTAAAAACACACTGAATAAGATACATACGGCTGCGCATCCACCTATGCCTCTCCCTCACCACTCTTTCTACAACACCCCGGTCCCCGGGCTGGTGCTTCATCTAACGCCTGCTCCAAATCACGGCTTTCATCATGAGACCTAAAACATAGACATAGATTCTATAGTTTATTTTTAAAGATACACATGCACACACACAAGGCCACACACAAGTCTGAAGAACTGAAAGAAAATTTGAGTTTCAGGTAGCCTGACCTGCTGGAGTCTGTAATTCCATTTCGAAAATCATTGAAATTATTATTATTGGGTAGCTGTGGCTACCCAGACAATACAGAGGATAACAAAACACCAAATACAAGAACAAAAATCATAACCTTCCTTTTTCGTTCGACGTAGTTAGGCAAACCAAAACGCAGTTTTTTATGAGTAGTAAAACAGCCTTATTTATCGTATTTGTGTAAATACACAGGTAAAAACCGTTAAATCTGGTTTTTAAAAATGTTCTAAAAATTGCTTGGGGAACAAATTTTTAACACATAAAATATTGCAAAATTTCGTTGTATTTTACTGTTTTATTGTGTGTAAATACTAATTATGAACTAATTTCCATATTACGAGCATTATATTAACGATTTTCGCAATAAATCCATTAAAAACAAATAAAAAACTTTACGAAAATCACCACGGTCAACATGGCGGATTTTTTTCACATTTTCATTTTAATATTATCGTTTCAACATACTTTGAACCTACGATATTTATAGTTAATTGTAAAGCTTGGATATTGAGGTTTATTTTGATATAATACACTATATGTATTGGGTTACAAATAAAATTATACTTACATTTTAAAGTCGGCGATCACTTTGAGTCAGAGCAATAAAATTTGACACTGAGAAATTGAAGTTTGACATTTTATTTCTCAACAAATATGCCGACTTGGACACTCGGGTTTTGAGCGTTTGACGCGTAATTTAATAGAGCAACACAGAGAATAAATTTGTCCTGATATTCTCGACAGCTGACATTTTTTAGAACGTTTTTTTGGAACAATTCGAACGCACTACAAATGGGTAACTATGGTTACCTGGACACTTGACCGGAAAAATTATTGGGTAACTATAGTCACCTGGACATTACAGCGGGTACTAGGTTGATTTTACGTGGCTTAATATTTCCCGTCACTGCATATGAACCCGTTTTACTGCCTAGGCGCGCATATAGATGTTTCCTATAAAAAAATACTTCGGTGTAATTTATTAATTAGTACAGGGTCTTCCGAATGCTTTTCCGATTAGTCTATTATTGGATTGGGCTGCCTCGTTGGGCACAAACGCACAAATGCTGCCGGTCCTCCCTTTTCAACAAAATAAACAGGAACTATACACAACCTGTTCTGCATTCTGTTATATGGGTCTACCAAACGCACAAGCTTCACCATAGTTTCTGCGCAAGCCGGTTTGTAGACGGAACACCATGACAGTTTTACCAACCGCACGCACGGTGTTCCGTGTACAAACCGGCTTGCGCAGGCAGAACTATGGTGAAGCTTATGCGTGTGGTAGGCCCAATAGAAATCTAGATCACTTTCGTACAATCTGCCATCCATTGCAAACTACCGCCACAACGTTCAAAACCTAAGGTAAAGTAACTTGGACGCAAGTTGCACTTGCACTAAAACTAATTTATTTAAACTGTAAATAATTATTAGTTTATTATTGGATTGGACTGCCTCGTTGGGCACAAATGCTACTTGGGTTGAATTCCCAGGTCGGGTAGGTATAATATTGTCGTTGAATTTTTCCATTAAGAATTTCTTACATAGTCGGCTGGAGTTCATTTGTGCCCGGTTGATGGAAATAGGCTCTCCCTTATATATGGGACTTTTAACATAGCTGTCGTAATGTGGGAGTACTACAGTACGCTTCTACATTACTTTGCGGGGAAATAATGTAGCAATTCTTTGTTTATGTTTTATATTTTTTGGTAGTAATTATAACAGGAAAAACGAAAACCGGTTTCATCTTTTTAAATTTGAAAGTTTGTATGCTTTCGCGGCAAAACATAGCGCTCAAATAAGTTACCCTAACATCTTTATGTAAATACCTATGTTTAAAAAATAAAGATTCTGATTCTGATTCTGAACTTAAATAGCCTAGCTAGAATTTATCAGTCTTAATAATTTTGTGTGAGGGGCTCATGGCTTAATAATAACACCCGTTGGCGTGGCTGAGGTTGGTCTGTGGACGGATAACTATCTATTACAAACCGAATTCCCTCCATGTCTTAAGGTGCGTACAGACTATATAACATAACATGTTATACAACATTGCTATTTAACATGTTTCAGATAATGTGGACACTGAATGTTATAAAACATGTTATAATAACATGTACAACAATGTTATATAACTTAAGATTATTCACCATAGTTTCGCCACAGTATTTTCCTCTGGTTAATAAACTAGGACGAACCCAGCATCTACGTTTTTTTGTTTTTCTTTTGTTATTTAAAAATACAACAGTCGCTGCCGCAGCCAGCAAAACGTCCTCTCGTGTCGACATTGTGGATAGCACTGAAGAACGACAAACGACAATGGTTAAATAACATTGTTATATTGCATTGTTATTCTAATGTGTACAGTATTGTTTTATGTTGCAATGTTTAATATTAGAAATTACGTTTAGCCATTGGTCCGGGCTGTCATTTGTAGATCTTTGACAGGCGTTACAAGCAGTCAGTGTTTTGGTAAGTACCAGTACTTTACTGTTGCACAGCTGCATGCGGTTAGATTGGGAACCGACCCAACATAAGGAAAGGTCCAAAAGTTTCCAGTTTCAACTATAATATTAGAAATTAATATCCAAACAAAAACTATTTAAATGGATTGAAATAAAGGGAATCTACGTGACCATAGTGCGCTGTCTTCTGTCACTATAAAATATCTCCGAACTATATTGAACAAAAATACACGTAGACAAGTATGACAACTACACATTAAATCAAATCGTAATTATTTCTCCATCCTTCGAAAACAAAAATATAAATTTGACTGGCTGCGATAAAGTTATGTTTCTTGACGATGAGATTAAGTTCAAGTAATTATTCCACAAAAGCTGTACGTCGATTCTGTAAAATTCAGACGACAACTCACATCTCACATCTCACATCGCTATCCACTGACACTTCGTGTAAGGTTCAAAATGACCTTGATTTTGTAGCCAAGGGAGCGTCGAAGTGACGGGGTAATTACCTTACAGAATGCCACTTCTTACGTCATCTCATACTTTATCTGGCAAAATCTCCCTGATAATTCAGTTCAACTCGCGGACACGCTAGCACGCTGGCGCTAGTGTAAAATCGAATTATCAACCGGGTTTTTAGAATGCCAATCAAGAAACTCACAGCGGATTAAGATTCGAAGTTCTAACTAAGTGAAGTCTTACAGAATCACACCGCTGCTTTCTACTTATTTTCTTAAATATTAAGGATCATTTATCTATTAATGTAACGCTTAAAGCTCTATTCAGTTCATAACTAGTTTAAGAAATAAAAACCGGCCAAGTGCGAGTCGGCCTGGCCCACGAAGGGTTATAAAAACGAGCACTTTTTTGTATGGGAGGCCCGTTAGGTATTAATTTTATTTTGTTTTTAGTATTTGTTGTTATAGCGGCAACAGAAATATATAATCTGTAGAAATTTTAACTGGCTAACTTTCACGGTTTAATGAGATACAGCCTGGTGACAGACGAACGGACAGCGAAGTCTCAGTAATTGACCCGTGTGACCCTTTGGGCACGGAACCCTAAAAAGCATGTATCATCATTATCATCCTGCACTTGTCCCGTGTTACTTGACTTTTTTTTTTAATTTCTCCTGTCAACTTCTCAGATCAGCCTCAGTTCTCGCTATCAACTGGTTGGAAATTATCCCACGAGAACGTTTTAACCTTTTGAACACCATTGTCACATATACGTGACAAGCAAGCTCGTGCCCTGTACGCCAACGACACAAATTCGTGACAAAAAATGTGGTGCACTATAACGCGAAATAACCAATTTGAGTTACCTTTGTGTGTGTTTATTTATATATATTTAAAATGTGATCTTTTTTTTATTTTTTATAAGCCTCTCATATTGTGTCCCACTGCTGGGCAAAGGCCTCCCCTTTCTCCTTCCAAACCTCTCTATCTTGTGCGATATCTGGCCATGATCGCCCGGCAAACAAGATCAGATCGTCACACCACCTTCGCCGCGGTCTACCACGACGGCGATTTCCTCCGTCAGGCGTCCAGTGAGTGACGATCTTTGCCCATCTCTCCGGGTGCATTCGCGCTACGTGGCCAGCCCACTCCCACTTTAGCTTGGCTGTTTTTTCTCCGACATCTGCAACTTGGGTTATGGAACGCAGAGTGGTGTTCCTGACGCGATCTGTGCGCTTCACACCTATTATGCTACGCTCCATTGCCCTCTGGCAAATGTGATCTATAATATCTTAAATATTACAAGTACTATCAAGCAATAAGTTAACAATACTTTTGAAATCTGTTTGAATGTTATTTGTAAGTATTTGCGGTGAAGTTGTGGCTAAGCGTGGAGCGCACGCGCGTGCGTTTAAGCTCTGACGTTCAAAAGGTTAAACAGCCTATGCCACGCCACTCGAAGAATTATCCCAGCTGGCTTTCCATTTGTGAAAAAATAAGTTGAATCGGATCAGTATTCCGAAGATTACCCCTACATCCAAACAAACAAACTTTATACTATTAAGATTCAAGATTCTTTATTTGCATGAAATATGGTAGGTACATAATTATGGTCTTATAAATAAAAGGTTTCACATACTTCGCCGACCTCACCAATAGTTCGATGGACTAAATAAGTCTTTAACCCGAGGTAAACACTGTGCTTTTCATTACGAATACAAAGAAAGTAAAAATAAAAACATGAATTAGCTAAAGAAAAAATGAATCGGATTGCCGCTTTCCCGCCTATTTTGTTTTTTTTTCTGTGGCCAGCCAGCTATTCAGCCATTATTTTTCATTCTCATCATTGAAAAAAAATGATAAATATTTTGCCCAAATCTATGTTATTTTAAAGAAATTGTTGCAACTAAATTATATTAAAGTTATTTAAATAATATATATTCTTTAATCAATACTTAACTTTAAGGTATTTCAATTTTACATCGTGGCTGCATAGAAAGTTGGAACATGGTTCAATAAAAATGTGAAAATAGAACTAGTTTTTTTTTTATAATTTGGCATCTGTCAGTTTAGAGCGATTCTCCCTAGGGAAGAAAAGTATTACTTTCAACCCGCTCCTCAGGCAACTTCAGACCTACTTTCAGAGTATGAGTAATGAAAAGTACTTAATACTATACCCACATTTCGCCAGTTATGTTTTTAAGTCTCATGTTATCAGGTACAAATATATACTCCGTGGCTACTGTAAAAATCCTGATGGAAAAACTAAATAACACTTTACCGGGACTGGGAATCGAACTCGAGACACCATGCTCAGTAGTCGCGCTTGCGACCACTTGACCGACAAGGCATCTCCATTAAAAAAAAAAAAGAAAATCATTTATTCTGGACCAAACATTTTGTAAAATTTTATAAACCCACTAAACTGCGTAACAGGTTGTCGGTGGGATTAGCACTCGTCTTGTTTTATTAATTTAGTTCAATTTACAACAATCTAAATAAATTATTTATAACATCGGAATATTGTCTATTATTCACGAATTTACAGCAATCGATGATATAGTTTTCTCTGTATCAGTTTTATAAGTAACTGAAAATGAATAAATGAAAATAAAAAAGTATTTATTTACTAAAATATTTTATTATATTTATTTTTTATTACAATCATAAACATTAAAAATGGTTGAAAACTATTTTCTAGATTGTTTTTCAAAACAAAGCTTGCTTAAAAATAAGGTTAAATTATTTAATTTCTACTTAAAATTAAATAAATTAACGGAAAAATTGTAGGAGCATTGCTGCGATAAGGAGGATTGAGGAAGCAAGGATAGTGGAAGAAGCTCCCCTAGTTACAACGAAGTTGAAGATTTCAACAGCAGCATCGTTACCCCAGTTCAAATTGTTCGTAGCCGTCGTAACAACTGCAACACCAGCATTGAATGAAGAAACTGATAATTGGCTTTGGGCTCCATACAACCACGTTTGGAACTGAAAAGAAAAAAAAATATAGTAGAAGAACTTAACATTGAAAACTATGAACACACGACTACACATCAAGATTTAAATTTCCAGTATAACATAGCCTCGCTTTGTAAAGGTTTCCCGTGCACTGAGAGATCCGCATAAACTGGTTTTGTACAGCTAACCATTAACCATTTCTTTGTAACCAACGTATATATATATATATATATATATGGTATTTTCACTTGATAGTGTTATTTTCCCAGCTAAAACACTAGGAAGTGGCGAAGGGCGGGCGTTTTGGGGGACTGTCTTTTGTAATTTTTACGTTCAAAAAGTGCTGATTATCAGCCTAATTTGAATAAATTAATGGCTTTTGATTTTGATTTTCTATTGAAATTACTAAAAAAAAAACAACCCAATTTTCAATACTTACATCTCGGAGCGTTACGAAGTCAGTTAAATGAGCAGCAAAGGCATTGATGCATATAGTGAGTCGAGCTTCACCGCCATATCTGCCAAAGAAAATGAAAATGTGAATCTCATAACGCAGTCATTAATTTTCATTCATATTTTTGACTGTGTTAAACATAATTAGAGGTTTTAATTTTCCCAATACTGGAACCCAGATGCCCTCTTTGGGGGAAAGAAAGGACTATTATAATGCTTCGAGCGAGCCCAGGAGTGAGTGGAGGGAGCAGTGGTGGCTCAGTTGTGGCAGCTCTGACTTACGAGCAGTAAGTCGTAGGTTCAAACCCAGACAGGTGCATTACTTTGTGTAATTTATTTCATCACCCCTGCTCTCAAAACGGTGAAGGAAAACAACGTAAGGAAACCGGCATGTCTTAGAACTAAAAATTCGAAGACATGTGACATCTACCAACCCGAACTGGGCCCGCGTGGTGGATTAAAGCCCGCTCCCTCTCATTGAGAGGAGGCCTGTGTCCCAGCAGTGGGAACATTATAGGCTGATGATGATGATGATGATGAGCCCAGGATGGTGGATGTTAGTTCATGTCTTCGAATTTTTAGTTCAAGGAGATAACGTTTTGGGAATAGAGGTGATAAACAAAAGAGAAATGTCAAATATTATTTGGTGGCTTAATTTAAATGCAATATCGAATCCGAAAAGTTGAAACAAAAAATTTAAAGTAGGTACTTACGTGGTCTGAATACTCTGATAGTTTTGTCGGAGGAAGTTAAGAACGATTGGAACGTTCGACCTGTTGCCTTGCAGGGCAAAGGAGAATGCATTTGTACGGTCGTGGATGCGGATTCTGTCATTGTACATACTCTGCGTCAGGTAGCTGTAAAACATTTTTTTTTTATGAATAGTTGAAGTTTTGGGTAGACTCGATTTAAGATTTATTTATTTATCTTACACACACTATCATTACAGGATAACCGCAATACAATAGTGGTAAGATGCAAATGATTGTCATGATTTATTACCAAAATTTGACGACCTTTTTTATAAACGGTCAGTAAAAATTACAGCTGTAGTAACTACAGAATACTTAAGTAGATACATTGTTGAATAAATAGCGATGAAGGTAAATTATTCAAGAGCCTAGAATGAAATACCGATTGAAACTGTGGAAACGAATATTTTGTAACTAAAAAACTCACTGCTGAAGAGAAGCCTGTTCAGTGGTGCAACCAAGAGCGCGGAGCATGACGACCATGTCAGCGGTGTTCTCTGAGGTGTTGTAACGGTTGAACAAGAACTGGTAGTCGGTGGCGTTGCCTTCGCGAAGACCCACGCAGTAAACGTGACGGCGGAGATTTGGCGAGATTCTGGGAAAAGAATTATCATTGTCTTGATTAGTTAAGTGCTGGTTCATAAACTCCCTTGTTGGTCAAGTTGTCACAAGCGTGACGGATGAGCATGAGATCCTGAGTTCGATGCCCGGTCCAAGCATTTAATTATTGGGCTTTTCCTTCAAGAATTTTTCAGTAGCAGCCGCGGAGTTTAGATTTATGCTCTGTTGATTGCAATAGGCTCGCCTCCTATTACACTTCTACACAACCCTTTAGGGATTACAGGCGTGATGTTATGTTATGAGTGAAGTCTTCTTCTTCGTGTCGGTGAATCACCGACAAATTTATGATAGAGCTTCTACCGAACCTCTGTTACCTGGTCAGCGTTAGTAATGGCTTCGGACAGGTCCTTCAAAGTGCAGATAAGAGCATAAGAAGTATAACAAGTTTTACTATAGGATGAAAACCTTCAAACGAACTAATTACTGCCGTTTTTTCTTCAATCGGCAATGAAAAAAAAAAGACTTCAAACCATCGAGGAGATAACGAATGAAAGAATTTGCTTCCAACATGCCAAAATCACTTTTGATGCGACGGTACGGGAAGAAAACAACACGCGTGTCGCTTGATGGAATTCATAAACGGGGCATGAGGCGTACTTCCTGCAATTCATTTTTAAAAGAACAGCAGGCACAAACACTTACGGAATAGAAGTGTTTTGCTGGTGCGCTCTCCATTTCTGCAGACTGTCAGCAATGCAACCTCGGTGGCCGAGGTTGCAGGCCACGTTCAAGATCTGTGCCCTGTTGAGGATTGTGGATGTGGAGTCGGTGGCTCGCTCATTGTAGCCCAGGTGGTTGATGACGTTATTCATGAGTGCAAGCATGTAACTCTGCAAAACGAGAAACGTACGTTTAAAATAGTATAATATCTTCAAAAAGTCTTTAGTCATTTGATTAAATGTCTAACTAGTTTTAGTCGTACTTGTTGCTGTTAGTCACAGGTTGAGCTGGTTTTTAAAGGCATGAGGAACTAGGTGGAAGTAAAGATGTAAGAAGAGGAATAAAGTTCCCCATCCTCCACTTACAAGTGAGGATTTTTACGAAACAACCGTTTAAGATCTTTGACAGTCTTTAAAAGTAGTCAGTGGCCTTAAAGTCCGACAACCAGTCATACCAAGGGGTATCATACCAAATACTAACTGGGTTGTGGAGTTTAGATAGGCAGTCTCCCCATGTAAAAAACTGGTTATTCAGCTGCAACCGGTTGGCCTGGAAGCCGACCCGAACATAGTTGGTAAAAAGCTAGGCAGTTGATACGTACAACAAAAGCGTCGCGAGCTCTGGGGATGTGCTCCAAACGGCGAAGGATCCAGTCCAGCTGGGACAGAGCGCCGTTCCACACGTAGTAGTCAGTCTCGCTCCTCAGGAAGTCAAGCACGTCGAAGCCGAGGGTCTTGTTGATGTGGCCGGAACGCACGAAGTACAAAACATCGTTGACGATCTAGTAACAAATAGGAAATATATTTTAAAACTCGTAATAAGAAATTAAACAGCATCTAATGTACGGACAGCAAAATGACACCCTAAGTTTCGTGTTATTAGGCATAACAATCGGTGCTCCCTAAATAGGTGCTCAAATGGGAATAGTTCCTATAAAAGACTGACACTTGTAATAAGAAAAATACCGACAATTCATGTTAGTAGTAAATTTTTCTGACTTTATAGTTGACAAGCAATACAATACAGGCAATTAACCCGCAACTACTTTTAAACAATTTTGTGCGTGTCGTTGTCAATTCTTTGTACGACTCTTTTAACGAAAAAGTTACTGACACGGAAGATGAGCTACAACACCTAGCTCTCCAGGTATCTGGTAGGCTGTGTCGCAGCTTGTGAGAGGTTTTTGTCTTAACAGAGACGGTGGATTGCGATAGGCTGAATTGATTAATATATTGACAGCAGAGGTAAATGTTTAACAGATTGAAGATATGTTTATTCTTACTCCTTCGCTATTCTTATCTTTGTCCTTTATCCTAAACCTTTAACCTAAATTAATTTCGTTGCGGGATCTAAGACAGTTAAGTTGTGTCTCTAGGATTTGGTCGAGTTTCCATGTCTCGACACTTTTCTGTTGGCCGTCACTGTTTATATGGAAAGTGTGGAGGGCTTGTACCAAAAAAAATGTTTGAAAAGATAAATACCTGAGCCCTGTTCAGCTTGTGAATGTTATTTCTGTTGTTGCTCTTCAAGTAGGTTGAAATGAGTCCCCAGTTATTGGCGTCATAGGCGACACGGTATAAACCTAGAATACAAATATGTTTAAACCATTAATTATCTTCGTTTAAACTTATAACGTAACTTTAGTTTACTGAAACAAAGAAAAGATCACATTTTGTTAACTTCTAATGCATACTATTTTTTTCAATAAAACTAACTTTTTTTAAATGAAATTACAGCGCGTTTGATGTTCTTGGTTTTTAATCTTGTGAACCTGTTTTTTTTTTGCTAAGCTAATAAACAATTTATTCGCATTTCTTTCGATATGTCGCAAATAATTAAATTAATAAACGTCTTACCAGACTGAGCGATGTTGAAAATAACAAAGTTGGCTCCTGTACTGCTGGCAAGGATTGCAGACGATCCAGTGAGAACAGCCCTAGGTCTGGTGCTGTTGAAGTTCAGCTGGCCGTTTTGGGTCCAAGTCAGAGGAATCTGCCAAGTCTGCGCGGCTGGTGTGCCAGAGACCAGGTAACGGCTCTGTAAACAGAATATGAATAATATGAATAATCCAATAAAATTTTAACAAAGTTTCGAAATTTAATATAATGACGCCCAAAAACTAAGACCACTAGATTTATCCTAATTTTAAAAGCTCGTCAAGGGACGTGCATCGCTCTAGTGCAACCGCTTTGAAAACATGTCGTCAATGAAATATAAGTTGCATAGAGCTACAAACACGGAGCTTGGGACAAGACGCGACGCAACCTACGGAGCGACGGTATTCACGCTAAGAAAACAAGTATTACAACCACTGTTTAAAAAAATAAAACAAGCTTTATCAAAATAAAAATAAGAAATTTGGATTATCTATAAATATGATCTATTGTCACCAGAACCGAAGGTGTGTGCACAACTTCAGCTCAATCGGTTGAGGGGGGCCTGTTTTGAAATTCAGTTACAAGATTTGACCATACACGTATGTACATCCTAACTAATTAACTAACAAGATAAGTTATATAAAACCTTTTTAATAAAACTAACCTGAGTGACAGTTATAACACCGGTTTCGGGATTTCTGGTGACGTTCACGACGGGGGAGCCTGCGTTTTGGACCCAGCTGTCGAACAATGCTTCGATGTTGACGGTCCCGAAATCACGTCTGAACTCCCAATCCTCATCGACCGCCTGCCTAAACGCTGCGTACATGTCCGTAGGAGTACCAAGGCCGTAGGCACTGGAGACAAAAAATCTGTTAGCCCAGTTTACCTGGCAGAGAATACGTTCTGCTAGCATTAAGTCCACCTACATGATAAAGTCCAAAAGCTTCCAGCTTCAACAGTAAAATTAAGGATCAATATCCAAACAAAAATGCATGGAAATAAAGGGTCAGGACTAGGGAGGGGGATTTTGAACAAAAATATTACTTTTTTTACTAACTAGAGAAAACTTCAGTAATTTAGTGACTTGATAGTTTTGATCTCTGATTAATCAAATGTATGCAGACCGGAATCATTTGGACTTACGTAATATGTACCTACCACTAGTACCACTACTGTACACCAAGCTTCAGTAAATGAATAAAATAAGGTTAACTAAATTATAACATTACAAAGGACATTTGGACTTTTGGTTCAATATTATTAAATGTATAACAATTCATTGTTAAAAAGATAGGGATTCTAGTTTTAAAATATTAAGGCTATACCGTATCATTAATCAGTTTTTAATATTCGCTTAATCGCATTAAAATCTGTATAGCGCTATTTGAAAAAAGTCATTACTATTTGTCTGATTAGATCACGCCGCGCTGGTTTAGTTTGTCTCCTCGTGAATAAGATGGCATAGGTTATAAATCCTTTCACTTACTTGTCTCTCAAGTAATATCTTAGGGCATTCCTGAAGGTCCTGAAACCGACGAAGTGCTCCAACATCTTAAGGACGGAAGCGCCCTTGGCGTAGCTGGTGGTACTGAAGTGGGCACTAATGGATGGGTTGCTGGCGACTCCGGTCCAGTTCATGGGCTGAGCACCTGAGCCAGCGTCATGGTTGAGTGCGCTGTGTACATAGTCAACCACGAATTGGTCATCTAATTCAAGGCTGGGGTCGGCCTGTTGGCAAATAAATTGTGACATTACATTATTAAAAAAGAAAAACATAAATAAAAGAAACAATTAGACATGGTCCTGTACCATCTTACTTCAGTGTTAGAAAGGGATGGAGCTATTCAGTGCGTATGGCTCTATCTCTTTTCCAAAGTAGTGCTGGTACAGTCCCTGAAACTTATTTTAAAACGTACCCAGTGAGCACCGAAGTATTCGAAGAAGCTAGCGAAGGACTCGTTAAGCCAAAGGTTGCTCCACCAGAAGCAAGTGACGAGGTTACCGAACCATTTGTGGCCAAGTTCGTGAGCCATGATGGTAGCGATGAAGATCTTGCTGTTCAGGTTAGTGTTGGCTGGGTCATATAGCAGATACGCTTCCCTAAAATGAAATAACTCTAAGTATTTTATGAAGTTTTAGAGGAAACCATACAAAAAATTGTCGAATCAAGATTGCGAGAGTTCACGTAACGTAACATGAGTTTTTAGGTCATTGCGCGATTATCAGCCAAGCACGAGCAAAGCATCGGTATCGTCTCAACTCGAGGATTATTCTTAAGTAACTCAATACTGCAACGCACACTTAAAAAACTCCTAACAGCATTGCCAGAAATCAGTTTCAGCTATTAAAAATAAAGTGTGGCCAGTGTATTCAAGGGTGTAAAATCAGAATAAAAATCTCAAACAAACCTGTAGTTTACCATTCCCCAGTTTTCCATAGCACCGGAGGGGAAATCAGGAAGAGCGATGTGATCGTTCTTCATCAGGTTACCCTGTCCCATCTCATGGTACTGGATACCGAAGTAATCGTCCAATTGGTTGGTGATCTCAAGACCGATTTCAGCAGCATACTGGTGCTGGCTTAGAACACCTTCGCGGGCGATGATCTTGAACGGTTTGGCAGGACTGCTCGTGGTTTCGGTAGCAACGAAGTCACTCACGTGGAAAGCTACCAGGTATGCGGAGATGAGCGGAGTAGGGTAGAAAGTTTCGGCTATACGGTTGCCCATCCTGTTGAAATTTACAAAATCAGTTTTCATGATGCGAAATATTTCTAGAAGAATTTTATTGGAAACATTTGTACGTGGTGCATTTAATATTGTACATTTACATACCAACATACAACATTCCACAAGATTTTAAGTCGCGTGCAACTGCGATAAAAATACAAAGTTCAGAATAGTTCACTCACAGTGTGGAGCTACGGATGGCCATGTTGGAGTAAGATTCACGAAGGTTGATATCACGAATGATAGTGATAGTGAAACGGGACTTGAATTGAGGCTCATCGAAGCACGGGAAGGCTTTCCTGGCGTGGACTGGCTGGAACTGAGTGGTGGCGTACTGCCTGCAAAAAAATACAAAAATACAATAAGTTACACAGTATAATATGTAGTTCGAGTTGCTAAATCAGTTTTCTCAGAAAAACTAACAAATTCTTCGAACATGATAGAATATCACTCATAAGCAGAACTTATTTTGATTATTTTGGTTTGAGCAGGATTTAGGTTTATTTGCTGCAAGAAATGCACTATAATCATTTTTTTGCATTATAATCAATTTAAAAAAAAAGATAGGTTAATCTTAAAATTATGATAATTCCCTTGGTGATTGTTTTAAGCCCGTAGTACGTCTCTTTATTAAATTGTTGTATTATTTGAAATCCATGCGGAGGCAAACGCCCGTAACGAGAACGCGTCAGTCTTATGACTGTGCTGTTTAAAGTCATCGGCGTATCTTAAAGCCTTTAGTCCGGAAATTCCGGACCGGGAATAAAATTTTGCTTTGTGAACAATGATTATTTTTACTTGTATCAACAAATAGTAGTTGGACGCGACCTCATCCGCCCATGAATTTCCTATGCCAATATGATCGAAATACCTTTTTTTTTCCTACTTGATCAAATCGTTCGGACTTAGCGTTGATGAGTGAGTCAGCATTTTTTGTTTTAGTCATGGATAGTTCTTTTTTAGGGTTCCGTACCTTGAAAGGAAAAAACGGAACCCTTATAGGATCACTTTGTTGTCCGTCCGTGTGTCTGTCGGTCAAGACCCTTTTTCTCAAGAACGCGTGGAGGTATCAAACTGGAGTTTATAGCAAATACTCAGGTCTACTGTCCCTTGGAGCTGAGAAAAAATCAAACTTCGAAGCCAACGCAAAAAAAATTGCGGAAATTTGCCGCATAATCGGCTGATACAGCCGATATTATTTGGTACGAAGCAACGTCTTATAGCATAGATAAAGGAAAAATTGTGAAAAACGTAAATTTTTAGTTACATCATATAATAAAAATATTTTTAATAATTTTAAACTTACTACCCCTTTCCTCATGAACACGTAAAGATATTAAATTGAAATTCATATCAAATACTCAGGTCTATAATACCTTTAAGCTGTAACAAAATCACTGAACTTTTACTTATATACCTACAAGTTTGTACGGAACCCTAGGTGCGCAGGTCCGACTCGCACTTGGCCAGTTTTTTAAGAAAGCAATTTCTTTGTCTACTTTTTAAGTTGTTTAAATCTCACCTCAGTTGATTGTTGTGATAGTAGTAACCTCTATAGAAGCCTCGGTCAAGTGGGTTAGTGTTGATCCTTCCATTGTATCCGACGTTGATGCTGTAGTTTCCCCTATTGATAGGTGCAGCAAGGTTGATGTGTATGAGCTCTAAGTAAGGGTCGAGGGTAATCTGCTGGGTGGGATCAAGATTCAAAACATGATTGGTGCTGTTGCGAACAGTAACACTGGTGATTGCAACCACATTTTGGTGGAACACAATCTGTTGTAGGTTGTCTTCGGTTACCTGGAGAGCAAAAAAAATTTATTATTACATATTTAAGCATTTTTTGATATGTGTGCCTGGTGGGATTTCTATTCGCAAAAAAATAGGAACTATGAAAGTCCCCTGGGATGAATTTGAGATTTTAAGTGTAGATAAGACAGCTCTTAAACTCGACCTCGTCTGGTGCAGAACGATCCATGAAAGTTTAGACGGATTGAACGTAAATAGAACATGCCTATTCACTCTTTCTATGGTGGTTTGGAGTATATACTACAGACACTGGCAAAAGGTTCTACTCTTTGACTGTGTAAATTATGAAGGAAGATAATTGCTGAATAAATACAGAGGGTGACCTACAGCTTTTATGATTTTATTAAAGTGAAATGTTTCCTATTATAAATAAAATATAATGACACAATTTTACTTTCTCGGACCTAGTTATAATTTTTCATACATACACACCTAAAAAAAACAGTCCTAATCTGACTGTTTTTTTTGTTAATCCAAATACCTTAAATGAGTATACGCCTTTCCATTGGTTCGGTTTTTTGCTATAGAAAACAATGTGGATTATAGGTTATTTTCGGTTGATAGTAAGTAAGATGTGGTTGAGGCAAAGACTTTGCGCAGACCAGCTCGCGTAGCCGACTAGAGAATCGACAAAATAACTGATATGGTCTTGTCTATCTGTCATAATGTCGATTCTTCCGTAGACAAAACTCGTTTCTACAGTGGTCATGCTACGCGTGCTGGGATGAATAGCACAAAATAAAGTAGACCATTACTCAGCAGTTGGTGGAACCAGGCTGCTGATGATGATGATGATACGAGTGATGTCAGCTGTCATTTCATATTCTCATCTGCTAAGCTTTTTCTCTGCTATGTTTGGATCGGCTTCCAGTCTAACTGGATGCACCTCTAACCCCGTATTTTTAAATGGAACGACTGCCAATCTGACTTCCACCACCCAGTTAGTACTGGGTAATTTGCCTTGGTCAGTTTTTGTATTTTAGAAAAATATTTTTGGTGCATTACATACAAACTTGAGTTTATAAAGTAATCAATTAAATTATAAAATACAAATGTATCACGGATTTAGATATAAGCGCCATGAAAAGTTATAAAATATGACTTCGTCACTAATAATTGTATCTGATCTGTGTTAGTTTTGATATATGATAATATAATCGTTTGGTAATTACTATGGCACACATTTATCATCGGATAACGATAATCGATACAGTATTGTATCATTTTTATACATATATTTCCTTTGCAGAGCTATAATTTGAAATCATTATACTCGTACCTCCGCAAAGGCAATAAAACTTTTAGTTGCAATTCATGCTGTATGTAAAACTTTTCCTTTCTAATATTACAACAGCAGAAAAAACTCTAAAGTTGCTGTCTGCATAAATATTGTTCATGAAAATAACAAGAAAATGTTTTTTTTTTCACCTAAATTATATTTACAGAGTTATTGATGCAAAGTATCAATCATTATTTTCCTAAGCATAGGCAGAGACGTGCCTATACTATATGCACATTTAGCATCAATATAATCATCCACTGCACCCACCCCTGCGCTGGGTAGTTGCCTTTTCTTCGCTTGTGCCAAGTCTGAAGTTACGTAATAACAAGACGTATCTAAAGAAAAACGATGTTTTCAAAAAACTACACACAAGTTTTTTTTTATCCTATTATCATGTACACATGAAAAATCCCATAGCTTGTTGCTCGGCCTTTTTAACCGACTTCCAAAAGGAGGAGGCTCTATGTTCGACAGTACGTTCTTAAAAAAATGTTTTTACACTTGCGTTTGGCCGTTTATAATTGCATCTGCAACCTTAAGTCTTTTAACCCCAAACACATTAAGACTCGAGTCTACAACAACGAAAGATCACTATGGAGAAAAACAGCCTAAAAATTCCATGGAAACTCTAATACTATTATTTACAAGTTTACTTACAACAACGTCCATATTCACAACCCCAGTGAAGACAGCCCCTGGGATGTTCACATCAAGTTGTACGGCAATATCAGTTGGTTGCACTACGTCCCGAAGACGGTATCTTGCCAGTTGTTCATCGGTCTCGGTGTTAAGGTACTCCAGGTTAGACCTGAAGTCCTCCAGGGGCATGGAGGCGGTGGCATACCCCAGGAGGAAGCAAAGGACGGTCGGAAGCAACATTTTGGTACCTACAGAGAAAAATTGCGCATATTAAGGACGGTTAAAAATCTTGTGAAGATAAAAGTAATTTTCATCATCTACATCGAAGTAATGTTTGGCAGTACAACGTTTATAATTGTAATTGGGAAACAACGGATTACAAAAATTACGGCAAAAGCTGCAGAACTTATAAAAAGTTTTAGTAACTTCAGTGTATATGCACAAGAATCGCTCTTATTTGTGATATCTTTTATGAAGGGGGAGGAAAGTGTTCAAAAATCTATATGGTTCAAAGTTCAAGGACATAATCTTTACAGTTTCCGTTGTAGTTGTACATACGCCTAATAATGTAAAATGTCACTGCAACGAAGTCCTTCAACGAGAAAAGACTAAATTCCGAATTTGATACTAAAAGTATTGGGGAAAAAATCAATATTTTATCGCGTCAATGCATCGCCATTTTTGTGCGTATCATTTGTAATCAGAATGGCTGGAGCTTAGTAGGTCTTATCAATTTATTGAACAAAAAATTCGACTTACCCATAGCTGCCCCGGACGGTACCAAACGAACGACTAGGGAGTCATAGTTAAAATATTATATATTTATCAATAATTATTTACTTATCTTTATGTACCTACCATTAATATTTTCGATGAACAGCGTCTAATCAAAAGGCATGTCTAAAATCCACAGCTATCTCTTATCAGTAGATAAGATATATTTTTTGTTTTTCGTGTATATTCTGGTATGTAATTATTCACTGCTGCTTACTCATTTGAGGTATTCAGAAGTATTTTATGTCCGTGAGCAGAATATAATAGTGCTTTCGAAAGCTTACATGCACCGTTAACCACTATTAAGTTTCAGGCTGGCATATCATCATCAGGGCATCTTAGGGGTTTTTGTTCCATTCTCCTCTGTTAGCTGTCACGATTTCAATTACTCATTTGCGTATAATTGAAATATGATAAATTCTCATCACAATTTTTTTTCAATCAGTCCTCATAATTCTATTCTCTCATAAGTCTTTGTCCAAAATTGAAGGTCTCTCGCGAAAAAATGTAAAGTGTAATATAAATACGGGATGTAAAAAAATCCATCGTAATAGCTATCGCACATCAAAACAAAAACCAGTTTTCGTAAAAAAAATACCAAAAAGATTCCAGTTATGGTCCGCTACAAATAAAACAATGGGAAGAACAAGAAACTATCGACTGACAGTAATTAATTTGGGACTCTCGAAATTGTTTCAAAGTAGACAGGTCAGCCTCAGCCACTGGGGGCCTAAGCCACGGACCCACTAATAGGGGACCCCATTAGTGGGTCAGTCGCTTCAGCGCCAAATGTAAATATATAAGTATGCATAATTATGTTTGTTGATTGTCCAGATATTGCAACCTTGTTAGCGCACATACTCTTGCATTATCTGATAGCCTTCTTGTTTCTTTCCTTTTTTCTAGATGATAATTCAATTTGCCAACAAGACTGAAAACGTTCAGCAACAATGCGACAAAAAGGCGACTACGCTTTAAACCCCGCACATTTTTATTTTCCGCATCATCTACCTAACTTCATCCCAACTGGCCACTAGCATTGATGATATTTCAAAAATGGCGAACTACTCCAATCTCTAGAGAACTTGTTTAATTAAATTATTGTATTAGTATGTCAGCCCATGATGTCCCATTGATGGGGACTGATGTATTTCATGCAGCGGTCTAGCTTATTTCGCCATCTTCATTTGGGTCTGACGTCGTCGAGTTCAAACTCTAAGTAATTTTCGTCAATTTAGTGATTTTTGTCACTTTAGTCATTTCAGTTTATTGCGAACTAAGAAAAAACCCAATTCTGGGTTAAGCTCGCCGTTGTACATAAGCTATATATTATTTGTGTGTGTATCTTTTAATTTTGTGTGCATAAATAATAAGAATAAGTATACAATGTTGATGTTATTTTATGTCAGTACTTATGACTCTGCTACACTTGTGATTAGGTGGTCATCCCATTTCAATTTGGCACCTTTTTTCCATTAATTTATTTAATCTGGGTTTACTATACACGTTGCTTATACTCTTCAGTACGTAATGACTAACTTCTACTAAAATATAATTCAAAAGCGTTAAAGACGAGTTCGCGGGCTGGCTGCACCAAAGAGTTTTATCAATTGAAAAAAATGACGTGTGCCAATTTTTGCCATACGTCACACAAAACTGGCCAAAGATGCATCAATTCGTAGTGAGAACTATGATTCAATTTAAAAGCCAAATTCACCCTTTGTTGGTAAATAATGATTTTGGTTAGTGAATTATACCTATTAATAACAAGTGCAAACTGGTAAATAAGATAATCATCTTCATTTCACAATGAATTAAATATCCTTAATTAAGTTAAGGATATTCGTTTTATAATAAAAATAAAATAAAAACTATTTATTTCACATTATCGGAATCCAGAGAATGTTAGTACAGTAAGAAAAACTTAAAAAATAATAATAAGTAAGTTTATTGTTCATAAAAGAAACATAACAGTTGTGGCATACAAATCGGTGAGCCACAAACTAAGCATCGCTTGTGTCTTGTGTACAATAAGTGTTAGCAACTATAAAAACTTTTTTACAAAAAAAAAAAAACTAGACACCAGCACATCGTCCATACATACGACAAAGGTCAAAATGCATAATAAAGAGGATGACTCAAAAAGTACCTAAGCAAAGATAATAAAATTCATATGGCTCCACCAAGCAAGGGCAAGCTTTCTCTACCAAATGAATGAAAAATCGTCTAAATCGGTCCAGTAATCACGGAGAAATCGGTGTACATACGTGAAAAATTACATTTATTTACATATAAAAAAAATGTTATTGAAATGAAAACTATATGGCCAAACTATATTAATTTTTTATGGGACCAAATGGCAGCTATTCCACATCAAACTAAAGAAGAATCACGCAAATCGGATCATAAATCTCAGCGTAATCGGTGTATACACCTGGAAAGAGCATACCGTTACAATTCCATCAAGCCCAAACACAGCTAAGATTCATTGCCTTGTTATGGAGTTCCGAAGCTTGTCTCTTGGATTCATCATCAGATCTGATGGTAGAATGGTTCTTATTGGACGCGAATGCTTCACTTGTTCTAGAAAATACCAAAATCACTGTACGTTTTCCTATAAAATTTGAAGAGTTCCCTTGATTTCGTCAAGATTCCATCATCAGATCCCGACTTGGTGACTATGGGACCATTTGGGAAGTATACCCTTTCCAACAAAAAAAGAATTTTCCAAATCGGTTGGCAAGCGACGGAGTAATGCGCGAACAAACATAAAAAATAAAATAAAAAAAATACAAACATCCGAATTGAGAACCTCCTCCTTTTTTAGAAGTCGGTTAAAAATGACAGAATTCAAAAAAGACATAAAAACCATTATTTCATCACATGGGTCCTGAACCAGTGTTGGATGTTCCGAGTGCCCAACCAACCACTATAACGGCCAGGATGCTGTTGGAGCTGGCGCGCAGGCTGCAGAGCGCCGCGGCGTATCGTTTGCGCAGCACGGCGTGAAAGCCGTCTACGTACGCGTCCGTGAACATGCCCTAAGCACTGCACCAGCGCGGCAGCCCCAACAACACCTTGAATGCGTTGTTATATTGGACGCACAAAGCGCTGAACGATCGTTGCGTATAATGAGCCCACAGGCTGCACGTGTAAAGCGATGTACAGTGCGCTTTAAAGAGCGTTATTTTAACACTCGCAGCACAAAGCTTGAACCTGTTAGCATGATATCATATTAGCGTATAATATCATATTGGTATAGTGCTTAATGATAGACATCACTACCTAAAGTTAGTAACTACTAGGTATATATATTCTTAATCGTCTTCATTTTGATAACCTTATCAGCCTACAATATTAGATATTCACTCAAGGAAATCAAGTCTGACGCAAAAAAAAGAGGACACAAATTTTCGTCATTGCTTGGCTTGAATGTTGTGGTGCATCGGTGGGTTTGCTTCTATGTAGGTATCTCTGTTATTTCTAATAATCAATTAAATATTTATTATTACCTCCATAACTTATGTTTCTAGCGAATTTTTTATAGATTCCTGGCTGATTTATTCAATGTCAAAATTTCAAAATAGAACATTCATAATTGAATTGGTCGAACACGAAACAAACGTCTCAAATAAATAGCTTTATTAAAACATATAAAAAAATATTATCTTTATTTGCAAAATATTCTTACAACAATCCACTATATTAGTAATATTATTAAAAATAGCTTAAATATATAAAATTACGCCATGTTGACGATAAGTGTCACAATTAAGGTGACAACGCTAAGAGAAGCAATGCTCGCTGAATCTGGTACGGGCGTTGTTGCCTCGGTTGTGGGAGCAGCTGTGGAAGTAGTAGTAGGGGCTTGTGTCGAAGTTGAAGTAGGTGCTGGTGTTGTCGTCGTAGTGGTCGTCGTCGTCGTCGTCGTCGTCGTCGTCGTAGTCGTCGGTGTAGTAGGTTCAGGCGTCGTAGTTTCTGCTGCGGTCGTCGGTGCGGGTGTAGTAGGTTCCAAAATATCCTCGAATCCCAAATTGAAGTAGTCATTGAATTCCGACACCCTTTGTCTATAAAACTGGAGGTTGTTCCTTGAAGTCGCGAGACCAGAGTTAGCTGTGGCGAAGGCTGCACCGAGTCTTTCTTCGTTTTGAGTCACCCAATTTTGCACCTATAAATAATTAAGTACAGTTAATATTTTTTCGAAAAAAACTTAGTTACTGTTTAAAAAAATAGGAATGTTACTTAATTTCGTTTTATAAGTTTTATCAAACTGTAAAGTTTGAACCAAACTTTATAAAATTTGGGTAGCGTTAAATGTAATATGAATATGGTACCTATTGAATATATAAAAATCTACAAATTCCGTAGCAAAAAAGTTTACCAAAGTGATGTCCGCCTCAGTCAATAGACGGCTTGTGATCGAGGATATCATGTTGTTGACGATACCGGTTCTGAAATACAAAATAATTCCAATCAATATGGCATAAGATGGAACGATTTATAAACAGAATACCCTCAACACACCATACAAATTACAGATCATCATCTTCCTAGCCTTTTTCCAACAATGTTAGGTCGGACCGGATGCAGCTGGATACTAGAATTTTACATGTAGCGACTGCCTATCTGACCACCCAGTTAGCCGTGGGTAATACGATACCCCTTGGTAAGACTGGTTGTCAGACTTTCGGGCCACTGACTACCTGTATGTAATGACTGTCAAAGATCTACAACTGACAGCCGTGACCAACGACCTAACGTGCTTACCGAAGCACGGACCAAAAACGGTACGTTGCGGGGTAACCCATCCACAGGCCTACCTATGCAAGTGCGGCTTAACCTAAAGAGTACAGGTATAAAATGGCCTTATGGCGTTAAGCGGTATTTTCAAGACATCTTTCAAAGGTTTAAAGGGGGAAGGAGAGATAATACCGCGGATGCTCTTTGATGAACTTTACTTTTTAATGTGATGCAAAAGTTTATTCTATCTCTAGTCTATCTAGCTGAGTTTCAGTAAAATAAACGCAACTAGTATTGGCATCATCAATGACTGGAAGAATAAGTGAATATGTATGAGACCATTTAAAGCAGAAGGAAATGCAAAATCTATATATATAAAAATCAATTGCTGTTCGTTTGTCTCGCTAAAACTCGAGAACGGCTGGGCCGATTTAGCTGATTTTGGTTTTGAAATGTTTGTCGTAGTCCAGGGAAAGTTTAAAAGGTGAGAAAAGTAGGTATGGAAAAGTGCATTGCAACGCATGCCACGGGTACAGCTAGTTTATAAAATTAATTCAAATCTCACCATATCCTATCAATTACCAAAGTACATACATATAATAAATAGTAAAATGTTAATAACAGTTAAAATAAAAAAGTGATAATTAAGCATTTTCCTTACCTATCAGCTCGGTCGAAATTAGCCTGCAGCCAATAGAAGGCCCTCATTGTGTTAGGTTCGTTGCTAGTGACGGCTGAAGAAATAGCAGTGCTGTAGTCTTGAGATCTAACATTAAAGTTGTCAACAGTTCCAGAAGCAATATTGGTGAGGAATCTGTTCAAGCTGGGCTGGTTTTGAGTGCAGCCTGCCGCAGTAAGCATCACAAGCTGCTCATTAGCCAAGTTTGTGGTCAGGTATCTGTTCCAGAAGAATTCGTAATCTGCAGCTGTTCCGTAGCGCAGACCATTGCAGTATACCCAAGGACGCATGTTTGGCGGAATTCTAAAACGAAACAGAATACATTTAATATCAAGAGATAACATTCTTATGGGTGTATAATTTTAGGTAAGTATTTCTTCGTGATTTCTCCGTTTCATTGTGTGAAAAACCTGTCGAACTTACCTTCCACCGTTCCTCCATTGCTCGAAGCTTCTTCTGGCCATATTGATGCAACCTTGGTGTCCAACGTTGCAGAGGAACGTCGAGATATGCGTGCGGAGGAAATCATCCATGAAATTTCGGGGTTTTTCCGTCTCGTTGAAGCCCAGGCGGTCCACAACCGCACTGCTCAAGTCAATGATTTCATTCTAAAAATAGTTTTTGGTTTAAATTAGTACTGTTGAGTTATCACAGATAAATCTCCATCATATCCTTCATGTCACAGTTATGAAGTGCAAGCTCTCTTTTTTCTTTGTACCGTCGCATCAAATAATTATAAGTACAGACGCTAGCAGGCAAGCTACTTATTGTCCCAATCAACCTTTAACCGTATCTATTAACAATAAGGTTGAAAATCTATTAAAGAAATTTGACAGATTGTTGTAGCTTGATGTGCTGCGTCTGTACTTATAAATATTCGTTATGCGTTGTATGTTGATCGTGTTTTTTTTTTGTAATTTTGTATGCACGTCGTGTCCCTGCTACAAATAAATATTTTTCTTTCGTTTTAGCTTTATATCGTAAACTGTCGATAGAAACAAACGATTTCGTAAAATATTATAAGAAATTTGTCCTTTGACGGTATAATAGTTCAAATAAATTTACCCTTAGTCTGCTAAGAGCTAGACTGTCGTGAGCCAATCTTCTGAGAGCAAAGTTGAATCCAGTGATAGCAGCAAGCCAAGGAGCGTACTGGTCTTCGGTTTTCAGGAAGGTGAGGATGTTGAACGCTCTTCTGTAGGTCATTTTGCCAGATCTGGCTAGCAGGAATACGTCATCGACGATCTAGAGACAAAACAAAAAATATCAATAAACACATCTCAATTTTAAAACACATATCGAGGATTATTGTCGACGTCGCGTCGTTAACATGTGGCCAGGGACTTTAAACCAAAGAAAAAAAAATAAAAACTCCGTACGCAACATCACGTTTGTGATCCCCAAGGGTTAGGCAGAGGAGTACCCGCAGTACACCGACATTCCTCAAGGCCTGCTTATGTTTAAAGGGCTGGTAGAGGTATAGCACACTTACACTAACTCACCAGCAACAGGATAAAAAGTATACTGTGTGTTTATCCAAGTTATAAACTACCCGTGTGCCAAATTTCATCCAAATCCATTCAGTAGTTTTTGCGTGAAAGAGTAACAAACATCCATCCATCCTCACAAACTTTCGCATTTATAATATTAAAGTGAAACTTCTTATGCGACTTCCAACAAGTTTAACGTTTTCATGGAGGGGGAATATTTTCTATTACCCACTAAGAGATGGCGCTATTACAAGATTTGTGACTACGTAGTTCTACTAGGTACGCAAGATGGCGTGCAAACAGTGATGCATTCGACTCTTCGGTGTGACCAGCCTTCGCTCAATTTCCATGAGTAGAATAACCTCGATAAACTTAAGTAATAAAAAGTGTACAACAATAAAAAAATAAATTATTATTTAGAAGCTCAATAAAATAACGAGAGTGGATGCGTGAAACTCGAACGCATGCGTGTAGTATTACGAAGTTTCACTTCTTCCGCGCGGAGGGACTCCACGCCCTATTTTTTAGTAGGATGCTGGTAAATTACGTACCTGTGCACGGTTGTATTCGTGTATTAACACCCTGTCATTGCCTCTAAGGGCCCGAGTGATTAGAGCCCACGTGGTTTCATCGTAGTTCACCCTGTAGAAACCTAAAAACATTTACCAAGATCAAAATTTTGACACTTCACTTTTAATTTTTTCAGAGATTTTTCATTTAATCTCTTAATTATTTAAAGTATGCGACTAACCATTATCAATATTGGTCAATTAAAATAATAATATTACCAGTCTGTTGCTTGTTGAAAATAACCCATTCGTTTCCAGTGCTTCCCCTGTTTATGGTTATCTGATCACTGCGCATGATCTGAGAGGGCTTAAGGTTCTCGAAATCAGGATTTCCAGCCCTAGTCCACGTGATTGGAATGTCCCATAGCTCATTGGTCTGAGTCACGCCAGCATCACGGTAAAAACGGGACTAAAAAATAAAAGTTATTTTGTAACTAATATGATTTTTGAGACCGGATTTTGATTAAACCATGCATATTAACTAAAATTATACAAGCCATTCTTTCTTAACTGATAGATAATACGTAAGGTTTTAAGTTGGCCTGTCTACTTTTTCGTTTTAGAAAGTTTAAATTTATTGTTGTCGATAGCAAGTATTTTGGAAGTCGTTAATTTAAACCTACTTGGCGAATAGTCATGATTCCAGTGGTGTGGTCAATGGTGACATCCAACAGAGGGTGTCCAGGCTTCGAGCTCCAGGATGTGAAGTATTCGCTAACGGTGACACCAGGATAAGCTTGCACAAAATCGGTTCCAGCGGCAGTTTGCAAAGCAGTGAATAAAGTTGCAGGTGTAGCCACACTAAAGGCACTGTAGAAATAAAAAAATATATATAGATGTTAGTTAAACAAATGCTAAAATAGGAAAACTGAGGAAGCACGAATATCACAGCACTAGAACCCCTTTGAGACGGCAGTAACAGGTTTTTGCATACAACCAACCGTGTCGCTGTTTACTTCTATGTCTATGTATGTGTATGTTGTGTTAAAGACACAATTGACATTTAAGGTGTAAATGGACCTTTTTACGAAGCCGTCATCCAAGCATTCTGCACATAAAACTAAGTAACACTGCGCAAAAAATATTTTAGTGAAAAAAAACACGGTTTGCAGTAGCGGTCAAAGTAAAGCAGTCAAAACATTGTACTGATGGATGCATTGGGCACAGTGGCCATGGAGGTATTTAATAATAAATAATAATAAATTATAATATTTAAAAATTGCATTTTACAAAGCATGTGTCCCCCACACGCAATGTTACGTTACGACTTAAGAAGCAAATATCTCATCAACCATTGACGAAAAAAAGTATTTGAAAAACCTCGACATAACGTTTCAAGACCTGTTCAAGACCTATCGAAAACACCACACACAGTTGTAGACGTACATTTTTTTTTACATGTATGGACGGCTTTTTTTTTCAGAATATCGCAACATATTAGTATAGCGGTTTATAAGACTCCAAAATTCAACTGAATGGTGCCAATGGTCTCGGAGTAAAATGGTTGTGACATATTGACGGACAGGCAGATAGACAGGACGAATTTGACAATGGAACCTTAAAAATGACAATACATACTTGTTTCTTAAATAGTTTCTTAAGGCCGTCACGTAAGTGGCGTTGCCGAGTAAGTGCTGCGTCATTCGGAGGACGGCAGCTCCCTTCGCGTACGTGATGGTTGAGAAGTGAGCACTGACCGAGGTTGGATTTAGCACGGTGGGGTCAGTGAGTGGGTGAGCGTTGGTGGCGGAGTCAGAGAGTAAGGATAAATGCACTTGCTCGGTGATGAAACGTGTTGCGTAACCCATGTCTGGGGCAATCTAGTGATTAGAAACGATTTAAAGATATAATAATAATATATTATATTAGAAAAAGAAAACATGCAGTTGTATTGGATGTAAGTACAACATTGAAAATTTGTGAAGCTTTCATTATCAGCTGTTCAGTACAGTTCCTACAATATAATAATATAGGAAACGGTAATGGAATACTTACTACGTCAGTCAAGAAGTACTGGTAGAATCTAGCGAATCCCTCGTTTAGCCAAAGGTCGTCCCACCAGGCACAAGTGACAAGGTTACCGAACCACATGTGAGCGATTTCGTGAGAAATAATATTGGCTATACGCTGTCTGTAGAAATGGTTGGAATTCTCAGGGTCGTAGAGAACAAGAGCTTCCCTGTATAGAAATAATAAAATGTTAGTTTTAGCAAAGGAATTCAACTAGGTGAGATCAAACAAGAAATCAAATGAAATAGAAATTTCCTTAAATTACTTAATGAAGTTTTGGAAGGCAAGAATACAATAAAATCGTTTCATATAATTTTACCTGTAGGTTAAAAGTCCCCAGTTTTCCATAGCGCCAGCTGAAAAATCTGGGATAGCAGCCTGCTTCATGTTCATTTGATATGTGGTTGAGCCTTGAACCAATTGGTAGTAATTGTACGCGGTATACTGCTCCATAACCCGCAGAAGAGGTACGCCAACGTCCAAGGCATAAGTTCCGGTGTTACCAATATTGCCCCGAGCATAAATGTGGAAAGGCCTTGAATTATCGTTGTTAGAAGCTACGCGGCTGTAGCCAGACACGATGAAAGCCACCAAGTACGTCGAAGTTGGAGGTGTGGTGTAGAAATCTTCCCTTATTTTTCCATTAACAGGACTGTAAAAAAATCTTGGGTTTTACTTTGAATCAGATACAAGCCAGATTGGCAAGGCAAGTAAAAAAGTAGGTAGGTATAATGAACGGAATGTTTTAACTGCTCCGTTGGTCCAAGACCAAGCAAGGCCACAAGATCTAGATTTGTACGACCAGGTGGTCAACCATGACGTCTTAAAACATTATTGTTTTAACCTTTTCCAGTGTGGGAAAGAGATGGCGCTAGACATCCTGAATAGCTCCGTCTCTTTCCCACACTGGAATAAGAGTAAAACAATACTGCTTTAAGACCTCATGGTAAGCCAGCAGGTAGAGCAAAGAGTTCTTGGGCTTTTCTATCAGGAATTGCTCAGTAGCTGTCTCAGTGTCTGGATCTGCATTCAATTGTTGGTTATATTTAACTCGCTCACTCTCACATGGAACTTATCATAACTGGCAAAATGTGGGCTTACTATTAAGCGCACCATAGCCTAACCTTTTCGGGATCATAGGCGCGGTGTTACGTGTTCGATAAGGAATTCGGTTAGGTTTACTTGCTAATGCTTACGTATGGGCTAGTCTGAGCGGCATGTTTGATATGGTCTCGCTGAAACCTTCAACATCTCTGGTTATGGATATATCGAAGGTTGCTTTGAATCCGGGCTCATCGAAGCACGGGAAAGCTTGACGAGCATGGCTGGGCTGGAACTGGGTGGTAGCCATCCACCTAAAAACACATATAAAATTAACTTCTTCAAAATCCTAAAGAGTCCGTCAAAAAATACTATTTGGTATGGCAATGTAATTCGCTTCAATGAACAAAACATTCACTATTTTTTATCATCAATGATTCACTAACATAAATACTAGTTTAAATTTCTTTTTCTTTGGGCAAATTCATAGTAATAATTTATAATCGACTGATTCACAATAAAGAATTTCAATTGACTTGTATTTATTTAATATATAGTCTAGGTTTTAGGGGATAATCCATTTTTTTTTCTTTGTCCGTCAGGTAGTTTATTGAAAAGTATTGGACACGTATTTTTTCTTTTTTCACGTGGTCATAAAGTTACGGAGATATATTGAGTTGAAATGGCGCATGACGTCACATGTAGGTAAGTTTTATACCTACTTGTGACGTAATAAGCCCCCACTCTCCAACTTTAATGAGTTTTAACTAAGTAATTTTTTGATATTTTGATAAAACAAAAAATACGTGTCTAATATTTTTGTATTACCTGTCTGACGGACAAAATAGAATGTCGTTTTCTTTACCCAGTCCGATCCCCTATTGAAAAGAAAGAGTTATTTTAATATAAATAGGAACGAAGCACTTGTTATCGATGATCTGATAATTCTATTTTGACATCTTAAAAATACGTAGTAATGGTTACGGTACTTAATGAATGTTGAATGTGAGGAAAGTTTTGACTATGAATTTGGATGAATATAAGAGTAGATAGATAGACTGTGTGAAGAATGATATGGCAAGAAAGGAGATTACTGGTGAAATGACAAGATATAGAGAAATATAGAAGAAGAAGACATGCTGCGTCGACCCCAAAGAAATTGGGAAAAAGACAGGAGAATTATGATAATGCTTTCGGTTCCTTATAAACGTTTAAACAAATCTGAAACTGCTGGACACTTACCTTCTATCTCCATTTTCGTCGGTATACCAACTCCTGTAAAAACCTCTCATGTTGGTTTGCAGGTGGCCTCTGAACGACATTGAGATAGTGTACGTTTGTGTCGTTAGCAAATTTGAGTCAGTATTAATAACAAAAGTGCTATATCGTTCATGGCAAACGAAGGCCTGATTAGCAGTCACCAGGTTATTGAGAGGATTCGTGCTCAGTGTAACTCTTACAGTGGAAGCGATGATTGTTAAATTATTGCAGTGAAGGATAATTTGCGTGGTCGCTTGTTGAGGTTGAATATTGATGCTTTCTTCTCCTTCAAACGTAAATTGATCAGGGCCTTCTCCTAAGTGTGGTGTCAGGTGAACATTGTAGTGAGTCGGCCTAATGGTAGTTGGCAAACGGTATGCACCAGTTTCTGACAATAAGTTCCTGTATTCGACCAAGTCTTCGTCGGTATCGTCGATAGGACCAGATAAGGTGCCCTGGAGTAGGGCTACCCCCAAGAGGAGGGTTAACCAGCGACCAGTCTAGAAAAAAAAAACAAATTTTACTTCATACAATGTAGAGATCAGACAGTGTCCGGAAAAAGAAAAGAAAATTAAAAAATAAATGTAAATCTCTCGATTGATACCATCGATCGATGGTAGAATGGATTAGTCGACAATCGATCGATTGGTGTGGTAACACACTTAGTTGTTTGTATTATCTAAACCAATTTCATTGTTTATTCAAGAGCTAAAGAGTGTGAGTTTGGATGTAGCTAATCTTTGGAACTACTGTTCCGTTTTCGAAAACTATCCCACTAATGGGAAATTACATTAACCCGGCGTGTCATAGGTGCCTATAGGCTTTATTTAATGAGTTCCCATGGCATACATTCTGACCACAACGCAAACGAAGCCGCGGGCAAAAGCTACTTATTTAAAAAAATATAAATCTCAGTTTCGTCCCACATCTCTCACGGAAGTCGCTTTCAAAGAGCCAGAGCTTTATTCGGATATCCTAATCAAAACACGTTTGTCACGATAATTTGTTCGGCGAACAGTTCTCCGAACAAACAATTGCGAGGATCGCTTTCTATTGCAAAAGCGCCTAAACAAGAGCGCAAAAATACATTTGAAACGGAAAAAAGGTAGGCAACAATGATCCTTTGGTACTCCAATAATGTTTGTGGAAATGCTGGCAGTAAACAATTCTTTAGAAGAACGTACGAAAAAAACAAGATGACAGTACGCAGGACGACAAACCAAACCAAGAAAAACCGATGGGAGATGATCAACTGATCATCTCTCAATGTAGCTAATAATAATAAAAGAGCGCAAGGAGCTCGGGCGCTTCTATCGGGCTCTTCATGGGCCTTTTATATTTTTAATGTTTTTTTTTTTAAGTGAAACTTCTTATACGACTTCCAACAAGGTTGCTTTAAACTTTTAACGCTATAATGGAGGGGTATCAAAGCACTGTTGCGTTAAACGTTCAACACTCCTGGGGAGGGGGAATAGAAAGAGTGACAGAGCGAGAGTGGATGCGTGGCACTCTTACGCATGCGTGTAGTACTACGAAGTTTCACTTCTTCCGCGCGGAGGGACTCCAAGCACAATTTTTTTGTAATGTTTTTACAAGAAAAAAAAAATGATGTAAAAATGAATAAAGGAAGTAATAATAAGTTTATTGTTCACAAGAAACATAACAGTTTTTTCATACAAATCAGTGAACCACAAACTAAGCATCGCTTGTGTCCTGTGGCTTAGAAATACACAGCTATACAGAGCGAGGCCTTGTTATACTGGAAATGTATAGTTTGATGTTTCGCGGTGTGCACAACAGATTCTTGTATAACAAAAATTACTAAAGTCAATTCTTTTCAACATCTTTTTGTTAGCATGTTTTGGCGTAACAACGTCTAATAAATCGATGAACGCCGGCTGCGTGCACGAAAAAGGATGTCTCATTGTCCCGTTACGCTCATTGTATGCTTGCGCCGCATCAATGTTTTGTTATGACGTTGTCACGTTTAACTATCGTCCGTAAACCAACTTTACTGGCAACCAATTTTTTTTCTTAATCTCTGTTGTAACTATGTATTCAGTCATACGATGAAAAAAATTAAAACTTAGAATTATTTATTAGATAAGATTGGTTAAGTCAATTGCACTTTAAGCCATGTCCTAATACAAGCGATCATTTGCCACTCGTTTGTTCAGATAACCGAAAGGCACCTTCTATCGGCGCAACGAAGACCATTCGTGTTCGCCGTATCTCGTTTCACACGAGGAACTCTTGTATTTGAGCAAGGTCTGAAGCTGCCAGGCCCCGGAGCCATGAGCGTAAAGTTACATACAGCATGTATTAGAAAAATGTGGTCATAATTATGGATGTGGTACATACCATCAAATTAAATAATTTTCTCCCAGAGACCAACATCTTATCATCATCATCATCATCTGCCTAGCCTTTTCTCAAGTATGTTGGATCGGCTTCCAGTCTAACCGGATGCAGCTGAATACCAGTATTTTACATGAAGCGACTGCCTATCTGACCTCTACAACCCAGTCGGTACTGGGTAAAACGATACCCCTTGGTTAAGACTGGGACCAACATCGTACTCACTAAAATATAATCAGTTGCATAGCTACTAGACCCGAATGTATAGAACAGCAAATTGTGTGCGATTACCATGGCCCCAAGGAAAAACTAGTACACTTTTATGGTTCGAGGACACCCTCAAATATCACAGTTTACTGATACACATACGAGGCTGCTTTATGTGCGCACTTTTAATCATAGCGATAACGATGGCCGCCGATTGCGCGGTAGACCTTCAGTATTGGAACTTAGATTATTTTTTCCATTCTGATATTTTTTTTTCTTTGGTATCAAAATAACTTTCAGTTTAGTTTGAAACCTACAAAACAACACAATATATACCGCCCATATAAGTGAACTTTGTTTTTTTTTTACCTTTTGAATTTTTATACGAAATACCACACTAAAGAGGTAAATTACTCCTTCTTAAGTTCAAAATTTTCACTCACCGTCATTGTTAAAAACTACGTTATAACTTTCGTCGCTTTTCAATAAAAACTAAACATTTACCAAAACGATTACGTAACTCATTAAATCTAACAAAAATACTTCTAAGTAAATATTTAAATATTCTTAGTTCTACAGAATAATACACTAAAATGATGTCAAAATATTTTCAAAAGTTTTTTTTTTTACTTATAAGATAATACATGAATGAAACATACCATTGTCGTGCTGGTTCGAAACAGGAATAACAGGGCTGCCAACTAATTTATCTATGTCTAAATAGCCGGTATATCTTATCCAAAATTACAATTTACTTAATCATCTAGATAATAAATATTTAGATAGCGAACGCTAAAAACATAGCTATATGTTTTCAAAAAGCTGAAACGAATTTTATACTTAGGTATTTATGCAATTCGATTATTAGTTCATGTTCGATTATTCATTTATTTCGTCGAATGTATCTTTCTTTTAATAACATTTTTCTCGTTTTTTTTGTGTTCATAAAAAAATCTGCCTAGCCTTTTCCAACTACGTTGGGGTTAGCATCCAGTTTTACTGGATGCAGCTGAATACCAATATTTTACGAAGAGCGACTGCTTATCTGACCGACACATCCTGTTGGGTACTCGGTAATACGATACCCGTTGGTAAGACTGGTAGCCAGACTTACGGGCCGCTGACTGCCTAACGACTGTCAAAGATCTACAAATGATAGCCGGGACCAACTGCTTTACATGCTTTCCGAGGCACGGAGGGAACTCGGTATTGTGATGGGAGGTCACATCTCTACGGACCACAAACCGCGGCTTACCTTAAAGATCGACCCAAGCGGCTGAGTTTATTAAGCCACGAGCTCGTCTTTTGTGTCCATAAATAATAAAATAAATATTTACTATAATCACCTCATAGGTACTGGGCCATTATGAACACCTTGAAAGTGACTTTCATAAAGTACGTTGCAAGCCCCGTTGCAATATCTGCCTTAGCGACATCGTCAGCAGAACTCGGGTACCTATGTTTTGTTCTAGAAAGTTCTAGAACAAAACTTAGTTACCTGATTCCTTCAACTTCATGATCAGCTTTCGAATTGTTTAAGTATAATTCATAGATTCGTCATGTTCGTGAACGGGCGCTATCTGTTGTGCCTGGTCATTTCTTAGTTGCCACGGCTTATTTCGAACTAATTATTTTATTTTTAAAAGTTTTTTTTTGTTTTTACTATGGACACTTTTAACGTGAACGTCTTGCTACATCGTTCTCCCATAAAGTACCATCTCAACATGAATAATGTAATCATATCTGATTCTGATTTAAAAGAGTGTCCATGGAGTTTCTTGCCCACTCTTCTCCATAGAGATCTACGCTTTGGAATGGGCAACTACAGTACCTACTTTCACAGTTATTATGTCTTGTGACTGGGACTGTAGCTTCATTTTTATTGTTGTTTGACTATTCAAAAGTGCCTGTAACTGGCCTACTTGAAATAAATGATTTTGATTTGATTTGATTTATCAGATTAGAGATAACATGCATAACATAACATCACGCCTGTAATTCCCGAAGGGTTAGGCAGAGGTGTACTTTATAGTACACCCACATTTTGCCAGTTATCTTTTCTAATTCTCATGTAATAGGAGGCCAGCCTATTGCCATCAACCGGACATAAACTGATTAACTGTTACAATAACAATTTGCCCAAACTGACAATCGAACCCAGGACATCAGCAGTCGCGATTGGGACCACTCTACGCGAGCGATGAAATTTTCACGCGTGTATTCCGCAAGGCTATGTTAAGGATCAGCCAAATGGTTCGGAAAAACTGCAGAGTGGCGCCCGGTCACTTTTGTGGTTGGCTTCCAGTCTAACCGTATGCAGCAGAATACCAGCATTTTACCACGGAGCGACTGCCTATCTGACCTCCACAATCCAGTCAGTACAGAAAAATACGATAAAGTCAAAGTCAAAGCATTTATTTCAATTAGACCATTACAGGCACTTTTGAAAGTCAAAAAAACAAAATAAAACGCGAAGCTACAGTCCCAGTCACAAGGCATAATAACTTGTGAAAGTACTGTAGTTGCCCATTCCGTAGCGTAGATCTCTATTACACTCTTTTAAATCAAAATATGTTACAAAATCTTGGTTACATCATTCATGTTAAGAATTAAAAATATGTGAGAACAATGTAGAAATACGGGCAAGTTAAGAGCGTCCAGAGTAAAAGATAATGTCCAGAATAAACCGTGGCAGCTAAGAGATGACCAGTCACAACTGACAGCGCCCGTTCGCGAACATGACGCATGTATCAGCCATCATTCAACTCAACCATTTTGAAGGGAACTAAACGACCCGACACACCCGCCACCATCAGCATGACATTTAAGTGAGCATGACATTCACTCAACCACCAGGGTAATTTCGCGTCAATTAAAGATTTAGGTACTCATTAAATGGTGGCTTTATAGTACATGGTACTCACACATGTGCTATGCAATTATATAATACTAAGAGATTGAATCTATACAATGCAAATATATTTTTACAATCTTCTGCAGCTTTCACAATAACTTCACTTTCTAATTCTGATGATTCCGATTGCCCCTATGGTTGTGGAGCAAGACCAGCATTGAGCCAACCCAACTGCTGCGTTTTATGCAAGATTTTAATTTCGTTTCATTCAGTTGTAGAATATACCCCTATATATATATATATAGTTGTAGAAGATACCCCTTTGTAAGACAGGTACTGGGTAATACGATACCCCTTGGTAAAACAGGTACTGGAATAATACGATACCACTTGATAAGACTGGTCCTGAGTAATACGATACCCCTCGGTAAGACAGGTACCTACTGGTTAATACGATACCCCTTGGTGGGACAGGTACTGGGTAATACAATACCCCTTGGTAACAGGTACATGGTAATACGATACACCTTGGTAAGACAGGTAATGGTTAATACGATACCCCTTGGTGAGACAGGCACTGGGTAATACGATACCCCTTGGTAACAGGTACATGGTAATACGATACCCCTTGGTAACAGGTACATGGTAATACGATACACCTTGGTAAGACAGGTAATGGTTAATACGATACCCCTTGGTGAGACAGGCACTGGGTAATCCGATACCCCTTGGTAACAGGTACATGGTAATACGATACTCCTTGGTAACAGGTACATGGTAATACGATACCCCTTGGTAACAGGTACATGGTAATACGATACACCTTGGTAACAGGTACATGGTAATACGATACACCTTGGTAAGACAGGTAATGGTTAATACGATACCCCTTGGTGAGACAGGCACTGGGTAATACGATACCCCTTGGTAACAGGTACATGGTAATACGATACCCCTTGGTAACAGGTACATGGTAATACGATACACCTTGGTAAGACAGGTAATGGTTAATACGATACCCCTTGGTGAGACAGGCACTGGGTAATACGATACCCCTTGGTAACAGGTACATGGTAATACGATACCCCTTGGTAACAGGTACATGGTAATACGATACCCCTTGGTAACAGGTACATGGTAATACGATACTCCTTGGTAAGACAGGTACTCGTTATTACGATAGGGTAACTGCCCCGTTGGTCTCGTTATCGCAAGCGCAAAGTGAGCTTGGGGTCTTGGGTTCGATTTTCAGGTCAGGCAAAAAATGCTATTTCCAATAGGAATTTCTCAGTAGTGGACCGGAGTTTGGAAGTTGGAGGCATGATGCCCCCGTGCCTCGGAAAGCACGTTAAGCCGTTGGTCCTGGGGGTCTATTCTCTAAGCACGAAATCCGTAGTTTCAGCCGAAGTTACGGTCGTTTCCTACTTCATATCACTCAAGGACATAAGTTAGGAAAGGAAAGTCGTTAGGAACCCGAACTAAAAATGAATGACAACACAATTGGACAGTTGTCCTTACTATCGATGTGTTTTCGAAACTCATTAATCCGAAAATATTAGGGAGTAGGGTTCATTCCGAAGTATAAAATTAATTACAGACGAACCCATATTTTCGTTGATGGACTTAGAGGGTAGACCCCCTGTATCTGATCTCTCTCCGGTCGTGTCGGATTGCCGTTCCATCGGACTATGAGAGTGAGGGAACAGAGCACTCTCTGTTCCACCTGTACCTGCGTACACACTTGTGCACTATCTCCCGCGCCAATGGCTAGTCTCCACCAAGATTGGCCGCCATGACCGAAAACTGGTCTGAAAGACTATATTATAATACGATACCCTTCATCCCGAGTCGGTTCTAGTTCGCCGATAAATTGTTCACCGAAAAACCCGTTCGTCTTAAGTCGGTTCTACAAATCTCTGTACAACGATGTAAGATGCTTTTGTTGGCCAATAATGCACTTTATCATTTGTCCCTTGAATGAAACAATCATTGTGTGACTGTCTGTCACGTACTCCTAATTATTAACTAAATATCTTTATCTTGATTTCTATTTCAAAATCATCACACGGTATCGGCCACTTAGAAACACATTAAACCTCTAGTTTATGGTTTGACAGCCTGACAAGTTACCGTAATTAATAACGGAACGTTATTTCTTCCTTTAAAATTGTGAAGCAGTATTGGAACACTTGGAAAGGCATAAATTCTTTATTTCATGGGAAACAAACTATTGATAATTGCCAGTCGACAGGTCAAATGTAATATTTTACCGAATTCTTAAGAAACGATAAAATATCAGATTTCTAAGCGTAACTTTCAATAGCAGAGTCACATCTGGTTGCAATAAACCCCGGTCAGGAATATTCAAACCCTTAAAACAATCGAGACGTTTGCACAAAAACGGGGCTACTAAACAATTAAGAAACCACGCAAGAATGAACCTTAAGCCGGTCGTGGCATTTTTGAGAAATGCTGGGGCTGAAGGAAGGGTGGTTGACGAGAGGCAGTCGGTCTTAGATCGCTATAGGGCTCGGACGATGTGAGCGAATTAAGTTAGGAGATTTGGTGAATACCAAGAGGCTATGTCCAAGTGGACGGTGGGTTTTGTGATCACGGAAGAGTTCGGGCGTGTAAGGTTTAAGCTGGGACGTCCTAGGTTAGGCTCATGAAGTTAGTGTAGTCTTGGTACCAAGATGTTCATGTCCGAGTAGGCTGTTGTAAGAAAGTGATTCGTATGTTATAAGTTAAATATAAGTAATACCTAAGTCTAGGTAAAGTGAGTGTTGAGGCGCGGAAGGAGGCGAGCTGCGGCGGAGGTGAAACTGGTAATGTCTGCTGTATTCTGTAAGAGAGTTGTAGGCTCCTTAAATTAACACGTGGTAAGTGTTAACTATAATTTACTGTTTTAATTAGCCCATAGTAACAGTTTGGTGGTTACTACCACCGGAGGAGCTGTTAATAATCATTTATTTCAGCATGACGGAGCCACTTACTTCCACAATGTATACTACTATCTCATGTGATATGTATGTGTCCACCTCCTAATCCGTACCTTGGCAATTATCCGTCATCTACGTTTGGTTATAGGGAGACGGGGAAAGCCTTTCGTACACTGCACACTTACATTACATCACTGTACACTGTACACTAATACACCCGACTATTATTGACGCATGTGCTTATCTGACTGTTATCTGACGTACCAAAATGGAAGGCAGAACCGTAATATTCGCAGTTGTATTAAAACAACCTATACTGTTAGTCAAGCTATAATGCTGACTTGTACTATTAGTACTAATCAACCAAACGCTGCTGATGTATACTGCTTCCTATAAAGGTCTAGCTCAGAAACATTGCGTAGGTATTAATGGCCAATATTGGGGAGAGGGGGTAGGTTTCACAAAGTATTCCAAAATGAATTGATAACTCCGTTCTAAGGAACGCTAGGGACTGGCTGTGTCTCGTTACCAAACCTGGCTGTTTGTAGGCCCATTACTGAATCGACACTGTTTGGCGAGACACGCAATCACGACATGGGGGAGATTAAATAAATGAGAAGTGACGATAGAATTACCACTTCGGGCCATCAATAACAATCGCAATATGTTCTGCTACAGACTGAACCTACGGTGCGCTTGCGCAAGTTGTGTGTTATCATAATGAAGGGGTAGACTGCCGTAAGAAGGTTACTAAGATGAGTACGCGAGTAGGGACAATTACTAAAACATGCCTTCCTCAATGGCAGCTGGACTTCTCAGGACCCTGCCTTAGAATTGAGAAAGACATGTGAAGAATGTTTAGGGAATGTGATTTGTTAGAATTCGTAGCAGTGTTCTTAGTGAACCTATGCGCTTAGGTCTAACAGTCACGTACTGGGGCAGTTATTGTAACCGGTTACATGGCATAGAGATGGGTTCGTTCGTTATGTTTGAATCGTAAAATTAACGTAACTAAATAATGAAATTCTTAAGCGCAAGCGTAACGTTCTCCTTACTGACTATGTCATCGTATATAATATCTTTGCGACCTCTTGTCTTATTAGCTTCATACTTTACTGTTGTATTGTTTGATATGATTTGATATTATTAATGTATGTGTATTAACAGTGAATTCCCAATATTAACTTCACCTTGTATCCCCTCCCTGTCCCCTAGCTTTCAAAGTCGGGACAGGGCTGCCCTAAATTGGGAATTCAGTCCTCTATGTCGGTGGGAAGGTGACCAGTCAGGGACGAGCCTTACAGGGTCGTGCGGAAATGGCGGGGCACGACCCTTTCCCCTCCGGGGGAAACCGACCTTAGTTTTAAGAATTAATATGATTTAGGAAAAACGAAATTTTTATCAGCTTAGGGTAATTCAGGAACAGTCACAATTGGATGTAACAACGGTACGACTACAATAGTAATTTATTGTTTCAGACAGATTTTTGATGATTTTGGCCACACTGGGCACATTATTTTGGCCGAACCTACGGGTTTTATTGCTTAGAGAGTAGACCTCTAGAACCGGCACTACGCTCAATGTGTGGTTAAGAAGACTAGATCATCAAGGCAGTTCTTAGAATGGTAGAAAACAACTACAATTTTTTTTCTGTTTATACATGTACTTATACGTTATTCGGTATAGTTACTGTCTACCAAATTGTCTTTTTATACAGATTTATTTATTTAACTACTAACTTTTGTCTGCGGGTTGAAGTTTAGATTAGGCAGTTCTTATATAGTTCGTTCTGAGAATAGAAAAAAAAAAAAAAAAACATTTTTTTTTCTTTTCTTCCATGATCATTATTAGTTGTAGTTCCTATCTAGGTACTCGTAGATATATATTATATGATTCATAATATATGACAAAGTCCAACGCAGATAACGAAAAAAATATTGATTTTTATTCACTTGATTTTCTCGAATGCTAGCCGAAAGTCATGAAAATTTCTCGGGAACTGTGTGACTGAAAATCATAAAATAAATAATTCCATTATGTAGCTTTAGGTACTTCGTTTGATACTTAATAACTTGATTTGTGCACGTCAAATCAACACTTATCATCTGCCTAGCCTTTCTTTTTCTGTAGCCTTGTAGCCAAACTTTGTAAGGGTCGCCTTCCAGTCTAACCGGATGCAGCTGAGTACCAGTATTTTACGTGAAGTGACTGCCTATCTGACCTCCACAAGCCAGTAACTGAGTACACAAATCAACACTAATGTTATTAATGTGCGAGTAAAGGAGATCTGCCCGCTTGTAATAGGAAGCGAAGCCTGCAGTCAACCGGGTACAAATTCAGTCTTGAGAAATTGATGGAAAAAACCAATAACTCATTGACTGACTCGGGAATCGAACACAAGAACTCATGCTCATCAGTTGCACTTGTGGCCACTGGCCTAATGAGGCAGCCTAAAAAGTCAGTAAGTTATGAAAAAAACCATGATTATTTTATTTTAAACTAGCACATTCACACAGTCACGTTTCCCACGTTTTCGCAACATTTTTCATTGCTGCTCCGCTCCTATTGGACGTAGCGTGATGATATATAGCTTATGTTACTTCTAATACCTCCAAGAATATGTGTACAAAGTTTCATGGTGATCGGTTGAGTGGTTTTCGCATGAAAGCGTAACAAACAAACTTACTTTCGCATTTATAACATTAGTTAGGATTTGGAGCCATAAAGCCATACTAATTAACAGACAGACTAAGATTTAGGAAGGCATCATCTGCCTAGCCTTTTCTCAAACTATCTTGGGGTCGGCTTCCAGTCTAACCGGATGCAGCTGAGTACCAGTATTTTACATGAAGCGACTGCCTATCTGACTTCCACAACCCAGTAACTGGGTAATACGATACCCCTTGGTGAGACTAGATGTCAGACTTTTGGCTTTTGCTTACTCTTAACGACTGTCAGAGATCTACAAATGAAGGCCGGGACCAACATGCTTTCCGAGGCACGGAGGAAATTCGGTATGTAATTACTCACCCATCCACGGACCAACCTCGCCAAGCACGACCTGTGCGGCTGTTATTATTTTTAGCCACGAGCTCCTCAAACAGCACTTTTGTTGACTACAGGTAGCCCACAAATTGTGTTTTTTTTAAGTCTTGTGTAAAGTTTTTGGATCATTATCGCGGGTTTAGAACAACTTTCTATCCTCCTATGAAGTTGTACATGAGGGTTCAGTTTCGATGACAATCTTTATGATAAGCATGTCCTGATAAGACCAGAGATTGCTCCAGATGATGGAACCTACGTTCAATTTTATTAAACCTTTTTGTTTAAAAAACATTTTACATACAAATCATGTTGTTATTGAATGCTATGCTATTCTTCCAGATGCTTCCTTAATATTATGTCTTTGTTTCATGTGCCTATGCACACTGAAAAACTGTTTATCTTCCTTCTATGCATATCATTAAATGATAAAGAAATTATCAATTTAAATTATATTTATCAACTGTAGACCTGAAAATCTATGGTGACGTGACGATTTGTTCAACTTAAATTATTTATTTCTATTATATTTTTACTTCTTATCATATGTTAAGCTTTGTCTTACTATGTTTGTGTCTAACCGGATGCAACTAGTATCCATACAAATAAATAAATTTGAAGTGTCTGTTTGTAATATTAAAATAACCGCTTTTTACTGCATGCATATGAATGTATATACAGTACATATAGGTACCAAAATATTTTTTTTAATTTTTGTCTGTCTGTCTTTTAGTCTGGCTAATCTCTGGAACAGCTGAACCGATTTTGACGGAACTTTCACTGGCAGATAGCTAATGTAATAAGGGGTAACTTAGGCTTAACTTCGATTTAATAAAAATAAATAATAATTAAAATAAAAATGCAAAAACGAAAAAAAAAACGAAATAAACTAAATAACTTTTTTGTCTTAAACTTACTGACTTCAACGTCAGTAAACCGGTTCAGTTAAAACAAAACAAAATAAATGTTAGCGAACACCTATAAATTATAACCACCACCACCTAATAATTAAGTTCTCTGCATTTATATTCAGATTAAAAGCATAAATCACTTTTCAGTTATCAAAGACTGTTCTAATAATCACTAATATAATACTATCATTATAACATCGGAACGCTGTAATCCAAAACTGATAAAAAAACATTATCATCTTTTTATCTCATTTTCATTCTACAGGAATCATAAAAATAAAAAATACTCAGAAATATTATAAAAATATATTTTTAATAATTTACAAAAGCCTATTTACAATTCAGAGGAAAATGATAAGGCTATAACGATTACTTATCTGAGCTAAATACATAATTATTTGTAAAAAAAAAATTGTTATACTTCACAAATACGTATTTAACATTCTTACTGTAACATTTCTTTAAATGCATGCATTATAGAAATATTGCACTTATTTTATTGCAACATTTAAATATTGCAATATTGGCACTTCAAATCGGACGAAAACGAAATGTCACTCACTTATTGACTATGTTTAGGATCTTAAAGCTAATCTCTTGATCCCTAAGGCTTAGAGGTTGTTGCTTATAGAATAATGTGAGCGAAAGCAGTCACCGTTACCATGAAGATGGATACAACGGTGTGGACTGCTGAGGATGGGATCTCCGGAGTGGTTGGCTCCTGCAAAGGAGGCTGTGCGCTGGTGGGTCGTACAGTCGTGGGTGCCACGGTAGTGGTGGTGAAAACCGGCTCTGGGTTCACGAAATAATTGCTCAAGTCTTCAGCAATGTTGGACGCCAAGTTGATGCTCTGAAGAGTGTTCACAGATGCCGCGTAGACATTTTCGTAGTCACCACCCAGAATGGATTGAGTGCTGTTTGCCCATGTTTGGAACTGTGGGGAAAACGAAAATTTAAAATAATTATAATATAGCCCGTAAAGAAAGTTCTTAAGGAAATAATTATCAATAACTCAAGACTAGATTGAAAACACAAATTATTTACAGTACGCTTGTGTTTCCGAGGAAATAAGCAGATATTTTTAGATTATTATTATTATTTAGACAAGTTTTTTTTGAGTATTTTTAAATCACATATCTTCTATTTTTATTAACTGTGAAATCTCGGCTTCTTAAAAATTGCTGAAGAAACCATTCAAAATATTTTGCGAGAACTGAAGATCGAGACTAGCAACTACGCATGTGATCCTGAAACAAATAATATAATTAAAAAAAAAAAAACTCACGGCAAGAACTTCAGCTTGATTCCTCAGCCTAGCTGACACGTAGGATAGTGGTGTTGCTGCGTTTCCAAAGCTACAAACGAAAAAATATTCCATTAATAAATCTATACAACATGTAACGTAATTAACGCACACTCTCAAACACCCCAACTAGAATATTATGTTATAATCATAATACATACACTGAATTTTTAATTTAACATGTTGCATTGTTATTTATTAAATTAGTTATACCAATTCTTGGAGAACGTTATAGTCATACTACTACGCACGCAACGCACACATTCGCAGCAGTTATCGCGCCGCTCGACACAACATAACGAAACTACGTCCATTTCAATTTGTTTTGACTGTAAAGGGTTAATATGAAAATAATTTCCGTATATATAATAAAAAAATTACCTATATTAAAAATGATAGAAAAGTTTCCTTTTTTTCACTTTTTTTTTTTTTTACAAATGAGTTCACTTACGCGTCTGTAACACCAGCTAGGTTCTGCTGAATGTAAGCAAAGACTTTCTGGGTGTTCTCTTCATTGCCTGAAACAGCAGTGTTGAAGGCAGTGGTGTAGTCTTGGCGACGGATTTCGTTGTTTGACTGGACAATCGCGTCCAAGAACCTGAAAACGAATAAGAGTTCAAGAGACGAAAATAACATTTATGGACGTTGAATAAACAGTATAAAAACTTTTATAATAGCGCGCTGTTATAATTGAACGTGAATACACAATTATTTCAAGTCTATAATATTTTAAAACCAAATATTCAGTTCTTTTATAGGGATTTTCGTATTTATTTATTTAAACTTCACGTACATAGGTGATTAAAATTTATCGGTCGTATCATTTTGTCACGAGTGGTAGGTAGGTAGGTAACGACAACCTACAGAAGTTTAAACCACCAAAGAAAATTATATCGATGCATATTAAATTACTGTAAAATAACAACTCCTGGACTCACGTTCTAAGAGAGGCCTCATCCGAGGTGCAGCCAAGAGTTTGGAGAAGCAGGATCTTCTCTGTGTACACGTTGTGAGTTTGGAACCTCCTCCATAAGTAGGTGAAGTCTTCGGCGTTGCCTCTTCGCAAAGCGTTGCAGTATACCCAGTTGCGGCTGTCAACTGGCACACTAAAAGAAGATTTATGTGATTTTTTTAAATAAACTTTAACCCCTAGGTACTCATGATGTTCCGTTAGTTTCTACTACAAATTGATTCATGACATTTTCAATAGCAGTAATCAAAATCAAAAAATCAAAATCAAAAGTCATTTATTCAAACTAGGCTGATAATCAGCACTTTTTGAACGTCAAAATTACAAGAGACAGTCCCCCAAAACGCCCGCCCTTCATAATTCATAATCATAGTCATAAGTCTTTATTTATCTCGAGATCAGAAATTACAGACGCTGGTTCAAATATGCACAATCTTGTACACCGTGTAAATCACCTCATCACGAAGCCGTCAACCAAGCATTCTGTACATGAAACTAAGTAACTTTACGCAAAAATTATTGCTGGGAAACGACTTCTTTTTGGGGGGTGTAAAATCATGTTTTGTGGTAGAACTCAATGTAACGCACTGAACACATTGTGCTGATGGACGGATTGAATAGTACGCGGGTCGTGGAGATGTTTAAAATAAAAATCTTACATTAAAAACATGTGTTTAAAAAAATACTTGTCAAAAAGTTGGAACTTTGGCCCCTAATATCTCCGTAACTAGAATGTTCCCAGGTATGGTGTAGAACAAAAAAATGATCGCAATGACAGGGAGAACCAGTGCCTTTCGGCTTCGTTGAGAGGTGTTTTACACCCTTTATAGAGAAAGGCGTCTTAAGTAGCAAGGTCCTGAGGTACAGATCACCTCTGCGGCTTAGATATTTGAATATCGCAAAAATCGTATTTAAAATTAGAAGTAGGTAAAGAAGTAAGTAAGCAAGTACCATTAAAATTTCCGATAAATAGCAATAAAATCATCCTGATATTTAATTTAGATTATGGTTTCTCGTTGTTTAATTAGAAATAATAATCTCGAAACATTTATTTTATTAATGATTTGATAGCCTTTACATTAATTATGATAACAACTCGAGACATATTTGTGCAAGTTTTATTTTTGTTTTTCATGGTTGTTAGATGGCTTTGAGAAGATTAATTCCGAATAATAAGGTATTGTATAGACTATTGTGCGTTAAACTATTCGTAGATGAAATTGGATTACTGGATTGTATCTGCATACTAATTTGGATTGAATTTTTATTATCAAAAAAAAACTTCTCTGAAAGTGTGTAGGTTATGGTGAAACCTTTGCACTGTTGTGAAGTTTATAAGCCTTAAAAAAATGTGTAGCAAAACAAATATAAGATATCGTCCATGTATCGCTTTTTTTTTTTTTTTTTGCTACCTGTAGTAAGCAACGACTTATTGTCGGGCCTACGCTGTCCTCCCATACTTAAGTACTAACGCTGTGACTTCAAATATGGTATAACCAAATGATTTTAAAAGAGCAACCATGGAGTTTCTTGCCGGTTCTTCTCCATAGGAAACGACCAACCCGAACCGTGCACCTTTTGTTGACGTTTTATAAGTGCCCATGCAGGCCTATGTAAAATAAAATATTTTAATATTAATTTTGAATCGTCCGGTTGATATTTTGATGGTCCTTTGCGCAAGGGTATGTATTAATGTCTACACTAATATCAAAACCTCTGCTAGTCCTGAGAGTACGCCTGCCAATCTGTTTTCATCCGCCTAGCCTTTTCCTAAGTCTAATTGGGTTGGCTTCCAGTCCGACCGAATGCAACTCATCATCTGCCTAGCCTTTTCCCAAACTATCTTGGGGTCGGCTTCCAGTCTAACCGGATGCAGCTGAGTACCAGTATTTTACATGAAGCGACTGCCTATCTGACCTCCACAACCCAGTAACTAGGTAATACGATACCCCTTGGGTAAGACAGGATGTCAGACTTTTTGGCTTCTGACTACTCGTAACGACTGTCAAAGATCTACAAATGACAGCCGGGACCAACGGCTTAACGTGCTTTCCGAGACACGGAGGAAACTCGGTATGTAATTATGGTCACCCATCCACGGACCAACCTCGGCAAGCACGGCTTAACCTTAAAGATCGACCCGGGCGGCTGTTATTATTTAGCCACGAGCTCCTCGACCGAATGCAACTGAATACCAGTATTTTACCACCAGTTTTTAACCCAGTTAGTAATGGGTTGTGGAATTCAGATAGGCAGTCGCTCCATGTGGACTGGTTAGATCGGTTATTTACCCTTGTTAAGCAATCTCGTTTACGTTTAGTTAATACTCACGCGGCTCCACCATTCTTCATGGCATCGAACTGTGTGTAGGCAGCAGTAAGGCAGGTTTGGTCGCCAAGGTTACACATTAGCGGTGCCAGCTGGTAACGCAGGTACGATTCCATGAAATGTTCATTAGCGATTGGATTATACGTCAGCTGACCCATTGCGTGAGAAGCCCATGCAAGAATCCGGTTCTGTTGGAAAAGACGTCATTTAAAAATCTAGCACCAACTAAACAGCAAAAAAAGATAAAAGAATATTAAAACTATTTCAGATCAGTGTCAAACTTGGAGGACCTAAACTAATTGCCGGTTTTTTAATTGAGTAATTGAAGTTAACTCTTCACGTGACCAGAGAGCTGGTTTGAATCAGCATTGCTCCATCTAACGTGGCAATGCTGGCAGCTTTCTAGACACTTCTCTTGTGGATATAATATTATAATAATAACAATCTTATTTTGTTCAAAATATATTACTTACGTTAAGCAGCGTCAACTCAGGTCTTCCATGAAGTCTGTTCCTAACCCAGTTGAGACCGGTTATGGCAGCAACCCAAGGAACGTAATCAGTCTCATATTGTAGGAATGAGAGTATGTTCAGGGCACGCTCGTAGGTCATAATTCCGGAGCGAGCGAATTGGAAAACATCGTTCACAATCTGAAAAAAAAACTCAGATATGAAGCGTTTGTTTGTAAACATTTTTTATTCACATTTCAATGTGAGCCATAGAGGATTTTTTTTCGTGATATGTCAATCAATCAATGATGCCAATTGAAATTTTATGTGAATAGTAATAAAGTTTGAAGTTTTTAAAATTGCTGACCTGGGCACGATTGAATTCGTGAATTACTGCTCGCTGGACGGGGTTTCTTAGGGCTTGAGCGATTAAGTCCCAAGTGTAGGCATCGTAGTTCACTCTATAGAAACCTGTAATGTCATTAAAACACAATTCAAAATGCCTTGGCTAACATAACTTTTTTAGAGACTGTCAATGGACTCCACTTTTACTTTCTTTACTTTACAGAAATCCAAGACTACTTACCAGTTTGTTGAATGTTGAATAGAGTCCAGAAATTACCGTATGCGTTACGGTTAATGACAGTATAAGGCTCAGTGATGATATGAGAAGGTTTTGTGTTCAAAAAGTTGGCGTTATTTTCACTAGTAAAGGTAATTGGGATGACGTATCTCGTGTTTTGGTTTGAATAACCGGTGTTGATGTTGAAACGGCGCTGCAAGAATTAATTGTATTAGTAATGCAAAAATTGACAATCCTAGGCACCCGTCCCAACGCCAAAAATATACAAAAGATTGTAGGTCCCGAGTAAAAGAGTAATTGCTGACTTTTTACATCACTCTGACGAACAAACGGCTCGGTTTTAGTTGCTAGCTTTTAGGACAGGACAGGCACCGAAAGGACAAGAAATAACTAGCATTAAATTAAAAGTAAAACACTTAAAACAAATATACCTGGTAGATTCTCATTTCTCCAGTGCTGTGTTCTATTGTGACTTGAAGTACGGGGTGACCAGGTTGTTCAGTCCAGCTCTTATAATATTCCACGAAATCAAAGTCGCCATAGGCACTAAATGCATTATTCGTGCGACCTGCTAGGTTCAATTCATTGAACAAGTCGATGGGCTGGACACTTTTGAATTCCCTGTGAATTTTATTACCAAATCTTATTTTTGTTTTAAAGTATAAATATTCTGTTTCATTACCCAGGACAAAGAAATTGACTTTTTTTTTTATATCAAACCTAAAACTTACTGGTGTTTCAGATAGTTCCTGAGTCCTTCTCTATGAATATTGGAGCCAAGAAGATGCTCAGTCATTCTGATGATAGCTGCTCCCTTGTTGTAAGTGATGGTCGAGAACATAGCGCTGACACTGCTTGGGCTGCCTACACCAGGGTTAGTCAGAGGCTGAGGGTTGTTGGCCGAGTCACTAAGCAGTGATGTATGCACTTGTTCATTGATGAAACGCCTATCAAGACCCATATCTTCAACCTTAAACCAAAAGTACAACATTCAGAAATCTAAATGCCAAGTTTTTTTACCATTATATGAAGACCAAAAGATTAGTATTTTGTCTCAAATCAATGAACCTATGAGTTTATTCGTTTGTTGGAGGTATACCCACATCACTTACTGCACCAGCGGCTGGGGTGGCTGCGCCGGCAGTCAAGAAGTACTGGTAGTATCTAGCAAAACCTTCGTTCAGCCAGAGCACGTCCCACCAGTTATTTGTGACAAGGTTTCCGAACCACATATGCGCGATCTCGTGGGATAGAATATAAGCGATGAGCTGCTTGAAATAACTGTTGGTATCACCTTCCTTGTACAACAGATAAGCTTCCCTGTAAAAAAAAAAATAACTGCTGTATACAATCATTAAATCATACCACTCATTCTTTTGTAAGCGTAGGTTCTCAACCTACCTATAAGTTAGCAATCCCCAGTTCTCCATTGCGCCGGCTCCAAAATCGGGGATAGCAGCTTGCGTCATCTTTAGGCTAGTGCTTTGAGAATAGAAGTCGTAATCTGTGTGATCGCTCATCCATTGCAAAAGAGCCTGTCCGACTTTCTGGGCGTACGCTGCTTGTTGGTCGGAGATTGCACCCCGCCTTGCGATAACTTCATGTCTCACGACACCGGTAAGAGGCTCCCGATCAGTTCCATAATCAGCGACGATTAAAGCGAGGAGATAGGTCGACATTACTGGGGTCCTTAGATAAATATCATTGAAGTAACCTCTGCAAAATAAAAAAAGTGGTCATAGTAACAATAAGCAGGTGTAAATATGGCGTTGCCACACAAACGATGGAACACTGGAGCTGATGGAGGCTACTGAAAGACCCAAACTCGTTGCCATATTTTGAGCTAACTCAATTTAAATTGTCATCGAAGTCTAATCTAAGAAGAAGTTCAGCAGGTGAAAACTTACGGATGAAATGTGTTGGGCACGCTGTTTTGAAGCCTAGTGCAAAACCAACTATTATAATCTCCATGACGTGTGATGGTCACATCGAAAGTAGCCTTGAAGCTGGGTTCATCATAACAAGGGAACGCGTAGCGAGCAGCAGTAGCTTGGAACTGTGTAGTGGCCATCCAACTGCAAAACAAATCCTTATGAACTCTAATCGTCTCTCATTGTCTCATTTTCAAAGTATCATTGAAAGTAAAGCATTAAAACATTGTTTGTTAGTCGAGTCCTTACTTGATTCCTGCGTCTCCACCTTCATTCTTGTACCAGCTGTGATAAATACCGTACATATCATCACGCATAATAGCCTGAAATCGGATAGTTAACACGTAATTAGCATTTTGCTGGAGGACACCGCCTGTGATGTTGACCCTTAGGAATTGATACTCCGGCTGAAGGAAGTAAGTGGTAGCTACTACTGTGTTGCCTAGTGTCAACACAACGCTGTCAATGGTCACATGGTCACTGTGGATCGTGATCTGTTCAACGTTAGTATGTGGTGTACTCAGAGTGATTGCGACTGTGCCATTGTAACGAAGTAAATCCATGTTGATGTGCCAGTGCACGTTGTAGGCGGAGGGCAGGGTGGTGGTGGGCAGTCTGTACGGCGACGGGGTCGAGGACAGCTCGGTGCTAGCGAAGGCATCGACATCTTCAAAGACCTCGCCTTCGAAGCGTTCGTCGGCGAAGATGGTGTTTCTGGTCACTTGCCCCGGTGCAATATCTGGTATTGCGGTTGCGCAGACGCAAGCCAGGGATAAAACCACAAGTTTTATCACCGCCATCTGAAAGAGATTTTGAATGCTAGAAACACGAGAAGAAAGAGACAGTGTAGATTCATTCATTCATTTATTTAAGCGAAAGAGTTTGTTCGTTTAACGCGCTAATCTCAAGAACTACGGTTCGAATTGTTTCTTTTTTTTTAGTGTTTGTTATGCCATGAATCGAGGAAGACTGTGAACGGGGAAAATTTATTCCTTTTGAGTGCTTCCGTTGCGTACGCAGAAGAAGTTGCGCGGTTCAGCTAGTATTTTAAATGAGAAAATGAGTTTGTTTGTTTGTCACGCCTTCGCACCTAAATGGTTATACGTATTTCGATATTTGGCACCCGGATAGACCATGGCTTGGGTTAGGATACAGGACTTTTTATCTCTTTAGTTCTCGCTCCCGTGAAAATACTTCTGACACTGCGAGGGCGAAGTCGCAGGCAAAAGCTACATAGTTTTTCATACAAGTAGGATCGATAGCTTCACATGGAAGACAGTGGTTATGAAAGTTAGTTATTAGGAAATTTATCTTGAACCAACAAAATTATTATCAAGAGAACATTTGAAGGCTTCAAGAATAAAATACATTCATTTTTGATGTTTTGTGAAGTTTGTAACTGCTATATTTCTTATCTTATTTTCATGAACTGATAAAGTGTATTAATCATTATAAAAGAATCATTATCGAAATACCTTTATCTTAACGAAATAAATGGAACATTAAATTTCGTAGCAAGGCTTGCCTTAAAGTAATTCGATAATTGTAGATATTGATACAATTAATATTATGATCAACTAGGTTTTGCCCGCGACCTGGCTCGCGTAAATTTAAAATTTGGCAATAGCTGTCTCGGACACGTGGCGCCATCTATTATGTTATTGTTGTTTTCCTCGAGAACAGTATTTTTTGTCAGGATGAAGGTATGTCCGTTTTTGTACACCTGACAACGTATATATGCAAAATTTCAGGATCATATGTTCAGTGGTTTAGGCGTGAAGAGGTAACAAACGATCAAACTTACTTACTTACTTTCGCCTTAATAATATTACGTGGTTAGGATTAGAATGCGCATAATGCCTACAATTTTATGTATCAACTGTACATAATAATGAATCCGAGTAAATATTGAAAGTGGATTAATTGCCCAACATAACTTAAAGATAATGTCTATTATGTAACCCGCAAATTAAAACCAAAGATGACTACAAGATGAACACGTGCCAAATTAAGTTCGTTAGGTATCGCCTCATGAAAATATGACGTCATCAAGATAGAATCAATGAAAATGTGGATGTGATTTAAATAAGGTCAGAAATACTTTTCTTCATTACATACTAATGCGTCACCAATTAAAATTCTTACAGAATTAGAAACTTTCTCTTGGGTTATTCTTATAGTGCTCAATAAAATTGAAACCTTTGGACCGGAGCAACTTACTGATAACATTCCAACTACAAGAATTAGATTGTTAGAATCTAAACACTCTACGTAAATTATTCAAACCACACTAGAGAGGAATTAAAAGCAAATGCAATCTTTCAAACGTTTTAATCAAATACCTGGGAACTTTTTGGAACTTTTCACGCGCCAAAAAAGCGAAATTTACACGTCGTCCAAGTCCAAAAGGTTCTTACACACAAAATGTTAATTATCAGCTCGCCTGTACGCTATATGGCCAGGTTTTGAAAACCTTTGGCTTTTCTAACCAGAGAGCCCACGAAAAGATAGAAAATTAATCTGGTTTGCTGTCAAGCAGTACGGTGGAAAAATGGCTTGAACCATGCATTATATCATTTTCGTTTGTGTTATCTTTGACCTTTCCACTATCGTATCTATTTTCATTCTAAACATCATTAAATAATATCAACAAATACAAAGATGCAAGTAAATATAACCCTTACGTAACTAGTAATAAGACGTTATTTTACCTTACATGATTAACTTTGCTATAATAAATCGAAATATAAACTTACTTTGAATACCAGCGACCACTAAAGCGGGACCTACACCCGCAACTGGATTATTGTAATCAAATTATTGAAATATACACATCAATGCGTAATCATCAACGATATAGTATCAACAATTATCAACAGTATCATAATGCCATGATATTTTTTCGACAAATTATCGCCATATCTTTTATGCGAGTTGATATGGCAGAGACAATCCGGTATTTAAATGAAACTATTACTCAAATTTTTAAGTAGGTAAGTATTGCCTATCTATTTTACTAGTACTAAGTACCTATCTATTTTTTATGTGTCACATTCCAGTATTTCATTTTTCTACTCCTCTGTTTTGTTTTCTGGGTTTGAATATTTGAAAAGAAAATAAAATGGTGGCTGAGTAGGCAGGTCAAAATATTCAATGCCCTTTCGTTGCGGGAATCCAGACTGTTGAAACATTCCTTCAGGACCCGTCAAACTTTATTAGCTCGACTCTTTTCTGCTGGTCCCAGCTGAGTATCCCCATCTGTAGCCACTAAGATGTTTACACTATTATGTAGCAGGATTGTCCTTAAAAAACAATGCGACAAGAAGAAGACGAAGATTGAAGACTGTTTTGACAAGATACACTGGTACCCCGACTTACTCACGACACGGTACACTAGAACCTAGGTCCTGAGGTTATTGAAGCTCAGTACCTAGGTTCTACCTTACCGGTTCTACTGTACCGTACCGTTCAAGGAGTCCAATTGTACACTTGTGTTAGTTCTTGATACAATTATCAAGAACTTACAACAGTGTCTAATTGGACTCCTTATGTCCAGAGTTGAGCCACATGATTTCTTACAAACCAAAATAATTAAATCTGTAACGTTCTTTTCTTTAAACACCACCTTAGATGCAATTTCCTCAAATTACAGAACTTTAAAAAGAGACTGTGATCTCTGAGTTTGTTTCGATGTTACTGACCTTAAAGTAATAAGGTAAGAAACACCGACCTTAACTAGCTAAGAAGAACAAAGAATTCGAACTACAAGTGTAGTGCTAGTTTATTTTTGCAAGCGTATGGGAATATCCAAAATCAATAAGATAAGATACGTAATTAATTTCAGCAGACTTTTTGCAAAAAAATCTCATTTCCCAGTAATAAAATTATGGATAAAATTATGGCTTATGACTAAATAATAAAAATCGTACGGGTCGATTTTTAAGGTCAAGCAACGCTTCTCGGTATGTGAATTGTTGACCATCCATATATTGCCTCGGAAAGCAGGATAAGCTGTTGGTCCTGGCTGTCATTGGCAGATCTTTGATATTTGTGATGTCACGGGGACTTAAAAGCGCGAAATCAAATCAAATCAAATCAAATCAAAATCATTTATTTCAAGTAAGCCAATTACAGGCACTTTTGAATAGTCAAACAACAATAAAAATGAAGCTACAGTCCCAGTCACAAGACATAATAACTTGTGAAAGTACTGTAGTTGCCCATTCCAAAGCGTAGATCTCTATGGAGAAGAATGGGCAAGAAACTCCATGGACACTCTTTTAAATCAGAATCTTGTGTCAAAACTTTGGTTACATCATTCATGTTGAGATGGTACATTATGTGAGAACGATGTAGCATGACGTGCACGATAAAAGTGTCCATAGTAAAATAAAAAAGACAATTAAAAAATAAAATAATTAGTTCGAAATAAGCCGTGGTAACTAAGAGATGACCAGGCACAACTGATAGCGCCCGTTCACGAACATGACGAATGGATCAGCCATCATTCAACTCAACCATTTTGAAGGGAACTAAATGACCCGACACACCCGCCACCATCAGCGTGACATTTAAGTGAGCATGACATACTCTCAACCGCCAGGGCACATTCAAGTCAATAAAAGACGCAGGTTTCCAGTAAATGATAGCTAGTACATAGTACTCACACAATATGGGCTATGCAGTTATATAATACTAAATTGAATTTATACAATGCAAGGATAGTTGTACAATCTTCAGCAGCTCCAACAATACTTTTTAATGCTATCATTTTATGCGTCCCTGTCCTTGTGGAGCAGGACCGGCATTGAGCCAAGCATTATTATCAGCGATATAATCGTCCAATTTGTAATAAGCTTGCTTACATAGTGTGCGTTTAATGCATGTTTTAAATTTCGTCTCACTCAGTTCAAGAATACTTTGTGGAATTTTATTATAGCATCTTAAACAGTACCCCATGAAAGATGAGTCTACTTTAGCGAGTCTGAAGCCTGGCTGAACTAACTGGTCCCTATTTCTAGTATTGTAATTGTGTCTGTCACCTCTTTTACTAAAAAGATGCAGATTTTTCCTTACGTACATAATGTTTTCATAAATGTATTGACAATGTACCGTCATGATTTTAATGTCCTTAAACAGTTCCCGTAGAGAATCGCGCCTACGGAGATTATAAATGGCTCTGATGGCTCTTTTTTGCAGAATAAAAATAGACTCGATGTCTGCAGCCCGTCCCCATAACAAAATGCCGTAAGACATTATACTATGAAAGTAACTAAAATAGACTAATCTTGCGGTATCTACATCGGTATATTGACGGATTTTTCTAACAGCATATGCTGCCGAACTGAGCCGCCCCGCAAGAGATGTTAAATGAGAACCCCATTGCAGCCTTGAATCAAGCGTAATCCCCAGGAAAACCGTTTTATCGACAAATTCTAGTTTCTCTTTATTCAATATTATATCACAATCACTACTTTTAACATTCGGTAATGAAAATCTTATGCATTTAGTCTTTTTTCCATTTAATACTAAATTGTTTGCTGTGAACCAATTAAGAACCTGAAGTAGGGCAAAATTAACGTCATCTAGATTTTGGGCCCGTCTATTAATCTTAAAAATTAAAGAAGTGTCATCAGCAAATAACACCATATTTTGAGGTTGGTTTTTCAATAAATAGGGTAGATCGTTAATGTATACTAGAAAGAGGAAAGGACCCAATATTGAGCCTTGTGGAACCCCCATTTTTACTTTTAAACCCTGTGAATTAACACCATTTATTTGAACTTGCTGTTTCCTGTCACTCAAATAGGATTTAACCAAACTAAGTGCAAGTTTACCAAGTCCGTAATGCTCAAGTTTCAAAAGCAATGTGTCGTGACTAACGCAATCAAATGCTTTAGAGAGGTCACAAAAAATTCCTATGGCGTCTTGGGACTCTTCCCACGCTGTAAATATGTGCTTTAATAAGGTTACACCGGCGTCTGTCGTACAACGTCCCTTGGTGAAACCATACTGTTGATCGTGAAACATTTTGTTGGTGTTAAAATGATTAAGCATTTGATTCAGCATTACCTTTTCAAACACCTTGCTAAAAACTGGCAACACGGATACAGGTCTATAATTATTTGTATCTTTACTGTCTCCGGATTTGAAAAGAGGGATAACTTTACTATATTTCATTAAATCAGGGAAAACTCCTTGGTCCACACACAAATTAAAAATTAAAGCTAGGTATGGTGCTATAGTCTCAACTATGGATGTACAAACTTTGATTGACATTCCCCATAGATCTTCGGTCAGTTTGATTTTTATTTGCCGGAAAGTTTTAATAACTGTCATAGGGTTTATGTGTTTAAATTTAAATTCAGCCGGGCAGCCAGACACGTTCGCCTTTAACAAAGCTAGTGAGACTTCGGATGAGGAATTTAGAGCCTCCGTAGTTTTAAACGGTATATCGGTAAAGAAGTTTACAAATTCTTGAGCTACTTCCTGATCAGAGCTTTTAGGACCACATTTAGTATCCAATGTATAGTTAGTGTTAAGTATTTTTTTCCTATTAGTCTCATTATTTATAATTTTCCAAACTGCCTTTATTTTATTATCTGCGTTTTTGATCTTGTTGCTAATATGCAAGGCTTTAGCAGCCTTGCATGTATTTCTAAAAATTTTCGAATAATTAGCAACATACTTGTTAAAAGTTTCAGTGTTTATGAAAGGCTTTAGGCCATACAGCTCAAATAGTCGTTCCCTACTTTTTCTTATCCCTGTAGTTGCCCAATCACTAAATATAAATTTAGGGCAGATGCTTTTCATCTTCTTTTCAAATGTTTTATTGAATTGAGTGTGAACTATTGAAAAGAAATGATCATACAACTGATTTACATTACAATCGCCCATATGATGGCTCATAATACTTAACTTGTTCTGTAGGGAATTATTATATCTATTTAATTTGCTAGTTGTTATAGGTCTAAATCTAATCTGAACTTTTTGCTCTGGTGTGTTACATCTAAAAGTTACCGATTGTCCGCTATGATCCGAAGGCAGACTACTAACTATGGCTTTATCTAAGTAATCACAATCGCAGAAAACATTATCAATACAAGTAGCAGACGATGGAGTGACTCTAGTTGGTTCTATAAAAATGTTGGCTAAATGAAATGACTTAAAGAGATTTAATAGCCTGCTGCTATTAGAATTTTCTTCCAAAATATTGATGTTAAAATCACCACAGATAATTGCAGATTTATTACTGGCTGTAAGTTTTGCCAGGACATCTTCCATTATTGATTCGAATAAAGAAAAGTTTTGATAGTTTGGGGGTCTGTACACACACACAATTACATGCCTATCTAGCTCAACACAGGACAGTTCGACGCAATGTTCAACCGAGAGACCTACTATGTCATTACGTTGCTTAAATTTAAAACAATTTTTAATTAATATTAGGGAACCTCCACGCAGCATAGATTTACGGTTAAAACAACTACCCACCGTATATTTCTCATAATTAATGAGCATTTGGTAATCCTTTAGCCAATGTTCAGTAAAGCAAATAATGTCAAATAAAGTCCTTTCTAAAAACAATTCAATTTCTAATAATTTGGAAGAAATACCTTGAATGTTTTGGTGGAATAATTTCAAGGTATTCTGCTGAGGCCCTTTCTTATATTTAACTAATTGAGTGCAAGAAGATACCATGATGTTGTTTGGTTTAACTATATTGTTAACCGTACCTTCTGTTGTCTCACTTCCTAGTTTAAATTAATATTAGTATCCGGAGTGAGCCCCGAGACACCAGTGCCATCACCAGACAGCAAGATCCTATCACTAATCTTATAAGCTAACTGAGAATTTTCCACGGTGACACATGGATCCTCCTCAGAACAATAATTGTATAAATCTATATTAGTATAATTACTAATAGTGGCAGTGTTAATTATAGAACTAAACATCGACATACTACTTATGTCAGAGTGAATATTAAAACTTAATAGCCTAGCTATTTGATGTCTAAATCTGATAGGGAGATACACTGTATCCCGCGTCGACCTAAGTTTATCAACTGAATTATTGATGTCTAAAAACAAAAGTTTTTCACAATAGTGACTAGCCAAGAAATGTACATGCTGATTAAGTGTGTGTATATAATTGTTTTTTCGATTACATAATTTCTCAAAATATGGAAAAGCACACAATATGATTTTACTGCAATCTAACTTTAACAACTCTGCAACACAGTCAGTGATATCTTCTTTTTTTACATTACAACTATTACCAACGAAAAGTCTGACACACAGTCTTACTAAGGGATACATATTGCCCAGTCACTAGATTGTGGAGGTCAGATGTCAAGTCAGGCCCCAGGCAGCTGTAACTTTCTATGCTTTTGCTTTGTTTTTGCCCACCAAGAAATGGTTATTGCTTAGTAAACTCGGCAGTCTTTGTTCGCAGACAACGGGTAGGTTACAATACCATAAGGATGTCATCACCTATAAACAAAGGAGAATGGGAAATGTTGCAGCAATGCTAGAGACTTGTGCCCACCCATCTATATGAAAAGAAGAGGGCCCTTTACTCATTGTCATTTATTCTAATTTGACATTTATTGTAATTTGACATTTATTGTAATTTGTCATTTATTGTAATTTGACATTTATTGTAATTTGACATTTATTGTAATTTGACATTTAGTGTAATTTGACATTTATTGTATTTTGACATTTATTTTAATTTGACATTTATTTTTAATCTTACTTTTAACTTTTTTATTGAATTTAATAATGTATCTAATATAACTTTGAAATCTGGGATAATCAAGCCGACCAATAATTTAAGTGTTTGGATTTTTATTTTTTTTTGTTTTATATGGATCACGGACCTGAAATAAATTATTATTATTGTCTAGACAACCTTGTAATTACCTTAAAGAAACATGCTTAACGCACATAATTATGTGTACGAAAAATAATGGCAGCCTGTCTACACAATGTCCGATAGAGATGTCTGGAAGATTTTGGCCATTTGCGCGACCCAAATCAGTTTCAATCTTTTTTTTATACTAAATAGGCGTTTGGGCGCAACTTACCTGATGTGAAGCGATGATGTGGCCAGGGTTGGAGCACCCTTGCCTAGAAAAAACCGATTCACTCGATCATTGATCGAGATCCAGATTATAATGATCAGGAAACAGAATAGCCGGCAGTGAATTCCACAGAGTGGCGGTTCGAACAATAAGAGTGGAAGCAAAGCGCTTTGTACAGGTTCAATCGACATGTTATAAATCACTTTAACCTGACTCTGCTGAGCATAATTATAACGGTATGTGAGGCAAGTGCAACTTAGGCTTAACTTGATTGAAGTCCCAGCGCCGCCACCGCCAGCGCAGCCACCGCGGGAGACGCCCCGGGCGTCGGGGGGCAACCAGTGGCCCCCGGCCACCGTAGGCGTAGGCGCGAGCCTGTGGACGGTGAGTAATGGGCTAGCTCACCGACCGTCCGTCTCGTGTCGACGGCGCGTACGTGTTCCACGCGCGCCTCAAGGAGATGTCAGCAAACCGGAAGGGGTCCGAAAGGGCCAATGCCTGCCAGGGCTGCGGGTTGTTCGAAAGAGATACCGCGGCCCTGGAACACAAAGGGCTAAGAAGGAACATGGGTGGGTTTTAGTCAGTCAAGTCTGACACTCCCTCCCGCTCCGCCCAGAGCGGGAGAAGTCATTTGATGATTTCCCATCCGCAAAAAAAAAAAAAAAGGCTTAACTTGATAGAATCTTAGCGAGTGAAACTCCTTGTGAATGAACTATTTCAGAAAATACTACTATACGTTGAAAATAGAGAAAGATAGAGAAGTTTAGCCTGAGCCCCTTCGCACATGCGGCTTTCCTGGTAGCTCATATAACCTGCCTGCCTGGGTTCGAAACCACGGCTTACTGCTCGTAAGTCAGGGTTGCCACCACTGGGCCACCGCTTCTCTCATCTAAAATCCATCTATCGATGTAAAACAGTTTATTTATACTATTAGACGGAAATCAACCCCCAAAAGTTGAAAATAGGCTAGGTTGTTGATAACCTTCTGCAATCAAGCCGAGTTACCAAGTTCCAGTTCGAAGGGTTATCGGTGCCTGTCTTAATGCTTGAATCTAAGTGAACTTTTAAGTGCAAACGGAAATTAAATTATAACGGTCAACGGTTCTAGGGCTGATATGGCCGGTCCTGCCATATTGATAAATGATAAATGATGTTTATTTTGCAAGTAGGTTTTTACACTTTTACACGTCATTTTTTTTTAAGCTAGATGGGGCCGGTGTTTCGTACCTGACTACTCTGAGAAGAAACAGCCGAAACAAACTCAGAGGTTCTCTGTTAACTTGTTACTCTTTTAAAGTCCAGACATTGCTCAATTTACATGAGGACTATGCAGATTAGTATCTGAAATGGTCTTTTGAAGAAAGAACCACACAGATTTGACTGGACCTGTCCAGTCAGTGCAAGCATTTGTCAGTTATCGTGTAGACTTATAACTCAAGGAGCTCAACGAAACGAAGAACAATACCAAAGAAAGGACATTTGGGTAGGTCGCTTAAAGTACTCAAACTGCCAGATAGTGGTGGGAGAAAAATAATGTGACCTGCATGGTCCTCACATTCACAATAATTAAATATAATTAATAATAATTTACGAAATTAATTTTAAAAATCACGAATATCAATAAATGTCACAATAATAATAAAAAGTAAATATGCATGTCAAATCAGTAAGTGTCACATAAAAAATAATAAAATATAAAGTATAAAAAAATAATAATAATAAAATACTAAAATAAGTATTCATGTCACATCGGTAAATGTCACTTAAAATAATAAAATAAAATAAAAATGTAAAAAAATAAGGTAATAATAAAATAAAAAAATGTCACAGTGTATTTATACACTGTGACATTTTTTATAAGGATTTAACAATGAACAAGCGAAGTCCGAAATTTCGACGTTTTGTACATTAAAAAAGTAATTAGGGGAAAATGAATTTAATAAATGATGATATGAAAAATACAATAAATTAATAAAAAAGTGAAGGGCAGGTTAACCGGGAATGTTTTAAATATCTCCGCAAATCTCTGAGCGTGATAGTAACTGAAGACAAACTTCCAGTCGTAGAAAGCTGGCTTGATTAAGATGAGCTTGACCACGACGAACTTGATGCAGGGCGATTTGGTAGGACCCACCAGCAGACACGTACCGCCCAGTGCCAGGCTCGTCAGCTCACAGAGCAACTTCCAGCAGACACGTACCGCCCAGTGCCAGGCTCGTCAGCTCGCAGAGCACCTTCCAGCAGCAGCTAGCAGCAGCCACGGCAGCACCGAACGAAGACCGCTCCTTGACTTCACCAGGCTGTGCTCAAAACTCAAGATATGACAGATCTTGACTCCAAACTGTAGACTTAGCTGTTTTCTTGATTTCAGACTATACTGATTTCTTGTCTCCAGACTGAACCGAACTCTTAACTCCAGACTGAACCAGGGCATCCGTCAGAAATCCCTTTTATCCCTTGATGCTCCGTTTCTTTTCTTCAAATTTCTTTTTCAGATTCAAAACTGCTGCGCTCTAGTAAGACGCAACCTGCCAGTATTCAAAGCAGCCAGTAACAATTGGTCAAAAACCTTGCGCATAATATTTTTATAAATATAACTCAGAATATCTTTACACAGCAAATATTCGCAATTATCTATAAAATACAACAATTGAACTCACGAATTGATGATAATAATTTTTTGTAATATATAATCTCAATGAAACCTTCATAGAGAGTTTGGCTGGTAACAATCAAAAATAAAAGTAAATGACAACTGACAAGTTATGTCACAACAACAAAGAATACTAAGAAAATATTTATAAAAACTAAACGATTCGTAAAATGCTAATGTAAAACCAATAAAAGTATGAATATGGATGATAAGTGTGAGTATAAAGTGTCTGTAGTAGGCAGATACTATATATTCCAGTAGTGTGAACGTTGTCAGCCAGTTGAGCAAGAACTGCCAATCCTCTGCTCTTCCCTGTTTTTCTTTCCCCAAACCTTTTTTTTCCTATTATTTTGTCTAAGCAGAAATCAGGGAAAAGATTCGATGACTAAAGTTTAACGTTTTGTATGACTTAAGACACACAAAATTTAAAGTGAACGAAATCTTCAAAACTTTCGTATGAAAAAAGCCTCTGCCAAAGTAACATTATTTTCTGCAAAGTAATTATTATCAGTCGGTCCGATAAGCAACATTAATCGTCAACCATATACACGGATGTCGATCCCAAAACAGAAACCACCAGCGCCATCTTTTATTAAAACAATAAAGTTATTTGCCACGTTATCTACTGATAACAAATCAATGATATTGAGCTTCGTGTTTAAGTACAGGAAAAAACTCAGTAGTGACATAGACATTTTATATTTATCAGTTATGATATATATAATATATAATAGCTGTCCCGCGCAACTTAGTCTGCGACACATTTTCCCCGTTTCCGCAACATTTTTCATTGCTGCTCCGCTCCTATTGGTCGTAGCGTGATGATATATAGCCTATGTTACTTCTAATACCTCCAAGAATATGTGTACAAAGTTTCATGATTATCGGTTGAGTAGTTTTCGCGTGAAAGCGTAACTAACAAACTTACTTTCGCATTTATAATATTAGTTAGGAAGTTAGGATGTAACATCACACTTGCAATCCCCGAAGGCTTAAGCAGAGGTACCTAGTTAAGTAGTACACCCATATTTCGAAAGTTATGTCGGTGCTATGTAATAGGGGCGAGCCTATATTGTCATCATCATCATCTGCCTAGCCTTTTCCCAAACTATCTTGGGGTCGGCTTCCAGTCTAACCGGATGTAGCTGAGAACCAGTATTTTACATGAAGCGGCTGCCTATCTGACCTCCACAACCCAGTAACTGGGTAATACGATACCCCTTGGTAAGACTGGATATCAGACTTTTTGGCTTCTGACTACTCGTAACGACTGTCAAAGATCTACAAATAACAGCCGGGACCAACGGCTTAACGTGCTTTCTGAGGCATGGAGGAAACTCGGTATGTAATTATGGTCACCCATCCACGGACCAATATCGGCAAGCACGGCTTAACCTAAAAGTCATCAACCGAGCACAAATCCAGATTCCATGGCTGCTACTGAGAATTTTAATGGAAAAACCCAATAACACTTTACCCAGCTCGGGAATCAAACCCAGTACCTCATGTTTAGCAATCACGCTTGTGACCACTAGACCGACGAAGCAGAATTTAGAATTTATGATCTAATGAAGTATAATCGGTCTAGTTTCACTGTTAGTCAGCTTAGCTTATTATACGACAAGAAAATTGAAAGTTTCAGTATACCTATGTATAATCAGTCATCGTAGTTTTTTGAGAGTAGCGGTAGTCCAGTGGTGGTAGTCCCGACTTACGAGCAGTAAGCCGTGGGTACCTACGAACACAGGCAGGCGCATTACTTTGTGTAATTTATTTCCATTCTGAACCATGGAACACCTTCATCACCGCTGCCCTCAAAAACGGTGAAGGAAAACACCGTGAAGAAACCGGTTAATATAATGTTCCTAGAACTAAAAATTTGAAGAAATGTGACATCTACCAACCCGCACTGGGCCCGCGTGGTGGATTACAGCCCACTCCCTCTCATAGAGAGGAGGACTGTGTCTCAGCAGTGGGAACATTATAGACTGAGGATGATGATGAGTTTTTCAGACATAAGTCTGAACAACACTTCACAACAACACTACGACTTTTCAGACTAATGTCAGTATAAGTTGCGTTTATTAGCTTTTACTACTGACGAAAAATTGAGTTCATAACCTTTCAGGCACTGAGCAAAAGTGGAGAGTGATTGCTATTTGAGCGAGTATATTATTTTTGTTTGGTAGCTTTTCTTATACTGAGTATGACAGACGCTGAGTATAAGTTGCGCATGGCAAGTTTTCATAAACTAACTAAACTTTCGTCATTATCATCATTATCAGCCTATAATGTTCCCACAGCTGGGACACAGGCCTCCTCTCTATGAGAGGGAGTGGGCTATAATCCACCACGCGGGCCCAGTGCGGGTTGGTAGATGTCCCATGTCTTCGATTTTTTACTTCTTTTGCTTCACGATGTTTTCCCTCACCGTTTTGAGAGAAGTGATGATGAAATAATTTACACTAAGTAATGCGCTGGGGCTTCCTACACTGGGCCACCGCTGCTCCAAACTCTAGATGGTTTCAAGAAAATTCTGTACGTAATTATTATCTTCTTAATCAATTATATATGCGAAAGTTTGTAAGGGCTGATGGATCTATGGAAGGATGTTTGTTCCTCTTTGACGTAAAAGCTACTGAACGGATTTAGTTGAAATTTGGCACACAGAGTTAACACCTGGATTAACACATCAAAATTAGGATTTTTATCCCGGTATTACGATTCCGTGGGACAATTACCGCAGTCTACGCGAGCTAAGCGCGGACATTAGCTAGTTTTTAATAACATACAAAGTTGAGCTGTCAACAAATTCGGCGATATAATCAAACTTTTCTGAATTCTTGTAATTTTATTTGGCCGATTAGTTTTGTTTTGTCTTGATAAGAATGGCTTAGTAACTGATATTGTACTAAAAGATAATTTTATATCAGTTCAGAGTCATTTAATAATTTATTAAGCTAGAAGCATTTATTTGGCTTATTAATAAGCTTTTATACCTTCGATAGGTTATTGGTTTTCAGAGCCTAAAAGTTTTTCTACAGTGTTCATGAAATTAATGGTTTTAGAGACCTGTGACTATTGTTATTATCACTTGCCTTGGTTAACGGATCTGTATTTTTCATGAAAGAGAGAGAAAGAGGATTTTCGAAAATTGAAAGTGTACCTACCCTTAACGCCTTTGCCGCCAGTCAGTGTTGCTTTGGGAACTGCTTGTTACTGAGACACTCGCTTAGTAAAACAATTTATTCTTCGTTATTTAATCCATAAAACCCCGTAATCTGGACGCTATCACTCGCATCGATCAGTGCGTAGTGACTGGCGATCGAACCTCGCACCGAACACATCAAAAGGCGCACAAAATGTTATCCCATAACGGCCGAAATAATTCACACAAAGTTATAGATAGGGCCGGTGGTGTAGTAATAGGTGTATAAAATATTGACTTCATCTCTAGTGCTGCATAGTGGTTTTGGCTCTTGAATTAGGTACACTGACAAGTAGGCGTTGTTGGTGAGCGGATCCAATCGAAAATAAAGAAAAATAGTAAAAAATTATGACTTAGTCTTCTTAATTAAATTTAAAAAACTCATCCCGTGGATCCCAACATTTCAATTATCCTCTAAAAAACTGTCATAACACAAAAAATATTAAGTTCAGCTTTGCTTTATAATAGAAAAAACACAATAAGTCATAACGTGTAACAGGGATGACACACGCTTGTAATCCCTGAAGGATTCGGCAGGTTATTTGGTTATGTTTAGAATTCGGATTCGGTTCGAGTCTATTGCCATCAACCGGGAGCTAATCCGGACTCCGTGGCTGCTTTACAGAAATCAATGTTGGAAAAAATTCAATAACATTTGCCTTTGACCGCTGCACCGACGATGGTGTGTTGTGGAAGTGTTAAAATGTTGGCCCAACAAAATTAGGGCAGCCATTTTGTCGTCATGCCAACGAGACGAAGAAGAGTGCTAGAAATACTGAAAAAAAAAATTAAAAAATATGATGGCTGTAAAATAAAACACCAGTAATATAAACCACATATTTTTATAAACTTTAATTTACGAAAGTTGTTATAAGACATAGAGCTAAAACAGTACAAAGTTTAGGTTTTATTTACATACAATTAACTATCTAGCATAAGTTAATACAATAGTTTTCCTTTAATTATCAGTTTCGATTTTAAATAATTTTAAAAAGCTGTCACGTTATAGGAACGAAATAAGAAAAAAAAACTTCGAATTAAAATTTTAACAGTGATCTGACGTTTGGCCTATAAACACAAAATGCTTGTGATGTGAGAGTTTTAAAAACAAAATTACTATAGGTATTTTATTCGAAGGTAAAAAACAAAAACAGTGTAGGAATGCTAGCATCATTTCGCACATTAATAAATTGTGATAACAGAATGATAAAACTGTATATTAAACACTAAACAGTATCAACCCAAAAATCTTATCTTTGATAACATGGTAAAGTAAAAATGTTATGGAAATTCTGCCCTTGACGGTGGCACTTATGTAAAAATCGATGAGGCGTTGTAGACATGAAAATAAACCTGATTCGTATAACATTAATGCTCTTATACGAATAAAATGGTTGTTCTCAGTCCCATAGGAGAATATGCACATTAAAATCATTCAGATAAGGTTTAGTTTTGGCATGTGTACCTACTACTTGAGTAAAATTTGAAGATTGCTCTATAGGTCTCCACTAACATCCGTATCTACAGTCAAGTTAAGTAATTACTTATGCAAACATTTTTAGGCAAAAGACATGAATTTAAACGAAGTAAAAACCATTGAAGACATGGTTGTGACATCTACCAACCCGCACTGGGCCCGCGTGGTGCGCTAAATCCCGCTCCCTCTCGTTGAGAGGAGGCCTGTGTCCCAGCAGTTAGAAAATTATAGGCTGATGATGATGATGAAAAACCATTGAAGAAAGCAAAGCTAAGAATTTTGACTTTTGACAGTTCTAATTTCAAGCAATAATAGTAAACTACGGGATAATTTTTTTACCATACATATTTACTTTCACACGAGTAATCACTTTGACATATTTATAGACACGGGTGAGAGTGTTATGCTGTTTCTGTTTTTCCTTAAAATCATAAATCGAGTTATCAGTAAACGAAAACATAAACGAAGCGATTGATTAAAGAAATGCATGCAGCTTTTAGATTAAAAATATTGTTATCTGTAACAGAACTAAGCTGATTTGAGATCGCAATCAGTTTTAATGCTAATTGATAAGTTACAGATGAGGAAAAGTCTGGAAAGAAAAAACGAAGCAGGTCATGTACAGTTAGAGCGTTGAATCGCTTTCTTCTAGACAATCGTGTTTCACCCTAGGCCAAATCAACGCTTCACATCAGGCGAGTTGCGGCCCAATGCAAACCTATTTAGTTTATAAAAGGTCAGGCAAAGGACTTTTGACGTAATTGACTCCTAATCGTGACGTCATAACATTTGCTTCTAGCAAACTGCTGCTTTACATTTGGCAGCATTCTACATTCAAATGTTATATACTATTACTACATCCGATTCTCAGTACTAAATAAATGTAGATCAGATCTATTGCATCTTTCATTCTTATAAATACCTAAAATAAAATATTCCGTAGTAAGGGCACGTTCACGCAGAAGTTCCGTATTTACAAGATCGTCGATACTGGACGATTTCATTCAGTATACTACCAGCTTTCTTCAAGGATGGATGACCTTAGGTACCGTTGTCTCAACGTTATTGGCAGCATCCACTTATGAGGCAAAGATTACCTGAAGGTGTATTAAGCATTGTGCGTGTAATTACATACGCTACAATCCGCTATATACTACATACGCCATTAGCGAATAAATCGGTATACGATAAAACGGACCTGTAAAACGAACCACTGTTTGAACGTGCGGATATTGAATTTATGCGAATGATTAGTTTAAAAAAGAGTTTTGTTTATGATTATGATACTACTGGGTCAATATCCAACAAGTGGAAACACTTTGTAGCAAATACTGCTTTTTTGCAATCGATTAACTTCTTTACTAAAACTCTAAAATAATACAAAGAAAAATTTGAACACAATACTAATACAAACGTACCTACATAAATTTGACTATCCTTAACAAAATGTATGGAACAATTATTTACACATGGCACTTGACAAATTTTTTGGTGAGGTTAGAGAGGGAGGACGTTATATGACTTGTATGCGTTAGAAAGAGACCTCCATCTGACATTAGAGCCATTGAAAAAAATGTTCCAGAAGAAAACTTATGCCCGATTCCTATATCCTTACCAATCTAAATGATAGCACGATATTATGGAACGCCTAAACATATGAAAGGTTTCTGTGGAAACCTTTGCAAAACTTTGAAAACTTGCATAGTACGCTTCGATGCAAGTTAATTTTATCCCCTAACCAGATCATTAGGAAACGAGCATTTCCTGTACATTACTTCTGTCATGATATTGACTATTTCAATCTAGAATATTCTTAATTATACTTTAACTAGCTGACGCGGAATGGTCTGCCGCCCTCAGCCAGTCGACAATGGTGTGATAGTTTCGATCCCTCCACTGCACGTTCGAGGATATAGTCTCCAAAACTTGCTGAACCGGTCTGCCCAAGTCACTGCAGGATTCTGCGACGAATCTCTTCAGCTGTGGAGAGAATTTATTATTATTTGTAAAGTCAAAACTAGTACACCCGATCTTATGCTTCTGATGTAGAGATATGTTATGACACTTTTTAAACTTAAATCTTAATAAAAGAGATAGCATTGTGGGTGCGCCAAATAGGCCCAGTTTATCTAAATGCCAAACAACTAGCGCGGTACGGTAGGTAGTAGCGTAGTTACTTTTGGTCATTAGCCCGTATTCGGGTGCTGGAAAAACTTTATTCGAATTCGGGCACCCAATGCATTTATTACACTGCGAGTAGTTTGAATAAAAACGAAATGAAAGTCCGTGATTCTGCCGGTCGTACTGTATGGGTCGGAATGCTGGGCAGTGAAGAAGACAGATGAAAAAAGATAGCATGCAACAGAGAGGAGAATGTTGAGGAGTGACTTAAATGGATAAAGTTAGAAATGAGCATATAAGAGGAAGTACAAAAGAGGTGCCTGTTACAGAAAAGATGAAAAGGAGTCGTCTGTCTTGGTATGGACATGTGATGAGGAGGGATGGAACACAGGTGACTAAAATAGTGATGAACATAAATGTGGATGGATGGACAGGGAGAGAGAGACCAAAGAAAAGGTGGATGGATTGTGTGAAAATGATATAAAGGAAAAAGGATTAAATGATAGCATGACGAATGACAGAGGAGAATGGAGGAATAAGACGTGTTGCGCCGACCCCAAATAGAATGGGACAAGGGCAGGAAGAAGATGAGTAGTTTGAATGAAACCGAACGAAATTGCGCGAGGACTGGCGTACTCGACCCCGTTCTTTAAAACTTGCTCGTTTGTCCGAATTCCAGAGTCCAAGATAGAGAGAGAGTGTCGAATTCGGGCAAATGACCAACTGTAATTGCGCCATCATGTTACTAATCTTATTGGGATTTGTATGACTCATCGATCATACTAAGATTAATTTGATTCCACTGATCTACATAATAATTTTATAAGCTTTTGTAATGTGATTTGTTATTCTTGATAACACGAATGAATCATATGGTTCCGGAACTATGAAAGTAATCTATGTCTAATAAATTCTCATCGAAATAGTTTCATGATGATTAATTCGGAATTTCGGAGATAATTGATATCCTGGTGATTATCAATTCGTGATTTATGAACAATCTGAATTAATCAAGGATATTACAGATAACTCTATGCCTGTAAACCCCAAGGAGTTAGCAACATTTCGCTAGTTGTGTTAAAGTCCAATGTATAATCGGGAGCGAAACTATTGCCATGAAACGGGCACAGATCTAGATTCTGTGCGTGCTGCTCTGCTGCAAAATTCCTGATGGAAAACCCAATAATATTTTACTTGACCAGGCAATCCATTCCAGGACCTCTTGCTCAGCAGCCGCGCTGGCGATCACAAGACCAAAGGTAGTCAAACGAAAAAGTTGTGCGTGGAGTCCCTCCGCGCGGAAGAAGTGAAACTTCGTAATACTACACGCATGCGTTCGAGTGCCACGCATTCACTCTCGTTATTTTATTGAGCTTCTAAATAATATTTTGTTGTTTTCTTGTTGTATTATTTTTATTACATAAGTTTATCGAGGTTATTCTACTCATGGAAATTGAACGAAGGCTGGTCACACCGAAGAGTCGAATGCATATCTGTTTGCACGCCATCTTGCGTACCTAGTAGAACTACGTAGTCACAAATCTTGTAATACTGCCATCTCTTAGTGAGTTTTAAAAAATATTCCCCCTCCATGGTAGCGTTAAACTTGTTGGAAGTCGCATAAGAAGTTTCACTTCAAAAACAGGTATAAATATGTAAATATACCTAAATATTACTTACCTCCTCATATTCATGCTCCTGATTCAATCGTCTGGTAACGAGTTTAACAATTAAGTTGATAGTAGATAGTGACCCAACACTGAAAATAAATTACAAAGATTTTTAAAAACAGAATTTATATTTCCAAAATGCCGATTTAAATAATTAGGAAAAGGTGATTTTTTTTCTAAGACGACGGTAAAAAAATCTTTATTTCATCTTCTTAATTAGCTTTTTTACTCATTTTTTGGCACAAGTTTTTAATGTTTTCACTTTACTTTAAAAACCACCATAATTCCCATACTATTCAATGCGTCCATAAGCACAATATTTGTGTGTGAATTGCATTGAGTCCTACCGAAAAAAAATATTTTTCGCCCCAAAAAAGTCGTTTCCCGGCAATGTTTGCGTAGACTTACTTAGTTTAATGTACAGAATGCACTACACATGCAATGGATGACGGCTCCGTCAAGGGTCCGTTACACCCTGTACAGCAACACACATTTAGCAAAAGAGAATGGCCTGCCATATTTAACTCCAATACTTACAAAGATCGTAGCCTCTGCCAATTGGCTCTGATGAAGTTAAACGCGATTGGCTGCCCTATGGCAGTGCCGGCGACTGCAGAGAACACGCGTACGATGTCCTGCTTCCTGATGCCGCTGTCGTTGCGTAGTGACATCTCTAAGTACCTGAGGATTTTGGACACAAAACTCATGAGGAACTCCCAGGAACTCATGAGGAGAGATCTTTGCCCAGCCGTAGGATGACACAGGCTAAACAGTAATAGTAACTCCCAGGTTATAATGAGTGAGGATCTTTGCAAAGTGGCAGGTAGCAGTGTGATGAGAATTTTCGAGTATCAAGTTAATGTCGTGCAATATGAACCACCTATGTCCAGTAGTAGGCTGCTGTTGATTTATGATGATGATAATAATGATGTTACTGCGAAGAAACAGCTTGGAGTCGGACCAAATTATAACATCATTAATTACCCTTGAGATATCCCGAAGGTTAGCTAGTGGTATACTCACAATTTGCCAAATCCGTTTAATTCCCGGGTAATAGGAAGCGAGTATGACTACCACTAACCGGGATAAATCCTGATTACAGGCTGTTACTGAGAAATTCTTGTTTAAAATACCAATAACAGTTTGCTCGTCCTAGGAATCGAACCCGGAACTAACATACACAAGAAATCATAAATAGACATACCTATGCAGCAATGAAGGAGATCTGGTACAACCAAGTACAGATAGCAGCCTGTGTCGTTCGGAAGGCGCTGTTGCCACTCTGAACCTCTCCCATGCGAAGGTCCACTCCCTGACGCCGCCAGCTCGCACTCCCACGCAGTAGACAATGCCGCGTAGGTCTACGTGAATTCTGGAACGAAAGAAGTCTTGTTAAACGGAGTCTGGTGTCAGCTGTCTGTGAACATGTTTTGACCTAGCTAGAGAGCCTTTTTATGATAATTTTGCAAAAGATTAACCTCCTCGTATGGGCAGTCAGACTAAGTAAGTATTTATTTTGTTAAGTCAGTAGATAACATCACATTATTTCTCACGAATGTTTTCTGTATTAATATCTTTCTAGATGAATAATTATACCTCTATACAGAAGAGGATCCTAGAATATTCTAGGGAACTTATCTTCTGATATGATTGGCGACCTTATTTCAACAGTCTTTAACAATTCCAAGTCTATACCAAGTTATCTAGGCTACGCATCTGCCAACTCCTTGATAAAGCCACAGATTCACACATTTTACACTATGTGCTGTGCTCCCTTCGAAATCATACATACTCATTGCTCGCATCCGGGTTCGGCGCCAGCATCCAGTTGGTATACATCCTGACAGCATTCTCCAGGCAGTCAGGGTGTTCGAAGTGACAGGCCGAAGCCAGCAGGTCTACTCGGTACTGTGACGTGATGACGCTTTCGTTCGGAGACACTTTCCATCCGACCTCCTTGACTGCATCGTTTAGAAGACGGAGGACATAGTGCTGGAAGAAGAAGAAAATTAAATGTTTCTAATGTTTACTTTTTCATATAATTCTGTTTTTTTTCATGGCTGTGACTTATAATTATTTTTTCTTTCTTTCAAATTCGTAAAGCTTTGTGCTTGGGATCTTTCGTTCTATGCCAGGAGAAAGAACGAAAGTCCTTAGTTATACTTTTTATTTTTTTCAATTATTCTGGTTTAGTGCCCCGTGGAAATAAGCTCACATAAACTATACACGGTGTAAATCACCTCATCACGAATCCGTCAACCAAGCATTCTGTACATGAAACTAAGTAACTTTACGCAAAAATTATTGCTGGGAAAAGACTTTTTTTTGGGGGGTGTAAAATCATGTTTTGTGGTAGAACTCAATGTAACGCACTCAAAACATTGTGCTGATATACGGATTGAATACTACGGGGGTCGTGGAGGTGTTTAAAGTAAAATTCTTACATTAAAAACTTGTATTTAAAAAAATACTTTAAAAAAAGTTGGAACTTTGACCCCTAATATCTCCGTAACAAGAAGGTTCCCAGGTATGGTATGGAACAAAAAAATTATCGCAATGACAGGGAGAACCAGTGCCTTTCGGCTTCGTTAAGGGGTGTGTTACACCCTTTATAAAATGTATTTTGGTAACTTTTTAGACCTATGTATCCTACTAATGCCGTATTAAGTTTCATTGAAATCAATTCAGTTATTTCATAAAATGAGGACTTGAAAGTTGGAACGAAATGCCGTAAGGTGTAATCGCTCTTAATCGCTTTAGATAAAACGGTCCTTGGAGACTGCCCTAAACTCTTGGTGTAGTTGCCAATTATGCTCGCTGGTATTGGAAAAAATACCTACTGTATGTCGGCTGAAATATGTTTTTTGCGTTTTTTACTATGTGTACTTTTGTGTAACATAAATTAAAAGACTCATCTGGACCAGCCAAGGGTCGAGAAAAAAAAAGCCTCTTTTGCAAAAAAAACAAAAATTCCCCGTACCGTAGTGATGAATCAACTAAGGTACTTTCCCGGATCCAATAATCCCTCTAAAAGATAAAAGAAATCCTCTGAACAGTTATGACTTAGTAAGACTAGGATGTCTTACTATCTCATATATGTATAACCTTTGTACGACCGATTACTATCTACGAACGACATATTGTATTTTTGTTAAAATCAAAACCGGATAACAGTATTATCAACTCATTTATGATACCTACTGATCGTACAGTCGTAATAGTCATCCATGAAGAATTTAAGAGCGTTTACATCTTACGGCATTTCATACAAACTTTTAAGTATTTTGCAAAATGCCTGAAACGATTTTAATGAAACTTTATACGCATAAGCAGCATACATAGATCTAACAAGTTACAAAAAAAAACATTTCCAAAAAAAAATTAGATAAATAGAAATTTCTGTTTCTATAGATAATTTATAATCGGTCTAATTTAGCTGTAAGAGTATTTTTCTAGAATGTTTTTTAGTAACTTTTTAGACCTATGTATCCTGCTTAAGCATATGAAGTTTCATTAAAATTGGTTTACTCATTTCGGAAAATAAGGACGTGAAAGTTGGTATGAAATGCCGTAAGGTGTGACGCTCTATTTGTTTCGTTTATTGTATGGTGGAACAACTAGCGACATCTATCGAGTAAGCGCATTTTTGCATTATAAAAGGATAAATCAAGCATAGGTGTTGAGACTTGTAATTTGTATTGCTTTTCCGTTTTATTGTAGATTATATCTTCCGGGTATGGTTTTAAAAATTTGATTTAATTCATTTTTTTGTTTTTTTTTAATGTTCTCTATAAATCTTAGGCGGTGTCTCCATCACTCAAGACTTTTCTTTCGACGCTGTGTTTTATTTTATTTTCAAGCCGATTCTGTCAACTAATGAAACCAAAGATATTGAAAGTTTTTAGGATGACCATTCCACTTGAAAAAGTTCCAATTTCAAAATTAACATATTTTAACTATAATCACTTGTTTGTAAAGATTGAGATCGGATAACAAAGTTCGGACGAGTTCGCCCGTGCTATGGCGTGATTATTGCTATGACCATAAAAGCATAATAAGCCTATCGATAACACTAGAAACAGAATATTTACCATGTTTACTATTTGTTTTGCATGGAAATATACCATATACCAGATACCAGATACCATATACCAGATAGTGTTAGAGACCATGTTAGTTTAAAAACTTATAATAAGCCTGTTCACAATGGGACTCAAGCTTCTTCTAAGAGCTAGTGTGTGGGCTTCAACCATCACGCGGGCCCAGTAATAGTTAGGCCAACACAGGGAGCAAATACCAGTGATAGATTTATACAACATGCTGTGGTAACCCCAACACTTTGACCTTGAGCTGGTCTAGCGTAATCAGTGGCGTGCCTAGGGGCCAACGATGCGGCAGGCCCATAACGCGAACAGACTGTTCAGGAACCCTAACACCATGAAGACTAGTACATGATAAGGGCAAGCCAAGCTTTTAGGCTTGTAAAGTACCGCCACAAAGCGTAATTTGGAGCATCAATAGAATAAAAGGTCTACTGGGCTTTTATACTTAAAAACTTCCCGGATAGTTGATTTATTTGTGATTACACAAATATGTGCAATAATAAATAAAAACGAATTAGTAATTTATTGCGCACGATATTACTATCAAAACAATTAAATATGTATTCATCAAAAATTATCTGTAGGTATACCTAATTAAAATACTTGGACTGTGTATCAGAGTTAATAAATAATAATCGTTAAGATCAGATTAAAGTATGTATATTATGTTGTAGAGTTCACAAAATGATTAGGCATCCGATAAAGTTATTGTTTCAGTCAATGACACCTACACATCAAGGTACAATTTCGAAGACAACTGCAAACGAAACCACAAAAGTAAAGCCGCCAATGGCAATGAGAAACCACAGCAACACTACTTCATAACACCACACAACTCATGCATAAATGTTATATTTTGCCCGGTTGATGGCACTGTGCTCGTGTAAATGTAGGTTCACGATTCAGCTGAAGATATCCACAGGTGGGCGTCATTTAATTATTTTGTGATCCTACAACATAACTTTTTATGCAATCTATACTGCACTTGTCATCGTAACAAGTCGATTTAGTGGCTTGACAACACGATTATTTTCCCGCAAAATTTTCCTTGTTTGTTTATCGTTCTTTGATAATAAATTATTATGCTGTCTTAGTTTAAAGAATTCCTTACATTTATTTCGGTAACAGCTTAGTTACATCTTACAACCAACGATTGTTTAGGTTTTCAAATTCAGAAGGAGTTCTGAGCCATTAATTGATGTCCACGAGTCAAGAATCTCGATATTGATATCGAAATTCTCGATAGTCATCCGAATGTGCCAAAGGCATAGCACCTACACATAATAATAAAAATACGATAAAGTGTAAAAACGCATAAACAAGCCGGTTTATTCCTAATACTTTTATGAACTAGATTAGATGTTTATAGCATGGGCTTGCAACAAAAATATCATGTTGTTATGTCAAGCTGGGTATTCCCCTTTTTAATAAGTTAAATCCAGTTTTCCCATTACAGGACAACGGCCTCCCCTACTTAGATTAAGATCTCAAAGATTAAGGTTGCGATAGCATTACAAGAAATATTTTAATTATTTCACGTAAGATAAGCCAGGGTTAGCTATCCGTCCGAGTTTCTCCGGATTTGTTCTAGTTCGAAAGGACGCCGTGCGGGTGGGATTTAAGAGAAAAAGAGTCTAGTTGAAACCCGGTCTCAGGCTAATGAATGCAGGCCTGCCGAAACCAAATCAAATCAAATCAAATCAAAATAATTTATTTCAAGTAGGCCAGTTACAGGCACTTTTGAATAGTCGAAAAACAATAAAAATGAAGCTACAGTCCCAGTCACAAGACATAATAACTGTGAAAGTACTGTAGTTGCCCATTCCAAAGCGTAGATCTCTATGGAGGAGAATGGGCAAGAAACTCCATGGACACTCTTTTAAATCAGAATCTTGTTACAAAACCTTGGTTACATCATTCATTTAGAGATGGTACATTATGTGAGAACGATGTAGCAAGACGTGCACGTTAAAAGTGTCCATAGTAAAAACGAAAAGAACAATTATGAAATCATTAGTTCGAAATGAGCCGTGGCAGCTAAGAGACGACCAGGCACAACTGACAGCGCCCGTTCACGAACATGACGCATGGATCAGCCATCATTCAACTCAACCATTTTGAAGGGAACTAAATGACCCGACACACGCGCCACCATCAGCGTGGCATTTGAGTGTGCATGACATACTCTCAACCGCCAGGGCACATTCAAGTCAATAAAAGACGTAGGTTTCCAGTAAATGATAGCTAGTACCTACATAGTACTCACACACAATATGGGCTATGCAATTATATAGCACTAAATTGAATTTATACAATGCAAAGATAGTTGTACAATCTTCAGCAGCTCCAACAATACTATTTAATGCTATCATTTTATGCACCCCTGTCCTTGTGGAGCAGGACCGGCATTGAGCCAAGCATTATTATCAGCGATATAATCGTCCAATTTGTAATAAGCCTGCTTACATAGTGTGCGTTTAATGCATGTTTTAAATTTCGTCTCACTCAGTTAAAGAATACTTTGTGGAATTTTATTATAGCATCTTAAACAGTACCCCATGAAAGGTGAGTCTACTTTAGCGAGTCTGAAGCCTGGCTGAACTAATTGGTCTCTATTTCTAGTGTTGTAATTGTGTCTGTCACCTCTTTTACTAAAAAGATACAGTATTTTTCTTACGTACATTATGTTTTCATAAATGTATTGGCAATGTACCGTCATGATGTTAATGTCCTTAAACAGTTCCCTTAGAGAATCGCGCCTTCGGAGATTATATATGGCTCTGATGGCTCTTTTTTGCAGAATAAAAATAGACTCAATGTCTGCAGCCCGTCCCCATAACAAAATGCCGTAAGACATTATACTATGAAAGTAACTAAAATAGACCAATCTTGCGGTATCAACATCGGTATATTGATGGATTTTTCTAACAGCATATGCTGCTGAACTTAACCGCCCCGCAAGAGATGTCAAATGAATGATGTTAAATGAACCCTGTGTATAAGGCGTGTGGCGCAGCCATGATTAAGGGGCGTAAAAGAAAATCTTTTAACTCAATTTTTATCCACTGGAATGCAAAAAAATACCAAAATTGCCTCACTCGCCCTAACTTAACTTTGTTGTATGGGTTATTAAAAATAAAACTCTATATAGCTAGCACTGTACGAGTGAATTGTGACTTACGAATTACGTACTACAAGCACCATCTCGTGAACTTAAGCGTACTAAAACATACAATATGTATCGCGTGAAGTAAATGATTACAGTAAGGCAAATTTAACGTTGATTAACTGATAAAAAAGTTAAAATAAATACAATCCCGGACTTCGAAAAAGATAACTACTAGTTTTTGAAACAAAATGAGATGAAAAATCTGAGAAAAGGGTAACACTGAGATGACGGCCATGGAGATCCTAACGTCGCGGGCCTTAATTAATTTACTCAAAAAGATGTTTACAAAGTCTTGCGCAGTATCTTTTATCTATTACCTAAAACTTAATCCTTTACCTACTAACATCTATTTACCTACTACCACAATCATCAGACTATCTTCCATCAGCATTGTAAGTCCAACTTTGTTATCTTTATCAATGACTGATTATGACCTGATGTCATTAACATAATCTTTATTGAACACATTTTAACCATCCAGTTTACTTGTAACAGATAGATATTAATCTAATACTAATTTGATAGTGGTATCATAGGATTTGTTAATTGACGTCAGTAGAATAAGATGTTGGTGTCGAAGTGCAGTTGTACTGACGTAATTTTTAAAATGGTAAATGATAAATCAAAGCTTCTACTACCATTTATCCGATTCTGATTCTACAGAAGAAGAAATGTATGCTTATGCGTGAAAAAGCGCATCCAAGGAATGAAGATGGATGCAGAAAAATAATATATGCGCCTTGTTTATCTTTACAATCATTTTCACGGATGTACTTTTTATTCCGGTGGCTATAGATAGCCAAAGAGTACTTAACGTAACTAGGGAGTGGTTGTGTATCTCTTGTTAACACAATTCGTTAAGCTACTAATCCATTTAATTTAGTAACGACAAAAAAACACGTAAAGTTACTTAACGTTACACGATCAACCAAAAATCCAATTTAGGTACATAACGATGAGATAAGACCATTAAAAGCTACTAGCGCCACCTTTTGACAATTGTTATTTAAATTGTTCTAAGTACGTGTTGAATGTATGAACTGGTAACGCCATCTATTATTTTATTTGCAATATTAGAATACGAACACTGGTCACACTTTTGAAGTATATTAAAGTAACCCCACGATCATGGCACTTGCCCAAGTTGAAATGACAAGAACCGAAGCTGTTGCTGCATTACTATTATGAATCTGTTAACTGGGAGATAACAGCCTCAGAGTCTTAGCTCTAATGTCAATATTTACTGTTGTTTTTATGTGACTCACCCCATATTCCAAATAATGTGCTCCCTTCGACAGCATTGTGTCAATATAGCCCAAGGCCGACAAACCAGCTTTCCAAGGCACATAACTTCTCTCATGAGAGAGATAACTAGTGACATCCAAGGCTGTTCTATAGTCCAGCCGACCAGTAAGGGCCAGATTCATCGCATCATCCACCATTTGAGCTCTGTTGATGATGTGGATCTCTTGGAAACGAGATGGATCCTTGAGGATCTTGATTAGGAGCTTCCAGTTTTGCAAGTCATAGTTGACGCGGTAGTAACCTGAAAATGTTGATCATATCAGTTTTTGAGAATTTCATGGTGATATCATACGCATGCAGGTCCTTTTGCTGGGGAAGTGACCTAGTTTTTTAGGTGTATTATTAATAGTACTTCAGTTCCTTGAATAAAATGGGTCCGTCACCTTAGCACAATTTAACCGCTTTTATCTCTGTGCTAAGAAAAATAATAATTATTAACCTGTCTGCTGCACATTAGCAATGAACCACTCATCAGGCTTCATAGTTATGTTGCTGACAGTCAAAGACTTCTCTCCCTTCAGCCATAACTTCGGTTGGGTGGTCTCGAAGTCTTTCTCCGAAGCCGTCGTGTACGACACAGGGATCCACCATATAGGCGACTTTTGAGTTTCGAATGTCTCGTTGATTAAAACGAAGCGTTCCTGCAAACAAAAATTAGGTAGCTTTCTGTGTAAATGGCTGACGTAGTCTCAACTCATCATTATTTTCAAATTTTTTGCCAATTTCGGTGACGACTTAAAATTAGCTATCATCACTTGATCTTAGCTAATTTTAAGTCGTAAATTACGCACTCAATAGGAATACACAGCATAACGTGCATTATTATGTAAATTATTATTAAAGTAATTTATTAAATCACCAGTCATGACCGACGTGACGTACGTTAGTGTACTTATTTGATAGCATCAGATACCAATCGATGTTCATCCTCCTATGGATGAGTACCACATAGATTTGCGTAATAGGTAAAAATGTTTGACCTAGTAGCATGAAAAGCATAATTTTTAAATCAATTACTCGAAGTTTAACCTAAGAGTCTTCAAGTAAATAGATTTCCTATCGGAAAGCGTGCACGATCTTCAGTCAGAAAGTCACGGTAGGTATTTATTACTCCTAAGATTACAGGTTTTTGTATAAACTTTGGTGTAAAACGGTTAATTTAACCACTGAATACATATAAAACTAGCTGTCCCGCGCAACTTCGTCTGCATCACATTTTACCCGTTTTGCAACATTTTTCATTGCTGCTCTGCTTCTATTGGTCGTAGCGTGATGATATATTATAGCCTATGCCCTTCCTCAGGTTGAAATCTATCTTCTTGCCAAATTTCATTAGGATCCGATCAGCCGTTTAGTCGTGAAAAGGTAACAAACAAACAAACATACAAACAAACAAACAAACAGAGTGACTTTCGCATTTATAATATTATATAAGTATAAGTATATTATAAGTATAAGTATGGATCCATGAATGATATATATAAAATACATTAAAAAAAAACTGTTTTAAAATAATTATTTTGCTGTTGGATCAATACCTCTATATTGATCCAACACCAAAACAATTATACAACTTTTAACCAACATCCTGGGCAGATTTTAGATAGTAGTAGTCTTAGAAAAAATCGAAAGTTCTATTTCTTTTAAAAGCTCTGTAACAAAACATTCCAAGGATAAACACGTGAGCCCATTATCAAAATAAAAACTAAACGTTTTAGATTGTACCTATAACAATAATTTTGTATATCACTATATTGCATAGTATTTATTAAGAAATAATAAATCAAATCGAAGATTAGCGCCTAATGATCCATATGAAAAGATAGTTCCACTTGATGATTAGATAATACAGTCTGTAAAATATCAGTATTTAGTATTATCGCGATCATTAAACCTGTTTATAAATTTCGATTAAAAAGATATTAACATCGTTAGACACGAGGACTATGTAATCGTTTTATTGCTTATGTCGCGTGGCATTCTTAATAGTACAAAAATACGAAATCAACAGAGGTTCATAGTAGCGACATCTATTGAACTTTGTGTTATTAAAGTGGTAAAATATGGTCACTAGATGGCGTTAGTGGAGCTTCATTTTGTTGCGACAAATTAATTATTATGCTATTAAAAAGTTATGCTTTAAATTCGGACAGCCTGTGTAGTAACCTGTTTATCAAATTAACTCACTAGGTACTTTAATAATTGGCCGTGTTAGAGCCATTTCATACAGCACAAAAAATTATAGCTGTGACCTGGATATATACAGATAATTTCAGTTGGTTGTCAATTTGCTTAACAGTTAATTACCCTTGGCCTTTATGAAAAGCGAAGCAACACAATTGGGTACATACAAATGTAGATATAGTTGTAAGTACCCAATCTTGTTCGCTTTTACCTACATGAAAGCTAAAAATATGAAACTAAGGACCAATTTCCTCACATCGCGATCAGCACAACTAAACTGCGTTCAATAGCAGTCAGTTTCATCTTGTCGTGGAATTTCGACACAGGTGGCAAACTTTATTGCAGTTTAGATGAGCTGATCTTAGTCAGTTTCGTTGGTGAAAGTCACCCTCAATGATTCAAGAAGTAAACAAACCTGTTTAAAGTACACCGTCCCATTTTCATAATTCCTCGTGACAGTCAGGACTGGGAAGCCAGTCTGCAAGGTCCAAGAGTCCATGACGACTGCAACATCGGCGTCGAAGTCTCCCGTCTTCCTTGCTGCACTAGTCAAGGCACTCCAGAGGTCCCTTTGTTCGGCATTTCCGTACATTTTGGAGTTCAAATAGTTTGTTACTCCGGCGTTGAAGACATCACTTGTTAGTACGTGGTTTAACATCCGGAGAAGGGCTGAGCCTGTGTGAAATTAGGAATGGTTAGGACGCGACTTGCTTCAAGTGACGCGCGGGCGAGTTAAATACTTTTTAACCGACGAAAATGAGGAGATTCTTAATTCGAAAGCTTCTTATTTTCTTTATTTATGACCCCGCATAACTTTTTACAGAGAAGTCTTATTTGAATGATTCTTTGTCTCATCCCAAAGTTGGTCCCACATAAAATTGAAGAAAAAATTTACTCCAAAGGGTAGAAAAACAGGAGTTGATTGATTTTTTCCTACTGAATTTCCACTTGACCCATTTTGTTTCAATTTGGCATACATATGAAATGAAGTATTTACTTTGACTTTGGAGCTTAGCTCGTTTTTTTTTTCGCTTTTCTTTAAGTTTTTTAGCAGGTTGAATTTGTTGCTAAAAAGATGATTGGTAAACGGAGTGACGGTACCTACTGTCACTCCTGGCACACGTGCCCTGCAAACAGTTTTAAATTTTTACGACCAGTTTTCGCCTATTCAAGTGCCAAGAGATCCTTCTAGCATTTTAAGTAGGAACTTTACCAAAGTTGAAAATTAAATTATCTGTGACATACAAATATTGCTTCTGTCGTTTTTATATACACCTGATACTCATTAAACCATCATCTGCCTAGCCTTTTCCCAAACTATCTTGGGGTCGGCTTCCAGTCTAACCGGATGCAGCTCAGTACCAGTATTTTACATGACGAGAAGAGAAAAAAAAAGCCTTAACGTGCTTTCCGAGGCACGGAGGAAACTCTGTATGTAATTATGGTCACCCATCCACGGACCAACCCCGGCAAGCACGGCTTAACCTTAAAGATCGACCCGGGTGGCCGTTATTATTTAGCCACGAGCTCCTCATACTATCATTCACTTGATACTCATTAAACCATAGGCTGCTAAAACAATTCCGAAGCGAGCAATAAGCATAGAATTTGTAAAATGTTTTTTACCTTTTCCATAAGAGATCTTGTCAAATATAGCGTCAGCTTCCTCAGAGGCACTGACTTCGACAGACAGCTGATGTGAGGAGTTGAGGGCATCTAGCTGGAACACGTTGTGGACTATGTCCAGGACACACAGCTCAGTTATGTTCCAGGATTTCTCTACCTACAATACAAAATATTTATAAATTTAATTAAAAGATAAAAATAGTTCATAAAACGTAGCAGACTAGATTAGGGTATGAAAGCTGACACTGATAGAAAATTTTCTTTAAATAGATAAAACAGCTAACCACCACATCGTGTCCTAACAGCGATTGTCGGCGTTGCGCAAACACGTGTCTTTTGCGTTTATTTGGTTCGGTGAAGCCGAACACGTCATCTTGCTGACAGAGAGAACCTTCCTTTTTGGTTTTCTCAAAACAAAGCAATAAACAAGACGCTTGATATGGCAAGGACACAGAGTCACAAGAAAAAATAGTGCGTGGAGTCCATCCGCGCGGAAGTGAAGTGAAACTTCGTAATACTACACGCACGCGTTCGAGTTCCACGCATTTACTTTCGTAATTTTATTGAGCTTCTAAATAATATTTTGTTGTTTTCTTGTTGTATTATTTTTATTACATATTATTACATAAGTTTATCGAGGTTATTCTACTCATGGAAATCGAGCGAAGGCTGGTCACACCGAAGAGTCGAATGCATAACTGTTTGCACGCCATCTTGCGTACCTAGTAGTACTAAGTAGTTACAAATCTTGTAATACTGCCATCTCTTGGTGAGTTTTAGAAAATATTCCCCCTCTATGGTAGCGTTAAACGTTAAAAGTTTCACTTCAAAAATTATATAACCCATAAAAAATCCTGCTGAGTATGGTCCAATCAGAGTTAAATTAAGAATTTAAAAGCAAGAAGAATGTCTATTAGATATTTATCATAGTCAATAAATGTACTCACAGCATTAACAGCCACATACTCCACGTACGTAGCGAAGCCCTCATTGAGCCACAGGTCCCTCCACCAGACAGGAGTGACCAGGTTGCCGAACCACTGGTGAGCAATCTCGTGGGCCACTACTGTAGCCACGTGGACCTTGTCAGTGCTGGCTGATACGCCTTCTTCGTACAGCATTGAGATCTCTCTGGAACATTAAGTTTTTGGATGAAAAGATGTGAGAATCACATATTTACCCAGATTCCTGCGTTTTTTTTTATCTCACACCGAATTTTTAACGCTCAGCGTTGGGTTGAGGGTTCAAATTCCAGTGTGCGGTTGAACTAAATGAACAAAAGTGGTCTGATAGATACGAGTATTCAATTCTAGGCGCTAAATCAGGTCGGTTTAGCGCCTAGAATTGAATACTCGTATCTGTCAGACCACTTTTGTTAAAATTCAGTGTGAAGCGACATAAAAACCTCCTTATCGAGTCGCAGACATGAGTTATTATATATAGGACAGTGCACTGCTCACCACTGTCATCACTTTATTCACCCCTCGCTTGAATTAAGCAATACTTTGATCGCAACATTTGTATATCATCCCACACATTGAACATTAATTTGTTGAAGTCTCTGTTTCACAATTTTCACCACAAAACCGTCCCTAAATTAGTCCATTCATTTAGACAAGAATAAAGGAAAAAAAATTCGCCAACACTCAAATCCAGTATTGTGCCAAAATCCTCGGTCTTCAACACAATATGTGCAAAGGCCCGTGCAAACAAATGCCACATAGAACCGTAAACGCGCTGTTCGATTAGCAACGTTAGACTCATCACAGCAAAATTGAAAATCTATCAGCAGCGCTTATGTCCCTTACGACATTTAAATGTACGTGCGAACGCCCTTCGACCTTTCCCCCAAATCAAAGGGATGATAGATGGTCGGTCCCAAGCCGATAATGAAGTGTTACGATTCATTCATCCATCAAAGAACTCACCCCTGTACCAGATTTAACGGTGCTGATGTTATTTACCGGTTCGGGTTTAGTTTCATTATTGTTATTGGGAGCTTGTCTATGGGGTCCATCGATTTTGTATTTGGCGGGGAATAACAGCTAACGGTTCACATCCAAGTAACTTTTTATGACGCCGCATTTGCAAGTATACTAATAAACTTGCTAATTCCCATTAGTGTTACAAATTAACAACGGATATCTAAAAGTTAATGAAATATCATGAAACAACTTTAAAAAAACCCTCATTATTGATTACATTTATTATACGATGGATGACCCTTGTCGATGGCCACGATAACTATAGCAAAAAGTGGCCGCAAACGTTTTAGGAAGTTTAAATTATAAACTACCAAAAGTAGCTTTGATGTGGATAGGTACACCTAAATTTCACAGTTTGCTGTTTTCTTTTAACATGTCACGTTGGGGTCGGCTTCCAGACTAACTGGATGCAGCTGAGTACCAGTATTTTACATGAAGTGACTGCCTATCTGACCTCCACAACCCAGTAACCGAGTAATACGATACCCCTTGGTAAGACTGGATGTCAGACTTTTTGGCTTTTGACTACTCGTAGTTACGAGTAGTACGAGTAGTACTATCAAAGATCTATACAAATGACAGCTGGGACCAACGGCTTAACGTGCTTTCCAAGGCACGTAGGAAACTCGGTATGTAATTATGGTCACCCATCCACGGACCATCCTCGGCAAGCACGGCTTAACCTTAAAGATCGACCCATGCGGCTGTTACTATTTAACCACGAGCTCCTCTGCCCCGATGTCTTATACCCCTAATTATTAATTAATTAATTAAAACTTTATGCACAAGTATAAAACACTGTACAAAGGCGGACTTAATGCCTTAGGCATTTTCTACCAGTCTACCTTAGGGTGATGCAGAGAGAAAACATAGTAGGTGCAGCATAACAGATGGTTAGAAAACATTTACAAAAATAAAATATAGCGATACATACATAAATACATACATACATATATATATATATATATATATATATATATATATATACAAGAAGTACAGAGAAAGACAAACTAACAACAATTTAATTATGAGATGAATCTGCCAGCTTCTTAAGTAAGTGTTCGCGAGCTTTAACTTTAAATGTGAACCGACTGTTGGCCAACCTGATGTTCTACTAATTCAAGTAAAGTCTGCTGTCAGATATCGTCTTTTTTCCGTTGTTAGCAAACGGGAAAATGATATCAAATTCTGTGTAACGTCTTTCATGAATGCCTTCCAAAATATTGAACGAAATACGCGGAAGTTCTTTAAAAACTAATTACCAATTAGTTGCCAATTAACGTAAAATCATAAATTTTGAGTTGATCATAAAATGTTTTCAGAAGACTGTTCTTCTCTGTATGAAAAAAAAAAACCATCTAATTTAATGTTAATAAACAATAATGGGCCTATGTCCAGTAGTGGACGTCTTTCTGCTGAAATGATGATAATGAAACAATATTTGTGATTATTATTTTGCAAATAGGTTTATACAAACACGTTGACACGTCGTCTTTTTTTTTTAAACTAGACGAGGCCGGTGTTTCGTACCTGACTACTCTGAGAAGAAACAGCTGAGACAAACTCAGAGATCTGTTTTAAGGTCTAGACATAATTTGTCAACTCACTTAATGACTATGCAGATATGTGTCTGAGATGGTCTTTTGAAGAAAGATCCACACAGGTTTGGGTAGACCTATCCAGCTAGTGCAAGCATTTGTCAGTTATCGACTCACAAAAGACCGACGTTCAAACAATTTTCTTACCTAAAAGTCAACAATCCCCAATTCTCCATGGCTCCATTCTTGAAATCCGGCAAAGCGATCATATCTATCTTCGGCAACGGAAACTTTATCTTATAATACTCTTCCAAATACTTCAATATCTTCGGACCTATCTCCAGAGCGAAGGCAGCTGATTTGACTGCCTCACTCCTGGCCCAGACGGAGAATTTGTCGTTCGTCATGTTTTTAAAGTCGGTTACCGTGAATGCTACCAAGTATGTTGACATCGGCAAGGATTCTGCGTAGTGATCCCATGTGTAGTCTGATAGTGTTTCACTGTAAAGAAAATGAATTTTATAAATAGACTGGCTAATACCCGCGAATTCGTAGGCGTGGATTAAAAAAAAATGTTTAATTATTCGATTATTTTTTTCTGAAATAAAAGTCAATTACTCCTTATAAAATCAGCTATCTGCTAGTAAAAATCCTGTCAAAATTGGTCCTGCCGTTTTGGAGATTAGCCGGAATAAACAGAAAGAAAGACAAAAAAAATGTATTTTTTGTGATTAGTACCGTGTATGCTTTCATGTTTCATTCAGTAAAAAGCTGTACTTAATTTTGAAATTACAAACAAACACTTTTATTTATTTGAATATACATAGATAATTGCTTGTTGAATGTTATATTCAAAGTAACCCATTTAACTGCGTTTGACTAACGTGCAATGTTGGTATTTACACAAGAGAATTTGCATGCACGTGTCATATAAAGAGCTTTAGCATAACAATAAATTATTATCAGTTTCCACTTCTGGTTCACGGGCCTTCATTTTGCGAGAGGAAGTAGGCCATAATCCACCACGTAGGCCCAGTGCGGCTTGGTGGATATCACGTCTTTGAATTTCTGTGGCTAGGACCGGTGTCTTCTAGTTATTTTCTTTTGACGTTTTGTGAGCAATGGTGATAAAGTAGGTAATGTAGTAATAATCTTGACTTAGCTCGCGAGGTTGTCGACATGTGGGATGTGAACTCATCATTGTGCCGATAGTCGTAAAAGCCAATGGCTTAATTGCCAAAAGCCTCGAACAATACCAGAGGAGGTACTCGATAGGCAGCTGGATCAAGGGCTTGATTCAGAAAGCGGTACGCCTGGACACGGCTGGTACTGTGGTTCCTTTCTCGATACAGGTGGGCTATTTTTTTAGGGTTCCGTAGTCAACAAGGAACCCTTATAGTTTCGGTATGTCCGTCTGTTTGTCTGTCCGTGGTTTAGTTCAAAAACTTTTGGTACTAGAAAGTTGTAATTTGGCATGAGTATACACGTTAATGACGCTGGAAAAGTGGTTAAATAAAATGTTGAAAAAAACAATTATTTAGGGTACCTCCCCTACATGTAAAGTAGGGATGATATTTTTTTTTTCGTCCTTCCCATAGTGTGGGATATCGTTGAATAGGTCTTTGAAAAATATGAGGGGTTTGGGCGACCGTTTTTTGATTAAGTAAACCGTTCGTGACTTATCAAGCTTTAAAGTACCAATGTTCGTTAGAGTCAAGTGTCCCCCAGCTCTACCAAATAAACGGATGTAGTTAGAAATTCAAATGTCACGGCAGTAGTACCTATATATAACGAAGTTTAAAGGAAAACTATCAAACTTAAGTGGGCTTTACAAGTTTACGAGTAATAGTCGATCAATTGTATTTGACTCGAAAATTTCGAACAACTCCATAGAAATGTCGATAGATGGCGCTAAGCCTCAGTTGAATTGAAAACGAGTCTCATTTGCAGATCATATAATTATGGCGGTTTTTATAAATATTGGTACGGAACCCTTCGTGCGCGAGTCCGACTCGCACTTGGCCGGTTTTATTTTCTTTTTTGTGTGGTTTTTAAGGAATATTTGACGGCACGATAGGCGCAGTGGTTGAGGAATCGACTGCTGCGCTGCGTGTCGCGGGTTCGATCCCCGCACGGAATAAATATTTGTATGGCCTACAGATAGTTGTTGCGGGTCTGGCTGTTTGTGTATGTGAGTTTAAATGTTTGTAAACGCACCCACGATACAGGAAAAATGCCGAGTGTGGGGCAATGTTTTAAAAAAAAGTAAAAATTAAGGAAGAAAATGAATAAATTAAAATAACACGTAAGTCCACCCACCGTTACCAATGCGCCATTAATGCAAAAAGTACTCAAGTCAACTCTAAATACTTACTGCTTACTCTTATTAACAATATTCATGTTAGAAAGAGACGTCATGTTGTTTGGTCTTGCGATGCTGATTGTGAACCTTGCCTTGAGCGCAGGCTCATCCCAACAAGGGAACGCACGACGGGCGTCCATAGCCTGGAACTGGGTGACAGCTATCCATCTGGAATTTGAAAATATTTTTTATGCAAACTAATAGAACATAGTTGGTCTAGTCATATAGTGGCTTCAAGCGTTACTGCCGAGCATCATGTCATCATGTGGGTTCGATTCCCGAGTCGAGCAAAGTGTTATTGGGTTTTTACATCAAGAATTTCTCATTAGCAGCCACCGAGTCCGTGCCTGGTGATGTCTATAGGCTCGCCCCCTATTACATGGGACTTAAAAATAACGGGCAAAATGTGGGTGTACTATTGGATACACCACTGCCTAACATTTCAGGTTGGAAGGGTTGTATTGATGATTTTATCGATTAATAATTCTGTAAATACACGCGTATGACGGCCGCATAGCATATATTTTCAACATAGAGCTTGACTCTGACCGGAAATCGCAAAAAAACGCAAGAAAATTTGAATTTCACTGGTGCAAAAAAAGCACTAAAAGCGCCATAGTGGCCCGCGAAATTCAAATTTTCTTACGTTTTTGCAGGCCAGTGTTTGAATTTCGAATTTGAATTTCTGGTTACTCAAAAAAAAACGCAGAAGTAAATCTCAAGGGGGAAGTCGTCCCCCTTGAAATCTAAGTACTTCTGCGTTTTTTTTAACTCAAAAGTTGCATGACCAAAGAAATTGACATATTGTCATTATGAAACTTTCTTAAACTTTTGAATAAAAACATCCGCACAAAACGTAAGCCGTAAGTAAGAAAATTAAATTAAAAATTTGAAAAACCTTTTATTTTTGTTTTTTTAGAGGTTTTTAGTGACGGGGCTTTTTTAAATTTTTAATTTAATTTTTATTTCACGGTTTTTAAACCTATAGTATTTTATCTTAGCCTTGACTGTCCTAATCCTGGACATAGGCCTGCTCCATTGTTTCCACTTTTCTCGGTGTTGCGCGTCTTCTCGCCAATTAACGAAAACAGCTAAATAAAAAAAAAAACAGTGGAGTTTTTGGGGGGGAGGGGGGTTGTATCCAACCCCTGGCGATGCCCATGGTGACAAGTGACAAGATTCCAAATTTCGAATCGACCAGATCTGTGGAAGTTGTTAATTTCCCTTCAACTAGAAAAGAGGTGATGACCTTCAAACTGATGAGCTGATTTTCATGAAACATAGCTAAGAACAATCTAGATTAAAAACACCTTTCAAACGAAATCAATTTTATCAAAATCAGTTCATCCGTTTAGGAGCTACGATGCCACAGATACACACGTCAAACTTATAACACCCCTACTCTGTTTTGGTCGGGGGTTAAAAATAACGTCTATTTATTTCATTTTGGTGACCAGTGCTATGTTGTCGACACCATCTGAACCAGTCTGTTTTTTATAAGTCAAGACTTGTAAGTGGCTGTCAGTCTTCCATAGTTCATAAATAAATAATATTTTGTTTAACATTATTAGTCTTCGTCGTAAGGCGATTTCCTTTGCCGTAGATTTACTGATCCGGACTATTATAACCTGCCTCGAGTGAGCGGAAGGAAATATCTCATAAAATACGATATCGAATTATCCACCTTAAACCTATCTTGTGATTTATTTTCTTCAAATTGCAATTCGCGTCTACTCTTCCGTATGGAACATTTACATGGGTATGGAACATTTTAATTTTCCGGTATGGAAGAGAGAATGAATGTACTTGAGGAGAAACGAAACTCGTTACATACCAAAAAGTATTGAAATCGGTTCGATTTTTAGTCATCATCTATACTTACGTAATTCACCTTAGCATCTAACATATAACATACAAGTTGCTGTCGGTACAAATTTAACATGTCAAACTTGGAAATTATGTGTTTTCGCTTCAAGGAGTCACTAAAACATGGGATCAGAGCCAATTTTCTATTAGATTACTTACTAAATTGATCTAAAATCTCTTTTTCATGCAAAGTATAAATGACTAGACCTCTAATGTTCGATCCCCGCACGGAACGAATATTTGTATATAGTTGTTCCGGGTCTAGATGTTTTTGTATTTCACTTTAAAAGTTTGTAAACGCACCCACGATACAGGAGATATTTGGCAAAGTTTCACAAAAAAAAAAGGACGATATCGTACTAATTTGTAATTAACTTGATGATTTCGTTTATTTTTACGTATATGGCAACCTTTAATACATCCAAACGCCTGCCTTGAAAAGTTCGCTTTAGCGATACTCCTCTTGCCCATCCATCATCAGCTACGATCCTTTGATACTCCTTTCGACTCGTCATACATCTGGTCATACACGCATGAGAGTTGCCAGATGGAAGATGACATTTATTTGTTAAGAATTTTCTATATAAATATATCTATACTCAGTTCAGCCATTACGTAGTGTAATTGCTTAAGTAGACAGACGAAAAATTTCCTCCATAGACGACTCCACTCGAATAATTTTGCAATCCCATGACCAGGCCAATCAAAATTCGCTAACAATAAGCAAGGAAAGCAATTAGACCTCCATTGTACTAGAGGAACATATTAAAGTATATTTTTATAGCTACTAATCTATCGTTCGTATTCAATACAACGCTTGCATTCATGTGACTAGCCGAGATGTCTCGAGGAACGTGCTTCTTGCTTAATAGACGAGTGTTTTGTATTATATGATGGTATAATTTGGATACCGAGTTATTTGTAAAACACCGGCAACTTCTCAGGACTATGTTACTAACATCATAATCAACAACTTTTGTTCTATGACTCTCTAAATGTTACGACTATGCTCCCCTCGCTATTGTACTGACGCTATCTTTTGCTTCGCATAGATTTCGTAACATTTAGCGACAGCTCACACCGAGACGCGACGCGACGCGACACGAAAAGATACACATTTCTTTACAGGCGTCACGCGGCGCAGCGCTGCGTGGCGCAACGTATTCTCACAACGAAATGTGCATCTTTTCGTGTAGAAAATAAAGTTAAATTTTGAATCGCTATTTAAAATGTGCGCGCAGCGTCGCGTCGAGGTGTGAGCTGACTCTTAGAGCGTTCAATTAAAATATTTCTATTTTAGTATGAAAATCTGATGAACTAAAACATGACGAATTTTTAAAAGTCATAGAACAAAAGTTGTTGATTATGATGTTAGTCACATAGCTCTGAGAGGTTGCCGGTGTTTTACAAATAACCCTGTATAGGAGTATTTTCAAGTTTGTTTGTGGGAAGTTTCTTAGAAGAATTCCATTTTAAGGCAGCGTTTCACAAATGAAAATGCGATCATCATCATCTGCCTAGCCTTTTCCCATCTATGTTTGGGTCGGCTTCCAGTCTAACCGGATGCAGCTGAATACTAGTATTTTACACGGAGCGACTGCCTATCTGACCTCCACAACCCGGTTAGTACTGACTCGTCAGACTTTCGGGCCACTGACTACCTGTAATGACTGTCAAAGATATTTAAATAACGGACGCGACCAACGGCTTAACTTGCTTACCGAACTGTGTCCGGATAGCTATCTGCCAGGTAACTTGAGCTGGACTAAAGGACTTAATTTTCTTCTAGTGGATAGTCTACTTTTTCTGAAGTTTTTAAATAACATTTACGGAATTACTATAGTGCGTGTAATAAAAAAAAAATTACAATCTAAATCCAGTAAAAACAGGATTGGCACTTTCCGGCTAAACTCTAATTTCGATAAAATTAATTTCGCAGTAATTATATATTTTAATCTTAGAATTCTGTAGTCTAGCCGGCCATGATAAAAAAATGCTTATCACCCTGAACAAGTGCATGTCATGATGGTAATTATTATTATGCAATAATACCTATAAAATGACTAGATTGCCTACGTAACTCGTTTTTGAAGTGGATGTTGGACTGAACTTGACAGTAGAATCTATAATTTTATGACTACACTTATTGCATGACGCTTATAAAATAATCATATCATGTTTATACCTAGGTACCTAAATGCATATCAAGGTAAAGAAAATTAACTAATACAAGATGTTTTGCATCCTCGTCAAAATTCAGGAGGTTGTCACAAAAGACATAAATAATCAATTTAAATTACGGTACTTATTTAATTATTATTGAACGCTGATTTTTTTGGTTGTTTGTGATTGTCAGTATATCAGAATAACTCCTTTAACGTAGTGTAGGAAATAAGAAATGATCTAATAAACGTTTGAGATTGTTTGTATGGGTGAAAGCGCGGTTATAGAGCGAGAATCAGACGGGCCGCATTTAAAACATGGGTGGTTCACACTTACCGATTTCCGTAAATAATAAAAAAAGAAAAAATTACCTACTCATTTTATTATTGATTCGGGTCGAGAATCATTAGTATAGTTACCTCCTCGAATTTGACGAGGTTGCATAACAGCACCTTGTATAGTCTTATAGTCGATAATAGCTTTGTTTGCGTTTGTTGGAAATTGATTTTTAGTTCTTCCGTCGTGCCATAGATGGCGCTCTAGTAATTTTTGTTGTAATGCTATTTGTAGATTGCTACACGTTACTTAAGATATCGTTTTTAGTTTGAAAACCTATATTCAAAGTGACAGCACTAAAAGCTTTCTATGACATTGCCCTACAAAGAGTAAGTACCCATAAAAATTGTTACACATATACACGTACCTACATTACATACATTCGTATCATAATTCAATCAACTGGAAGGGACATAAAAATAAGGTAGGTAAGGTATGTACTTGTTGTACATAAGGAATAAAAATATATCCATCACGTTGCCAGGCATTCTGCCAATTCAAATAAATACCTTTAATTTATATTCTTCACTCGTTCCTTTTGGTTCAAAGAATAGAGCGAAAACATACTATGAACATTTAATGTATTACATTTGCTTTTAGAGGGCTGTCACAAATTTTATTGAAATTGAGTGTATGACTCTAGTTTTGATGTGTGATTACGGTTTAGGTAGGGCCACAATATTAAAAAATAAAAATAGTACGTGGAGTCCCTCCGCGCGGAAGAAGTGAAACTTCGTAATACTACACGCATGCGTTCGATTGCCTCGCATTCATTCTTGTTATTTTATTGAGTTTCTAAATAATATTTTGTTGTTTTCTTTTTGTATTATTTTTATTACATAAGTTTATCGAGGTTATTCTACTCAAGGCAATTGAGCGAAGGCTGGTCACACCGAAGAGTCGAATGCATGACTGTTTGCACGCCATCTTGCGTACCTAGTAGAACTACGTAGTCACTAATCTTGTAATACTGCCATCTCTTGGTGAGTTTTAGAAATGGTAGCGTTAAACGTTAAACTTGTTGGAAGTCGCATAAAGAAATATAAGAAAATAAGAAATATATATTATATATTTAATAATAATATATATATTTATTCAAAAATTAGATTTGGCACAATTAATACAATATAACTCTTAGAAATAATAAAGGTATTACAAAGTTCAATGCCTGTACTAGGTTAAACCTGTATCACAGGCGACATGTCTGTAATAATTACTACTTGGACAACAGATTTCCTTAACAATATTTAACACTAAAATTATGAAATGGGTGATTAAAAGTTAATATATTATGATAAACCTAATGTACTTAAAACGCTAATAAAACATACAAGCAAAAATAATGTAGGTCAATAAATTCTAAGGAAAACAATTTGTGGCACATACTTTGCTAATATAAATATGATAGTCAGCAGTACGAAACAAGTAATTATTGCAAAAAGAACACCGTCAAGGCATTTTTGTTGTGGGCGACAATTTGCTTAGGCAGCGCGATATCAACGGAAGTTTGGCCATGAGTATGACGCACTAGGTGCCCTCATAATCGACGGAGTTTATGTATCTGGACTCGGCTATTTTTCGAGCAGGGCATTCAGTGTCACCCGTTTTGTGGTCACTGGGCTTTTTGAAGCGAGAGCAAGTTGCGCATCTTGGAAATGCTAAGGATGCTTTCTTCGCGCATCCGGACATCATATGACCTGCTTCACCACAGTGGCCACATGTTGGATTAATTTCTCTGCACGATTTTGCTGCATGGCCATACTGTTGGCATTTGTAACACCTCGTAACTAACGTAAAGTCCCTGACGGGGCAGGATGTCCAATTTATAAAAATCCTTGATTGAGGGATTATAATTTTCCGTATACTGGCCGCAACTTCAATAACGTAGTTACTAGTTGCTGCCTCTCTCTTCCCAGATTTGTGGCTTAATTTTATCATGGTCAAAAAGGATTCCAAGGACATCGCTGGTAACTTGTCGGCAACATTTTGTTCATAAATGCACTTGAAGACCTCATTTTCAGCCAAGGAGGTCGGCACACCTACAACCACGATCCGGGGTTTGCGCTTGTTTGGTTCGTCGGCAGAAAGTCCAGATGTAGTGAGCTGGACTGCGTTCATAAGAAGTTTCACTTCAAAAATATGCCCAAGATAGTTTGATTATTCCTCTAGGGAGCCTTCTAAATAAATTTTTAATTTGTGTACATACATGAGTCAAAAACCTTGTCTCTGCAAAGGAAGTTTCATAAAATTCTACTTTCGGGCATCTTTTGATGCTTTGTTACATAGATAGTATAGTAAAAAAATAATTTAAAAAAATGTCCATGGTACAACTGAATGTTGAACTTTGGAATGCTCGACTCAATTTATTAAATGTTATGTGATTTATGGAGTAAGTGTTCTGTTATTGATTGCCTCGTTGATCTATTGGTGGCTAGTTCGACTGCTGAGCACGAGGTCTTGGGTTCGATTCCCAGATTGAGCAAAGCAGTTCGGACAAAGAGTTTAAAATCAAAATCAAAATATTTTATTTTACATAGGCCTACATGGGCACTTATAAAACGTCAACAAAAGGTGCACAGGTCAAAGGTGCAAAAAGTTATTGGGTTTATCCATCAGGAATTTTCGTAGTAGCAGCCACGGAGTCCGGACTTGTCCGGTTGGTAGCAATAGGTCCCACCCCTACTACATGTGACTTAAACATAACTGGCGAAATGTGTACGGCTCTAAAGTTGTCAGAGTGGCTACAAGAAAAGTGTTTCTACAGCATAAAATAATTTTTAGAACATAAAAATATTTGATAGAAAACTAGTTGAGGATTTATTGTAAATTAGTCAAGGACATTTGTATGTAATAATAATGCGATAATAATATGTACTAACAATTGAAACTGGATAATAATTGTGATATTAATTTTTTTATTTTATTCTAATAATTGTGATAATTTAATTTTGAATAATTTGCACGTTTGCTTGCAGGCAGAATACAATGACTTTAAGGCTGTAACATTTTCCTTTGTAAACCATGTATTTACATGCAAATAAACAATTTGAATTTGAGAAATATAGAAATACCTACTTACCACTCAAAATATAATTGATGGAAACGTATTTATACAAAATAAACTACGGACTACTTTTTCAGGATATTAGGTCCAATCGACGTGCGTAGGTTTGCCACATTGGCCTACATGGGACGTAAGTAAGTAAAATATTTATTCAATAATCTTAGTCAACTGTATATGTTGATACATATTTATAGTATTTTATATATACTTGTAGTATATAGTCTTAGTATCCAATTATCATTTTCAGATATACACCTAACACTGCTTGTCTCTGTATCACCCAAAGGTTGAGTGGTAGAAAATGATGATGCAGGAATGTATTTGTCTGTACATTTTCTTAGTAAATTAATGCAATACGTAAAGCCAAGCATTTTATGTGACTTGAATTACATGGCAACATTAAAAGTGTACTTTATCCAAAAGTCAAAAGAAAGGAAAAGGAAGCCATGATTATTTATTGTCGATATAATCATCAATAATGTAGTCAATTGAGTTCTCAATAATAACGATTTTTTTGCTAGACTTAGATAGCCCTTAAGCTTGATTTGATAAAACTTAGTAAATTATTTCATCTGCATCTATCACGGTGACATACGCAGACGCTTAATAATTGTAACAAAAAAAATCTTGCCGGTATTATTTACTAAATGATCCAAAAATCTTGTGACAAGGAGGACTTAGGATGCAAGAGCGACTGAAGCGAGTTTGGGACATTGGGCACCCCGGCTCGGACAGGTCAGGTTCGAAGGGGTGGCGGGGTCTAGAAAGCAAGCGAAGCGAGCAAACTAAGACCCCACTGTCCCCTTCGTGTTAAGTTACTTTAGTCACTTACTTCAGTGCTGAGTTACTTTACTTTAGTCAGCTTGTGATGTTCCAACTGCTAGGACACAGGCCTCTTTACTGAGAGGGAGTGGATATAACCTAACTGTTGAAATATGGCAATGTAACTACCTATATTATAGTGGTGGCAACACTGTAAAAATATTTGTATGACATAGACTAAGAAGAAGTTGATCTGTTACTGAATGTGTTAAGTTTAAGTTGGAATTAAAATAACTAGTAATTAAAAGCCTGGTTCATATTTATTTGATCAGGTTATGGGCCCAGGCACATAATCCTACATAGAAACATAAAGTCTAGAGAAAGTTCGTATTCGTGAGAAAAATATCCGCGTGCCAAGGTGCCGCAAAAGTGAGGTTAAGCCTGCTCAACAACGTTGAGTTAATACTTGTTTTACTAGAAAAGCAAGGCAGGTCTGCGAAATGGAACTAAATCTGAACTCAAATAACAGCATGGTGAAGCTGGAAGGAGCCAGTAACTGGAACATTTGGAAGTTCCAAACTACAGTTTTATTACGAGGTCAAAACTGGTTAGACATAGTAGAGGGCAAGAATTTAAAACCTGAAGAAAATACTGCACGAACCGCTTGGGAAACGAAAGACGCGAAGGCACAAACATTGTTGGTCACGAGAATGACAGAAAATGTCATGTTACATATCATTTCATGTTCAACATCGGCTGAAATGTGGAGAAAACTCCAGAGTGTTTACGAACAAAAAACCGAAACAAATGTTCATATCATACAGCAGCGTTTCTTTCAATACAGATATGAAACAGGTGTCGAAATGTCTACGTTTTTATCTAAAATACAGGAGATGCAAAATCAACTAAAACAGATGAATGAAGAGATATCCGATAAGTTTGTAATAACAAAGGTATTAATGTCATTACCAGACGAGTATAAACACTTTGTGTCGGCTTGGGAGTCAGCTCCAGATGATAAACAAACGATTGACAATTTAGTGGCAAGATTACTTGTGGAAGAAGAACGGCTGAAGGAAAAGAGAAACCAAGACGCTCCCTCCTCAACCGCTTTTGTTGCGAAGGACAAGAAGAATATCAAGTGCTTCAATTGTAATAAACTTGGGCATTTTCGTAGCGAGTGCAAAAATAACAACGTCAACAACAATAAAAGTGAAGGACAGAATAACAAGTGTTTCTATTGTGGCAAGGCTGGACATCCTAAGGCAAAGTGTTGGTTTAGGAAAAACAAGGAACATAAGAAAAGCAACGCCTTTGTGGTGTCAAATGCCATGGAGACACATCAAAAATCTCTGTGGCTAGTAGATTCTGGTGCCACTGAACACATGTGCTGTGATCGTAATCTGTTTTCATCATTTACCAGCACTACCACGCAGAGATCAGTGATCGTTGGTAATGGTGCGGCAATTAGTGTGCTTGGATATGGACAGATGGAGGTAGAAGTGTCCAACGGGAGTGACTGGATTGAAACAACCATAGGCAAGGTATTGTTTGTTCCAGAATTAAAAACAAACTTATTCTCTGTGAACTGTGCATCGGATAAAGGTTATGTCATGTTGACAAATGACAGTTCATGTAAATTCTATAAAAACAACAGTGTTTGCGCAATTGCAAAACGTGTTGGAAGTTCATATTATTTAGAATTTCGGTATAAAGACAAAGTGGCTAGTGTAGCCAAAACAGTAAACAATACATTGGAGGAGTGGCACGAAAAGTTAGCACATCAAAACCATGATTATGTGAAGAAAGTGCTCTTGAAAAATAATATTGATGTGAAACAAACTTCAATTTCAAAGTGTGAAAGTTGTTTAAGAGGAAAGATGCATCGCTTACCATTCGGTAAAAGCGATAGTGTTAGTAGCAAAACATGTGAGTTAATCCATGCGGATACATGTGGACCTATGGAGGTAACGTCAGTCGGCGGTTCAAAGTACTTTGTAATATTGAAAGATGATTTCTCCAGTTATAGATCTGTGTATTTTGTAAAGAATAAATACGAAATAAAGAACAAAATTGAAGATTTTATAAACAAAGCTGAAAATATGACAGGAAATAAAGTCAAAGTATTTAGAAGCGATAACGGACTAGAATTTATAAATAAAGATGTCAAGGAAATATTCTCAAAACATGGCATATTACATCAAACAAGTGTCCCATACACTCCGGAGCAAAATGGCAAAGCGGAGAGGGAAAATCGAACACTTGTTGAAGCTGCGAGGACTATGTTGAGTGCATGCGAAAAATTGCCTAAAACATTGTGGGCTGAAGCTATAAATACAGCAGCATTCGTTTTAAATAGGACGGGTAAAAGTAAAGACGGAGAAAAATCACCATATGAGGTATGGTCTGGAAAACACTTTGACATTCATCAGTTAAAATCATTTGGAACCCCAGTTTATTCACATATTCCGAAAGAGAAGAGGAGGAAGTGGGATAGCAAGGGAGAAAAAGGAATGATGGTTGGATATGGAGAAACAGTGAAGGGCTTTAGAGTATATTTCCCACATAAAAACAATGTAGAAATAAAAAGAGATATAGTTTTCTTAGAAAATGAGCAAAACCATGAGAATGAGCAAAACCAAGAGAATAAATGCGAAGTTATGATTAAATACACAGAAAATAATGAAGATAAAAGTGCATCCAGTGAGTCCCAGAATGAACAAGAAACAGAGTTGCTTAATGAAACTACAGTGATTTCGAACGAGTCTGGAAGTGAATATGAACCATCATATGATGAGAGTAACAGTTCTTTGGAGTCAATAAATATGTCTGAGGTACCTCAAAGGCTGCACAGCAAACGTATAAGGAAACCAACGGTTTTCTATAATTGTCAAAATGTTTATTCTGAAGAGAGGGAACCCATCACCTACAAAGAGGCCATGACGAGAAAAGATGCAGGTGAGTGGAGAAAAGCTATTGACAGAGAGATGAAGACATTAAACGAAAACAATACTTGGGAAATATGTGACGTCCCAGTAAGTGACAAAATTGTCAACAGTAAATGGGTTTTTAAAATAAAAAGAGGTAAGAATGATATTGCACAATATAAAGCTAGGTTAGTGGCAAAAGGGTTTGAACAGGATAGTATGTTGGATATAAATGACCTTTATGCCCCAGTTGCAAAATTGACAACCGTTAGATGTTTTATAGCAATTGCAACCAAACTTAAATTACCCATGTTTCAAATGGATGTGACAGGGGCATTTCTATACGCTGAAATAAATGAAAATGTGTATATTCGTTTACCAGAAGGAGCTTATTTAGATGATAAAAATATTGTGAAGTTAAATAAATCACTTTACGGGCTCAAGAGTTCTCCAAAGTGTTGGAATAATAAATTCAGCTCTGTAATGCTTAAAGAAGGGTTTGTTAAATCAAAATGTGATTCTTGTCTCTATACAAAATGCAATGATAAAGATCAAATATATGTTTTATTATATGTTGATGACCTCTTGGTCTTTGGGACAAATGATAGTGTAATAAAGCAACTGAAAAACATATTAAGTACAGAATTTAAAATGAAGGACCTAGGACTAGTAAAAGATTTTTTGGGTATACATATAAAACAAAACATAGAGACAGGTGTTACTGAACTGAGCCAAAGAAACTATTTAGAAACTGTGCTTAAAAGATTTAAAATGGAAACATGTAAGCCTTGTTCTACACCATTAGACCAGAATTTTAACGGAAAGATATTTGAAAATAATAATACAGTAGATAAAAATATCGAAAAATTATGTCAACAAATTATAGCCTGATGTATGCTGTATCTAGCACTAGACCTGATATTTGTTTTGCTCTCTCTTTATTGAGTAGATACCAAAAATGTGCAAATGACACTTTGCTAGTAGCACTAAAGAGAGTGTTGCGATATGTCAAACATACTCTCGATTATAAATTAATATATAAGTGTGAAGGTGATAACTTAGAGGGATATTGTGATGCAGACTGGGGTGGTGATCTAAAAGATAGAAAATCGACTACAGGTTATTTGTTTAAATTTTCTAATTGTTTAATTTCATGGAGTTCAAAGAAGCAAGTATCAGTAAGCTTATCATCAACAGAATCAGAATATGTCGCAATTAGTGTGGCAGCTAGTGAGGCCTGTTGGTTGATTAATTTATTAAATGATTTTAGAATTAATAATGTATGTCCAGTGCAAATTTATTGTGACAATCAGTCTGCTATATCAGTTGCCTGCACAGACACTGTTAAGCGTTTAAAACACATTGATATTAGATATCATTTTACAAAGGAATTGGTTACAAATAATAAAATACGCTTAAAATATGTTAAAACTACTGAACAGCCAGCAGACATGCTTACAAAGGCCTTAAATAGGGACTTGATAATTCGTTTTTTAGAGAAATGTAACGTAGGTAACTTTGAAAAACTGTAATTTTTTGTTTTTGTTTAAATACTAAGTTTATCTTTTGTTCTTTTCGTTTGTGTATTTACATTGAGAGGGGGTGTTGAAATATGGCAATGTAACTACCTATATTATAGTGGTGGCAACACTGTAAAAATATTTGTATGACATAGACTAAGAAGAAGTTGATCTGTTACTGAATGTGTTAAGTTTAAGTTGGAATTAAAATAACTAGTAATTAAAAGCCTGGTTCATATTTATTTTATCACTAACCACGCGAGCCCAGTGAAGGCTGGCCATGCCCGTTTCCTCATGATGTTTTCCTTCATTGTACTATTTAAAAGCAGTGACTATCTATCAAGTAACTAACACATGACTGGGATCGAAACCTGGGATCTACAATTATGTTGTGTTTTGTCAGTAGGTACTTACTTTTTTACGCCTTTCTCTTCATACGAACTCCTGTAGAATCCGTGTAGATTATCGTTCAACAATCCAGTGTATTTGATGGACAGAATGTACTGTCTTCCCGCTAATAACGGCGACCCTAAAGTTATAATGTGGAAGTTCCTTTGCACATCCTCCAGCTGTCTCAAAATGTATATGTTATATTCGTCATCCTTCTCATGTATTTTAATTTCGTGTATTGTAAGTTCGACACCATGGAAGGTAAGATCTTTCGTTTCTCGATGCACTGCTAGAAATATGGTAACTTCCCCATCAAAAGTGAAGTTCCCTTCATAAATGTATGGCGTTATATTGAGGAAATACTTCTCTGGTTTCACATGACTTGGCAGCCATAGGTTCGTCACATTTGGTACTGAGGAGTGGGTCGTAGTTTCTAAAGGTATAACTGATCTGCTGCTTTCTGTCGTCAACGGTAGCACTAAGAGTTTTGATTGGTCACAATGGCAGAGTTCATATTTCGTGACGTTCGCTAATTGGTCTATCTTTGGGCAGGCTGCGTAGTTGTAGACTAGTAGGGAGGCTGTGACGAGGGCCAGCGCGAAGATCACGAGGATGATTATGGCGAGATACTTGGAGAGGTATACCCCTTTCTTTGTTTTCGTGGAGTAGTCAGCTTGGGTGCCGTCCATTATGTTCAGAGGCTCATGGGCTTGGGTCATAACGTCACCGTTTACTCGACCTGTAACAAACAAGACTGTTTTATTTAAAGCAATAAAATAAAAGTTCATATTTATGATTCACGATAAAAATACATAGTGTGGAAAGTGCGGTTGCAATTTGGATAATTTGGGTTTAGGATATTTACGATGATCAACCAAAGAAAAGTCCCAGAAGTAAACAGACTTTTCATTTACGCATTGTGAGATTTTTAAAATGTGTCTGAGATAGCGAGAACACAGTAATTTCTCTTTCAATGTCATGTTCAAATCTTTATTTTGTATAAATATAAATTATCAGTAATTCCTTATATAAATAAACATACACGCAGAGTATAACGCCTGAACAAAAATGAAACAAAAAAGAACATGCAGTCGAGTGAACCTGTTTTCATATTTTTTCGTTTTTCTGATATTTTCATTCAGAGACTCATCCACAACGCCAGTAATAGCACAAACAAACGCCATGCAAAACAGAAAAAAAAACATTGCAAGCAAAAAGTAATACAAAACTACAAATTAGACTTCATATGGAGCCACAGCCCGCAAACCCCCAGAGCAGCCGCACGCTACTCCCAACGAATGTTTGCGGAGAACGCGGCTAAAAGCAATTTCGACGAAAACAAACTCATCAAAATGTCGGTTTGTTTGTTTCCGAACTAAACCGCTTGTTACCGAGTGTAGTTGTTTACGTAGACTCAAAGGCAGATGATTAGGGAGAGGCATAAACAATTTAACAACGTCTTTTTTAGAGTTAATTGTTGATTAGCAGATCAGACGCAAAAATGGTGTCGTGCTTTCAAAATATTTGGCATATACCTTGTATCTTGGCACAAGTCTCTACAGAATATAATGCATCAATTTGTGAAGCTTTAAGTCGGTTGGATTTAAAACCAAACAGTAATTCAAGGTTAATGTAAAGATATGTTTTCGGAGATTCAATCAGTAAAGATAATATTGTATCTATAACCACCGGATTAGGAACAGCGTTATCGACGTATCTCAGACAGGTCAGTTTAAACCGTTACCCTTGCAGCTAATTTGTCTCCGGTCGTGTCGAATTGCTATTGCACATCGCATAGAGAGTTTTAGGTGAACTCTTTCATCCGTAATGTTTGTGCACTTACAATATTTCCTGTGTCGATGACTAGTCTAGCACGTTAAGCCGTTGAACCCAGCTGTCATTTGTACATCGTTGACAGTCGTTACAGGTAGTCAGTCACCCGAAAGTCTGACAAAAACTTCTACCATAATCGTTTCACCCAGGACTGACTGGGTTGGGGAGGTCTGATAGGTAGTCGCTCCATGTAAAATACTGGTATTCAGCTGCATCCGGTAAGACTGGAAGCCGACCCCAACATACTTAGTTGGAAAATGGCTAGGCAGGTGACGGTGGTGATGACTAGTCTGCTGAAATTTGCAGCCATGACCAAAAACGGACAGGATAATCCTGAGTTACCGAGTTTCATGAACGGTGCTTTTTTATCTATTATCATGGCAGCATTAAAGCTACCTCATGACACGTGGTTGACATTCACGTGATCTCCTTGGTGAACTAAATTATCTTTGCGATGTCAATTGGCTCGCCAAGCTGACAAAGACTTGTCTATTGTTGCGGATCGTACCCAATTTGCAACAGCACTAGGTACACTAGTATTGTATACTACATATGTTTGTAGCGTATACATAGTGTAGAGTGAGTATGAATGAGTTAAGCCTATTTGGCAGTGCATTTTGAACGATCACATCCGAAGCCGACCCAAACCGCGCCAGGCCACCACAGTAGCTAGGACAGATCACACAAAGAAAGATAGAAAGCAAATACATATATGCCACAAGTACATACAATAGATAGTGAGACCACCATACATAAAAGGAAGAAGATGAAAACACTTCCTCCGAATACAACATTGCCATGTGACGCTCCGAGCAAATTGTGTTTTTGTTTTAACAAATGACTGTCTGAATTGTCAACCGCATCATAGTATGTTACTATCGATGAGAAAGCGGGGACACTGTCTCCTTACATATTAGGCCTAGCCTTGTTTAGGAAAGAGGTACCTATTTGGGTACCTGATGCTAAATTTAAGAACTGCAATCTATACACAGTGCAATGTTTGTTCTTGAACTTTGTGGTAATAAATTATTTATGTATTTACTTATAAAAATGTATATACGTAAACACTTCCACCAACTGCCGCAAACCGCCGCCGTCAGCGCAAAAATATTTGCAGTTAAACAACTTCATGAAATCTATTAAACTTTGCAAGTTCAAAACTCTTCCAAAAGTTTGGAGTTGGTAAAAGTTGCAAGTCCACTTGCTTTAACTTTTTAAACGACACAAGTTGCTTGCGGAAATCAAGTTGCCCAATTAAACTTTTTGGTGAACTCAGCGCATTTTAGCCATCGATATAGAAAATGGAAAATTGAAAACTTTTTAAATCCGGTAAGGGAAAAATCTAGAGTGTAGGAAAACTAAAAAAAAACGATGAATTAACTGTGTGAAGGATGATATGGCTTGAAAGGAGGTGAATACTGAGAAGATGAGTAATACAGACGGACGTAAACAGAAGACGTGCTACGCGGAACCCAAATAAATTTAGATAAGGGCAAGATATACAGTATGCTAGGTTAAACGAGGGACATATTGAGGGAGGGTATTCAGTATTCGATTCTCGTCCCAAATAAGTAAAAAACCTATAACGTATATAGAAGAATTTTTAATGTTTTGTTTAGTGCCTAGATATTTTGGACTGTCCTAAGCCAGGTAAGTTTAAAGTATGAAGGGAAAATGGATTATACCTAAGAGTCATTGACCCGCTCACATGTTCTGCGATAGTATTAAATCGCTAGCGCAAGGGTGTATACACGTTGCGAGACATTTGCGAAATTTTGGTATGGTTCTGTCTGTTATTTATCAGTATTTTTTTTTTGTTTATATTTTTATTAGTATCATGTTAGCATGTACTATTGTGGGTTTGAATATTATGTCCCTCGTTTAAACTAACATACTGTAGACTGATGAATGACCTTTGTTTACCCATTGCGATGATAGAAATTGTTTCCATATTGAAGTAACTTAGGAAAGATATTTATTTAGGTCGTCCAATTCGTACCCTGTTGATACTATATTAGCAATGTTGCTAACTTAGTCACGAGGTTAAGATTACAGAAGGTACATTTTTTTAAAACATTCTAATAATGGAGAATGACTATAATATTATGATCAGGTAAACTCGACAAATGGTTGACTTTGCATGATCAAAACTTCATTAATGAGACAAAGAATGATCGTTGAAATTCACCATACAATCTTGCCAACAACGATATGCCGGAGTCTTTGCTTTTAACACTTAATGTAGGTATTTAGTGTTTTTATAATGTTGTTATTTTATTTAGTATCTAGGTAGTCTTATCATCATAAAAACTTTTATGTTTAATGTGGATTGAAAGTGGCGCTGTGTCCCAGCATGCAGCAATGGGAACATTAAAAACTGATTATGTTAGTGTAATCATCATCGACATTAATAAGTTGATTAAATAAAAACGTGCAATAGAGCGCAGTGCTCTCGGCGTCAAGCTGACAAACCACGTACACTACACCACAATGCGCTCCAAAACTCACTCAGATTACTGACTGATTAACGTCAATACTATAAGCTAAAGTGGAACTGGGCTTGCCACGTCTATCGTAGGCACAATGAGCTATAGGCCAAAATAAACACTAAGTGTCGCCATGACACAGCCAGAAGGCGACGCGGCAAACCTCGTAGAAGAAGTTGGGACGAGCTGGACAAAACCAATGCCAAGAGTCCTGGATAGAAATAACTAAAAGTCATGGGGTGGGTTCTATGCCCAGCAGTGGGATAATTAGTAACAGTAATAAAAACGAATGGTTGGATCTTCTGCTCCATATTTGTATACCGACCTAGTAGTATCACTCCTTAACGCATTACAATGTGCCACGAACAGGTGAGGCAGCCTTTATAAACACTAATTTATAAGCTGATGACATAAATTTAATATGTCCAACGTCCTTACGTGCTAAACTTAGTTTAGTATTCAAAGGGCAACGGTTTGTCGTTCACTACATTAAACAGAGTGATCTATTGATGGTCGGAATTGACAAATGTACAACTATTAGACCTCGGAAGCATGAGCACTTTTACAGGAACGGTTTTACACACAATTGGATTTTCAAGTCTAGGTGTTTTTTTAATACTAGATAGGCTAGCGTTTGGCCGCAACTCGCCTGATGTGAAGCGATGACGCGGCCTAGGGTGGAACACGCGCGCCTAGAAGAAACCGATTCAATCAAACTTTGAAGAGATTCCGATTATAATGATCAGGGAACATAGAAGCTGGTAGTGAATTCCACAGATTGGCGGTTCGCACAATAAATGTGGAAGCAAAGCGCTTTGTTGAGGTCCTTCAACCATATACATAAACCTTATAACGTCATCGTTATAAGGTTTATGTATATGGTTGGTAGGTGGATGTATACGCTTTACCGAATCTGATAGAATGGGGATGGGGGAAATTAGATTGACCTGACATTGGGCAATGCATTATTACTAATGCATTGCCCAATGTCCTTTATCAATAACGCGCAGGGGCTCACAGGCAGATTTTGCATTCGTTTCGGAGGTTTGAAAACCAGCATCGTTTTTTTTTTGGATAGTGTTGACGATCGTGTTGCGGAACTAATGTATCACCAAAAACCACACTATTAAATACTTTGAGTTTGACCTTTTCAGGGTCCATAATGATCTCATTAATATTAAGTACTAGCTTATGCCCCCGGCATTGCCCGCGTTTTGTTCGGTAATTGTCCCACAAGATCGTACTACCGGGATGAAAAGTATCCTACCTATGTGCTCTTCAGACCATTATCAACCCCTGTGCCAAATTTCATTCAGATCCATTCGTTTTTCAGTCAAAGAGTAACAAACATCGATCCCATTTATAATAATTAGTAGGACTGCAATTAATTACTTTGTATTGAGAACTTGAAACTTGTTTCACGGTAGGTAAAAGAAATACATAGCACAAAAATAATTTTTAAAGTTAAGTCGTGCTTGCCGAGGTTGGTCCGTGGATGGGTGGCCATAATTACGTACCGAGTTTCCTCCGTGTCTCGGAAGCAAGTTAAGCCGTTGATCCCGGCTATCATTTGTAGATCTTTGACAGTCGTCACGAGTAGTCAGAAGCCAAAAGTCTGACATCCAGTTTTACCAAGAGGTATCGTATTACACAGTTACTGGGTTGTGAAGGTCAGATAGGCAGTCGCTTAATGTAAAACACTGGTACTCAGCTGCATCCGGTTAGACTGGAAGCCGACCCCAAGATAGTTCGGGAAAAGGCTAGGCAGATGATGACACGATATTCGTCCATTACGATGTAGATAAAAAATTCCCCATTTCATAAAGAGCCTTAGTGGAAAGCGATGACATCATGTCATGTTCTTCTAGATTAAGATAGAACACGTCGAGTGAACACGATCGTTCCATGAAGAGCTCTTCTAGATCTTACATAGATCGAAAGACAGAAATAATACAAACTGTTATATATATCTACTAACTATTGCAAGGATGAGTTTAAAATTGAAACGGTACGCATAAGACCACAAAAGAATAAATGCATCAGAAGATTTGTAGTACCCACTTCCACTAATTATTATGGACAAAGATGTAGAAAATGCTTAGTGCCAACAATTTTTAATGACATACCTTCCGACTAAAGGCGGAAATACACTTACGTGTCGTGGCGTGTCGTGACGGGCCAGAAGCAAATCGGTTTCATACATTTAATATGGTTAGGGACATATTTGCATGGCGTGTCGTGTCGCAACGATGTATGAAACCGAATGCTTCTGGCGCGACACGACACGTAATTGTGTTTCCGCCTTAAGAAAATAGCTGTACCACGAAAAAGTCTTTTTTAAAAATAAAATGGAGAAGTGAATTCTTTTTGGCACCTTTTGTCAAAACCTCATGACTAGAGATGTGTAGATTCCATTTATAAGTATTTATTGTTGTTTGGGTATATTATTGTGTTATTTATGACACACTAGCTCATGTTTACGGCTTCACCGTTGTAAATTGAAATGCTGTCATGCAACTAAAATGTTATCAGCATTACGTTATGGTCAGCCTTTGTTAAAAATACTGACCATAACGTAATGCTGTAAAAAAGTGTATTAAGTTGTAGGTAAAAGTATTCTTGTTATTAATGGAAAAGTACTGAGAAGTGGTTACATTAAAATATAAAATTGTATATGGGAGCTACATCTGCCAACAAACTGTTTTACAGTTTGGCAGAAGTAATTTATTGTGTAACACGGATATAATAACGAATAAACGCTTTTTTTTTTTTTGTTCATATATACCTACGGTACATCGGTATTTTAAACTTCGGATTTCAGTAATACAGTCTTTGTTAACAACTAGGTGCAAAGGAATATTTTGGCACATTTACCGTCATAACATTACGCTTGTACCTCCCCAAAGAGTTAGGCAGGTGCATACTTTACCTACATTATTATTTACAGGAGAAGCCTATTGCCATCAACTGAGCACAAATACAAAATAGTTACAGGATGTTACTTAGAAATTCGCGATGGAAAATTCCAAGTTTACTTTGCTTGACCTGGCAATCTACCCCAGGTCTAACCCTACGACAACCCAACCAACACAATAATAAAAGACATATACAGAGTGGCAAAAAACAGCTGTTTGTTACAAAAGTGACCTACACGACCAAAATGTATGAAACGGCTGTTTTATTTTGGATAGTAATAAAAGCTCCGACAAAAAAGAAGAATTGACCTTACTCAAAATTTAAATCTTAACTTTCCGAATACTTTTGTCCGAATAAAATGACGAAACGACCGACTGAGATACTGAAATCTTCGAAAAATAAACATGACTGTTTATTGCTATCATACATACTTTTCTACCAACATAAATTACGTTCTACTGAAAACTATGCGTTGTAATTTTTATCTTTACTTGCCTACTATTAATTCCTAAAATACCTTTCATATTTCATAGACTTTGGTGCTATTTTAACTGTAACATTATATTGAAAATATTATTTTCAATTACTAATGAAAAATTTAAATGTTTAGAATAAAGTCCTAAATACGTGGTAATCATCTGATACACAATAACTCACACAAAACTACTCATTACAAAGTTGGATAAACACTACAATACACTACTGATGGATAACTGAATAGATAATCTCTGTTGACCAAGCTTGTGTTATAAATAAATTTAAATCTATGCAGTTTACAAAACGGATTTCGTATTTAAATCCTGCTATTTGCAACCTTAAATCCACCGAATAAATAATGGGATCAGGGTTTCTCACCCCTCTTTCTCTTAAACTTTGACACTTCATAAATCATTTCAACGGTTACAAAACAACCAAAAGCCGGTATTTCTGGTTTTCATTCACTTGTAAATGTATAAATATGAAAATGACACGTCATGACTTTTGAAGATATTATAAAATAATGATTCGTATGTCACAAACACTAAAGCCGTAATTAATTAACGGCTGCAGGAGTATGTCATGGCGGTCATAAAAATGTATTGTCACCAGAAGCAGAGGTGTGTGCTTTCAGATTAATCTGTTGTGAAGAACTGGTTTGAAATTCAAATGCAAGATTTGACCAATACATAGCAACTATCTAACAAGGCAAATTAAAAAAAAAGCTTATAAAAAAAAAACCAAAAGAATATCGAATCATATAACTGGCACCATACTAATAAATGCTGGCACAATGAAACTCATAGACACATAACAAAAAAAAAAGGTTTTCATACATCAACGAGATAATAAAGGGGGACTCATACTAGCAACACTGAGCGGCTGTAAAATGAAGAAGCGGCTCAATCGAGCGCCCTCATTCCGAGCGACACACAATCAACATTGTTCGGGCTCTGATTGAAATCTGTACAAGTAATCAGTATAAACTTGTAGTGGGGTACAAGTGAGAAGGTGAAGCAGTTTTTGAAGAATTAAATGGTTTCAGTAAGACCAACGACATGACAACATGAAATGTTTTTCAATTGTCAAACATGTAGATGAATTTGACGATTTTTAAACAGATTGAGACTATAGAATTTAAAGTTCTAAGTCAATTTGAAAATTACGGGAGTTGGTTTTTCGAGTGTAGTCATGTCACGGCAATGAATATACATAAAGCCTAATATGTAGACTTAACATACATTACCTACCCAATACTAAAGACTCATTTGGCTTAGCACTTATTATCAATCTCAAAGGTTACGACCAAATCCAAAGTAACTGTCAAAGTCAAACCATTTATTTAAATAAGCCCATGGAAAGGCACTTTTAAATGTTATTTTTTACAAATAAATAGAATTTTTCCCTTAAAATGAAAACGTGAAGGTTGATGGCGTTTGTTACTTTAGAATTTTAGATGCTACTTTATTTAAATTTCATGCAAAGATCACGTAACAGAAACTATTCTTTACAAAAATATTTCTTCCTTGACATGTCAATTCAAAATCGCTCTCTGCGTATACCATACACCACACCCAAGATAACCCTACCGCAGTCGCATAGATGCAACTTAATACCGTTGTGATGAAACTAACAGATCCCAGGATTGTACCAACGGGTTAAAGTTTAACTGAAACTTTTAACTCAACGAGTTTTAACTGACGTAATATTTGTATTAATTAAAGTTAGTCGAATAACGTTGGGGGTACGGGATTTTTGAAGAGTTGTTTGATAGGAATGTTTATCTTTAGCCACCCGATTTAATATTGAAATTGGACTTGAACATTATGATCCGGATTTATGATTACCAGAGGTCGGTTTGGTACGATTCGGTTTTCTGGATTTTTGGTTTAAGAGTATGGATGATTTTTAACGACGATCTTACATAATAGGCTTGCTCTTAGCGGCCCACCATCTAATTGAGAAAGAATTGACAGAAACCGTCAGGTCAGATCAAGGTTGTTGATTAAAATACGAACGAAGACGCTGTTGCTCATCGTCCATTATGTCCACCCCTTGACAAATAATCCCTTAGTTACCCCCAACCTAATAAATCCAGTACAAATGCACAGTTGCCAACAAGGCAACAACACAAAATATTCCAAGCATTTTCTATGTCAATTTGTTGGTGATCCATCAGTTGTGACATATTGATGGTATTGGGAAAAGAAAATCTATGTGTGGCCTAGCTTACCTACATACAGCACGGTGCAAACATACGTTTACTATCCTAAACATTTCTTACAATACCAAAGTTATAATACACACCAGCTGCATAAAGCCATCTAGCATTCTGTTAAATACACTTTTTTCGTTTCAAACCGTGAACACAGCACGCGGGGGTATTCCCGTTTGAGCACCTATTTTTAGGGCACCTACGAGATATCGGGTACTATATATTCGGTGCTCAATGCATTGGTGCCCAGAACATAGGTGCTCTACGTGCTCAAACGGGAATACTCCAGCACGCGAGTACCTATAACAGAGGCGAACTCAGTTGTTTCTGAAGTACCTACTGAAATCATTGCAGTTTTCCGTGTGAATTCGCACTACACACTGTGAGGTTTAAATTATACAGGATGGAAGAGACACCGACGCGAAAACGGTTAAGTACCACGTATTCAGTATTCAACCCCCCCCCCCCCCCCCCCGTGCATAGAAATATCATCCTGTATTAGATCAATATTGGTTGCTTGCCCCAAATGTTTCCTACTTTAATACTCGGTACACATTAGTGCAGTAGAATTACAATCTTAGTGATCTAATCCAGTAATGGACTGGGATGGCGATTGTCTGCATTATTCCAGTCTTTTCAAAATGATTACGACTAAAAACAACCTATCGGTAAGAAACAACAACCTGTCAATGTACTGGAATGTTTATCTACACGATTCCAGTTGCAGTGAAATGAAGTAAATACTAGACTGAAAATCTCGTAGAATAGATTATTCCAGGTTGCAATCCAGCGCTAGTTTAGATCACTGGACATAACGCCTCGTGTAGGACTTCCGGCGAAGCAACAATGATTGGCAATATTGAGTCAAACAATACGCGTTCGCTCCGGTTGTGTCTTTTGCGTAAGTACCATTGCGTTGGAGTTAGCTCTGAGCAACTTCTTTCATTCGGTATCACCGCTGTTACAACACGTGTTGTCAAATTGTAATATATCTACATTCTGGTTTCCAACTGCAATTCGGTCACTGACTAGAAAGTTCGAGAAAGTTCTGGAGCTTTCTGGAACTTTCTAGAAGGATTGGTTCCACTATGGAGCTATCTAGAAGGTTCAGGAAAGTTGTAGAACTTTCTCGAAGATGGGTCGGCTGTCTTATTTCGACTACGAAACGAAGCGATTGAAGTGAACTACTAATGCGATATCTAAGTGTGTGTATTTAAGTGTTTAGTGTTGAATAAAGCTTTTTAGTGTATTATAATAATTGGTAGTGTGTTAATTTATACTATACCCAGCTCGTAACAGTATTTTATTCATTTTCATATTCATTTAATTGCGTTCCACAATGTTAAAGGTGTTATAAAAGGCTTAAAGCTAAGACCAATGTAATGGACCCTGTTAGGGCACAGCAATATAAGTATAATTAATATAATTATAGTTATGAGTGACATTATTACTTATTACAAATCATGAACTATAAAATTATAGTACTACAATATTAACACTATAAACCAACACAACAAAATAAAAAAAAAAACATTAAAATATTAATTATTAAGAACTATAGTATTATATTATAGTAGGTATTTTTTTTTATAATTAATGAGATCAATCTAAGTTTCTTAGGTATATCATTATCTTAAATTATTTCCTTGATTCAGAACATATTTTCTCTAGGCAGGTTATTAATTATTAAAAGTGGATATATATTTTATCAATGATAACGATGAAGGGAAACTCAAAAATGTATGGAACTAATATAAGCTACGAAAAAGGTCTTTATACAATGTATCAAGTCGAAAGATGTTGTAGAAATATGAAACGCCTTGGAAGCTATTGCCGCTTGTCTACGCCCCCCTCTAATACTGTACCTGATCTGACGGTTAAGCTACTGATACCGAATGTGCCGACCGGTCCGGACTCTGGACACTGGACTTTGAGAAAGGATGAAAATCAAACCCGGACTAGACCTAGTCAGTAGAGAGTAGAGTAGTGCCATCAACATCGTGCATCGTGCATCGACGTGATTTGGAGGAGGATGGAACTACATTTGTTACCAATCCCCAATTTGGACTACCGGATCGAAGACCGGACTTTGGCAGATAATGTTCGACCGGTGCGGACCGGTTTGACAGCACCTTAATTGTCAGGTTAGTTCCGGTGACAGATCATAATGTCAGGTCAAGTCGGGTGTCCGGACCGATCGGTTTGACAGCACCATAACTGTCAGGTCTGTTTGACACCGGACTTTGACAAATTTACTGAAATATGTGTCAAAGTGTGGTGCAGCTAGTCCGGAGTCCGGGTTCGGTAAACGAGTCGTTATTTAGTCAGAAACCCGAGTACTTGACGACTAATTTAGTCCTAGGCATGATTAAAGGCTTTCAAATTAACAGTCAACACATTACAAAGCACCACTGTGATCTAATAGAGATTCCTTGTCTTTGTCTACTACGTTCCTTTCGCATCAATCTTGTTGCTAATCCTAGCACACTGCACGAGATATCTGTAACTGCGCAAACACACTGTGTACACATGGTGAAAGAGTTAGGTATGCGGCAAGCCATAGCATCACTTTTTAATAATAATAAACATTTTATTATCAGGCACCCAAGGCCCATAGATAAAATACACAAAATAATGTTACACAACAAAAACTATACAACTTCGCTTTTTGCCAGAAAAATTTCGGCTCACGAATCTATTAATACTTTTGCATTTTTCTGGAGAAGGCATTTATTCACAAAAGGAAAAGATCAAATCAATCCGGGGCTAACAATGACTAAAACCACTATTACCAACTGCTTAACAACTTTTAATTTCGAAACAGATTAAATTCTTTCAAGCTTTCAAAAAGAACCACCCTAATACACGCCATGCTTTTCTATCTTGCGAATGGGCAATTAGAATTAATTATATTTCCTTTGTCCTAAAATTTGACGTTCAAGTGTATTTTAATGACATAATTAAATGATTTTTGTGACTTATCGCATTCCGAAGAATTTTAAAGAAATTTGGAACACATTTGCTTCACCCTTTGTTTAAAAAAAATTTATGTTCTACAATCAAAACAAAGTTTTTACTGTTGGCATTAATTTACACATAATCTGCCAAGCCTTTTCCCAAACTTTGTTGGGGTCGGCTTCCAGTCTAACTGGATGCAGCTGAATACCATTATTTTATATGGAGAGACTGCCTATATTACCTCAACACACACATTCTGTAAAAGCATACAAAAGTTATCTCGCACACCTATCCTATTTGCTCACAGTACTAGGTAATCTTCAGAAGCACGTACGAGCTTTCCCCTCTGAAAACTTAATGAGCATGTGCCTGTGCGCCTTTGTACAATCTAAAGCTTGAATGGGCACAGCCTGAATTTACTGTAGAAAGCGAGCTTCTGCGTCAAAGGAAGCTGGCCTAGAAAGCTTGGAAATGTGTGTTTGCTTTGGTCAAAGGAATGGCACATGAACTCGGGTAGTGAAGGCTTTTCATATAGTTTTTGGTATTAATTATAGTGTCTGTAGATTTTGGATGGTTTCCAAATAAAGAAAGTGGACAGAACGTATTTAATTTGGGTTGGCTAACTTGTTTCAAACTCCAACGAAGTTTGTGACGATTTGAAAAGTACTTTTGTTCCTATTTTTGACAAGACATCACACATGCTGTCTCTACAGGGTTAGACAAAGGTGTACCTTATGTAGGTTTACTATTATGTACACCTTTGTCTTATATCTATTTTGAGGAGAGAATGGTTACGAAAATTGATTCTCCACCTAGTATAATTTTCTAATGTTGATTTGTACTAGGTTATTGCTATCAGCTTATCGTCTACCCGACCCCGGCTTGACCTGGGTTTCAACATACCTCTACCCACTCTACAAGGTGTTGTTTTGCATCCTCGTCAAATTCAAGGAGGTAACTATGCAAATGATTCTCGACCCGAATCAATAATAAAATGGGTAGGTTATTTTTTTCTTATTTACGGAAATCGTTAAGTGTGAACCATCTGTGTTTTCACACGCGGCCCACCTGATTCTCACTCTATAACCCCGCTTTCACACATACAAACAATCTCAAACGTTTATTTTATAATTTCTTATTCCTTTAACATTGTTAAGGGGGTTATTCTGAAATACTGACAAATTTAAACAACAAAAAAACCAACGTGTATTAATAATTAACTACGTACCTACCGTAATTTGATTTGATAATTGATGTCTTTTGTGACAACCTCCAAAATTTTGACGAGGATGCAAAACAACACCTTGTATAGTAAGTAAGTGAAAAAAATCTTATCAAGTCGAACAAAAACCAGCTTAATTAAATTTAATACTCGAATAGCAACGAAGTTCTAGACCCCTTGAAAATAGCTCTGCCTTTTGCCTGAAAGGAACATTTCATATTCCCGCTTGCTAAGCTTTTATTTTAATTAATTCTTCCTTTTTATGGCACGCGCTGGGAATTATTTCCGTTGCCAGGATATTAAGAAAAAACGACGAATACATACATAGACAGTTTTTTAATTAAATTCTTAGATTGGTTTTTTCTTTCATATTGAATAAAATACCCGGTGGGAATGAAAAGATAGAATTATTTGTTTATTCAGTAACATATTTCTCTTGGAAATTGTCGGTTGTATGAGAAAGCTTGAACTATGGGAATTTATTATCAATGAATCAATCTTTGAAATACAAACAAACGAAGAGCGTATCCCATATACAGGACTCATAAGTACGTTACCATTTTAGAGGTAAATGAGGAACGGGTGGGTCCGTTGATGGATGGCCACCAACGGTTAAGCCAGCTGTCATTTGTAGATTTTTGACAGTCGTTACAAGTCAGTCAGTTGCCCGAAAGTCTGACAGCCAATCTTATCCAGTTTTAAGTTGTGGAGGTAAGATAGGTAGTCGCTCCATGTAAAATACTGATACTCAGCTGCATCCGGTTAGACTGGAAGCTGACACCAACATAGTTGGACAAAGGCTAAGCAGATGATGATAATAAGGAACAGTGTGTGTAGATCCTCATCCCCATAAAAAAGTGAGAATCCTCCGACAAGACGAGGTTAATGTCTGGTGGACTACTGCCCGACGATTATTGTCGGGTATACAAGGTGTTGTTTTGCTTGCTCGCCAAAATTTAGTAGGTTGTCACAAAAAACTTAAATAATCAATTTAAATGATAGTACCCAGTTAATTATTTAAAACTCAGCTTTTTTTCGTTGTTTAATTTTGTCAGTGTTTCAGAATAACCTCTTTAACGTGGTTTAGGGAATAAGAATTTATGGAATAAACGTTTGAGGTTGTTTGTATGTGTGAAAGCGCGTTTATACGGCGAGGATCAGATGGGTCGCGTTTAAAACACGGGTGGTTCCGGTGGTTACCGGTTTCCGTAAATAAGACAAAAATTAAAAATTAATTACACATTTTATTATTAATGCGGGTCGAGTATCATTAGCATAGATACCTCATTGAATTTGACGAGGATGCAAAACAAGCTTGTATTATGGCTAAGCCTAACAAACGTTAAAGGACAGAGTAGGTCGCATATGGCGGCATAAATAGCACACCATTATCATCTTGTATAACAGATAAGCATAACAATGATCAAAGGAAAATTACAAGAAAGATCCCACTACCAATATTTTCATAATACACCTAACGTCCCCAAGACCAAGGCTAACACAATCGTCACCACAATATCCCATGACATTAAACCTCGTGATTAAATCAAAGATATGATCTATATAAACATCAACTCAGTCAGCTCTCAGCAACATGTAATGTATGGGAAAAGAAAATATTGAAACAGTACTAACAAGTCCAGTATTTGATTATTCAAGTGACACAATATAAGTTATGTGTTAGGACTAGTTCTGATCGGTGTGAAACACGTTGGATAAATGTTTAACATAAGAGTCATGGACATAATTTATGTAATGTAGGTAGTGCCAGCAGCGTCTTGTTCACAATTTCCTGCGTTTTGTCGTTTGTTTTCGGTTTTATCCGTTTCAAATAACCCACTCTTTCAATCAACCCTTATTTAGATACTTACTAGCTGCTGACCGCGACTCGTGGGTTTTTTTTTCAGTATGAATAATTGTGATGTTGGCCTGATTCTCAGACCTACCCGATATGCACACAAAATTTCATACAAATCGGTTCAGCCGTTTCGGAGGAGTATGGTTACTAACATAGTGACACGAGAATTTTATAAATAAGATAATAAAGCAACTCTGTCTGTCTGCCTGGCTACTACCATCATTTATTTATTATAGATTTACCTACAGCTTCTATGTACAACATTATCTTAAGAAAGAAGGCTTTATCTGGCCTGGACTTTCATAGCCGCCGATTACTGGTCAACCAGCATTCACAAAAAATAAGTGCTAACATAACAAACTGTGGGCACGCAAAGCTCAGGATTGATGCCCTGAAACAGTGACACGGGGTCGCGGCAGACCATGAAGGAGATGGCAAGACTAACTGAATGTTTTCCTTGAGAATTGGAAAGAAGCAGCACAGCATCGTGACTGTTGTGTGTGTGTGAGGGAGGCCTTTGCCCACAGCTGGGACGATACAGGCTAGCTATAAAAACATAACAAAAATTAAATTCCTGAAATTATGAGTTTTATTCAGCTTGATAGACATAAAATTATCGAAAAAGAAAACAATATTGCTGTTATTTTCTTAGCACTAATTGTGAAAACTTAAATTTAAGAAATATAGGTATCATCATCATCAGCGGCCTTGTGCGCAGGGCCAGATTAACCATGTCAGGGCCCCTAGGCAATGCAATTTTCGAGGCCCCTTTTCAGCCGTCATCCCGCAATCATGGCGCTTGCAATAGCGTCGAAATATCGCTAGCTCACAATCACTGAAAATCCGTGAAAGCTTCGTAGCCGTCGACAGCTTTTGAGCCGGGGAGGGGGTGGAGCAGACGGGTGCAAATAAAACGGATTTCTGAGGGTGATGCGAACCTAGAAACAAACACTAATACTTGCATCTACTGAGGTTATATTTCAACTTACTTTCACAAACATACCTATAAACTATTTATTAACTATCTAAGCTAAAACAGTTAAGGCTCAGGAACCTTTGCTTACCGAGTAATATATTTTTTGCTCCAGTGTATCGTCTAATGACAAATTGCCATAATTAGGTACTACGTTTCAAAGACAGGTTAGGCTATAATTTGCTGTTTGTTAGATCTTTGAGAGTCGTTACAAGTAGTCAGAAGCAAAAAGTCTGACATCCAGTCTTACCAAGGGGTATCGTATTACCCAATTACTGGGTTGTGGAGGTCAGATAGGCAGCCACTTCATGTACAATACTGGTACTCAGCTGCATCCGGTTAGACTGGAAGCCGACCCCAAGATAGTTTGGGAAAAGGCTAGGCAGATAATGATGAATTTGCTGTTATTAAGAGACAGCGACTGCCCCTTTGGTCTTGTAGTCGCACTGCTGATCAAGAGGTTTGATTCACGGGTCAGGCACAGTATTATTGGGTTTTTCCTTCAGGAAGTTGATGGCAATAGGCTTGCCCCCTTTTACATGGGACCATGACTATGACCATGGGACTTAAACATAACTGACAAAATCTGGGTGTACCTACTACTAGGTACACCCCTGCCTAACCCTTCAGGAGTTACAGGCGTGATTTTAACTGTCCCTTTCATAGAAATACATAAAATTAATAAAAATATGGAAAACCACAAAAAAGGAAAAAAGAACTTTAAACGCTCATTAACACGATACAATTTCCCAATGCCACATCTTTAGCACACACCTTTATCCAGTTTACCTTCACCGAGAACTAGCAAATTATGGTCAGCCCTAGATTTACTTATTTAATTTCTGTCTAGCTTTTATCACCTAGGCTTTACTAGCGCACTATCTAGGAATATAACATATTATGTGGCCTCATTTTTATTGTACGTTGTTAAGTTAGGTCGTTATGGCACCCTTTAGTTTGTGTTGTTATTGTTAATAGTAATGGGACAAGACATATGCTTTGACACGAATGAGCACAATAAATATGTCGACGATAAGTTGTCTATGAGACAATTTTTTTTTTTGATAGTATTCAAGTTTTGTTTTAATATATTCGGCTTATTGTAGTAATGGCAAGTAGCAAATGAACATATTAAGACAATTCTATTGGAAATTCTATGAAGTGGTTTGTTACCTGAGTTTGTAATAAAATATCAATGGTTACGACTGTTTATTACATTTGACATGCTATTGAAATAAAATAATATAAATAAATTAAACATTATTGCAGACTATACCGTCAGTAGTTTTATTAGTATTTTGGCGTAAGTAACAATGGCGCTTAAGTAACTTGGTTATTATTGTAATTGTGTTCTTTTGTAAGCATTATATTTAAAAAGATTGTAAAATGAACTTGGAAGCCCAGTACTGAACGGCGAGCACTACCATAGTAGAGTAACGCCGATGGGCACTATGACGATCTCGCAAAACAAATTCAATTCCCAGCGTCTTTCATAACAAAACCAGACGCAACATCCGAGCTTATGTAAAATAGCAATCTCGTCAATTGCCGTCCGCTCTCCAGAGAGCCAGACGAACTCATTGAATCGCAAATGAGTAGCGACTAGCTCGCGAGGATGGACGGACAACCTGTGGAGTCTCCATTTGAGGACAGAAACAAGTCTTGATATGCAAAATGAATGAATTTTTACACCTTTTATAGAGGACAGATGAGCTTTTATGATATAGATGACTTTGCAGAGTTATCATCATTAATATCATCAATACATTCCACTAAGTTCAATTAATCCCATTGATTGACATTTTCATGAAATAGCCAAATACTTTACACCCTGTTCCGCTCATCCATAAACTAATGACCCCAAACTGAACTTCAGCGCAGCCCTCGAGCAACATGATGTCATCATCAACATCACTTCCAACATGTGAACAATGTCCTTTGAATTTCGCCGCCAACCCTGGCGTTTTTTCCTGAAGAGGTATTGGTAACTACTTTTGCGATCTTTGAATTCAGATGTATCGTATGAATCAAACTCGTTCGGGAAAATATGTTGTGCTCGTTTGGCTGCCTGAAATCGATATCGAGTAAACTAGATCATACTCAGTCAGGACAAAATGTAAACAGGTTGTCTACATTTCGTCGCTATCCCTTTCACCTTGAATTAGTACCAGATTTAAATAGCGATACACTATTACACCCAGATAATAATATACTAATAATATTAAAATTTATTTCGTAATCAACAGGTTTTTACAGATAACATTGTAGAGGCCTTCTTTTAAGTATGGAGATACCTGTACCAGAAGACCTCCCTCTTCCATACTTATATGCAAACACATTATTACAAAGCCTGTTAATAACAGAATTAAAAACAAAGAAGGTAGGTAAAATATCAAAAACTTAAGACTAGAGAATTTAAAATTGTGTGTGTGTGTGTTTGTGTGAGTGCATGTGTGTGTGTGTGTGTGTGTGTGTGAGAGAGAGAGAGAAAAGGGGATCCAAAAGCATATTATGCGTTTGTAGTATCTAGTATAGTTTGTAGTATTTAGTCGACGTTAACGTTAACAGATACTCGAATCGAATATACCTAGTACACACATTTCATTAAGCTCCGACCTTATCCAATGAATTCCAATGAGTCACTCACCACACTGGCTTCTTTATAAACACACGCACAAATAACGTAAGAAAAACATCCGACCAATAAAAGAAGAAAACATATCCAATTGATTGATTTATTTTAAACATGGCTACGGAACTTCCTTTTCGTCGATACTAAAAATGTTTAGGTACTGATAAAAAAGAGTTATTAAAACTAAATATAAATAAATATTTGACCTTGTGGTTCCATTGCTAATTTTATCTGTATGGATTTATAATCAAAACGTTGAGTATCTAAACAGTTGGCCTAGCAGGCAGCGAACTTTAGTAAATATATTGCAAAAGACTTTTGTTTGGGGAATCATCATCTATAGAGCTTTTTCTCAACCATGTTAGGGCGGCTTCCACACTTAGGGTCAACTCACACCGAAAGAGCGGCGAAGGGCAGCGAAGCGCGGAGTCCCGCGACTTCTCGAGCAAATTCCCGCGGCGCCGCGGGCATCCGCGCGACTCGATCGAGTTTCTCATGCGATAATAAGTATTATAGTAATGAAAATAAAGTTAAAATTTATATGACACTGAAACTGCGCTTCTCTTCGCTGCCCTTCGCCGCTCTTTCGGTGTAAGTTTACCCTTAACCGAATGCAGCTGATTTCCAGTATTTTAGATGTAGCGACTCTGTATTAGACGGCACGGTTGGCGCAGTGGTTGAGCGATCGACTGCTGCGCTGCGTGTCGCGGGTTCGATCCCCGCACGGAACAAATATTTGTATGGCCTACAGATAGTTGTTCCGGGTCTGGCTGTTTGTGTATGTGAGTTCAAATGTTTGTAAACGCACCCACGATACAGGAGAAATTCCTAGTGTGGGGCAATGTTTAAAAAAAAAAAAAAAATTAGTCTCTATCAAATCTTCGCAGCCCAAATATTGTATTGTATTTTTTTTTGGGAAATAGTCATTATTAATTTAAAGTTAAATTAAAAGCAATAATTTGAGTATAGGTTTGGGTGCATGGCATGCTAAGTATTTTTGGTTGTACAAACCAAAATGCTATATAACAGTGTTTGTTGAATGAAAAAATCGAGTTGAAACGAATACATTTTTAATTTATCATAATCCTATCCCAATCTTTTATCATACTATACATGATTAATACAAAAAAAAACGTATACATTAATATATCAAACTAAGTAACCATCTATGTACGAATACAATAGATCACTGATCACAGTCACATTTTCTAAAATGTGCTAAAAAAAAAACAATTTTCTCTTTGCCAAAAAAAGAAAATAACCGTTTTTAACCCCAAGCGGCTATCTATCACTACGAATTGATTTATCGTGAAAGGGCATAGAGTTTTCTTTGGTAAATGAAAGAGCATCAATCGTACTCGAAAAGCCTGCTTTACAAAGGCTTATAAAAGCCGGAAGACAATTGTTTTTGTCAAGAAACTATCAGGAGAAGGCAAAGTTTGTCTTCCTTGTCGAGTATTTAGTACGTAACCTGGGGAGTTACTATGACGCTTAAAACATTATTGTTCCATTCCTATTTCAGAGTGGGAAAGAGACGGAGCTAGATGACCTGTATAGCTCCGTCTCTTTTTCACTCTGGAATAAGAATGGAACAATAATGTTTTAAGACGTCATGGTACGCCACCTGGTGTCAGAGTTTGTATGCCGCCCATGGGCTTAATCTGATTTGGTATAACATGCTGTCGAAAAATATCTGTCAGGATGCTTGTTTCCTCATGATATTTTCCTTCACCGAAACAAGTGATAATTATACAATAGGCACATGAATCGAAAAATCTGAGGTGCGTGTCTTGGGTAAAAGCTCTATACCTATGACTTGAATTGGTCACACCACTTAGCTACCACTGCTTAAAACAAGCAAAATTCGTAAGAATCAAATATACTCTTACTACTCTTATAAACTCTAAAATTTGTGAGGATGGATGGATGGATTTGTTACCCTAGCGCGCAAAAACTACTGAACGGATTTGGTTGAATTTGGGGTGTAGATAGTTTATAACCTATATCAACACATAAGTAATACCAACAGCATTGAAGAGGTGATAGTGGATTAGCCAGATTGCTCTTTCCTGGATCACTAGACTCATATGCACAGCTGCAAATCTGCTGCAGCGGATTCTTATGCGACTTCCAACAAGTTTAACGTTCTAATGGAGGGGGAATATTTTCTATTACCCACTAAGAGATGGCGCTATTACAAGTTTTGTGACTACGTAATTCTACTAGGTACGCAAGATGGCGTGCAAACAGTCATGCATTCGACTCTTCGGTGTGACCAGCCTTCGCTCAATTTCCATGAGTAGAATAAGAATAAACTTATGTAATAAAAAGTGTACAACAATAAAACAATAAAATATTATTTAGAAGCTCAATAAAATAACGAGAGTGAATGCGTGACATTCGAACGCATGCGTGTAGTATTACGAAGTTTCACTTCTTCCGCGCGGAGAGACTCCAAGCACATTTTTTTAAAATTAAATTTATGCACAAGAAATAAACATAAGTAATATAAAAATAAATTAAAATCACTACACAAAGGCGGACTTAATGCCTTGGGCATTTTCTACCAGTCCACCTTAGGCTGATCCAGAAAGAAAACATAGTAGATGCAGCAAAACAAATGATCAAGAAAATACATACATAATTATAAGTTTTATGAATTAGTTTTATTTCATAAAGTATGTAAAACACCTCTTAACGAAGCCGAAAGCCACTGGTTCTCCCTGTCATTGCGATAATTTTTTTGTTCAACATGTCATGATGGCACCATACCTGGGAACCATCTAGTTACGGAGATATTAGGGGTCAAAATTCCAACTTTTTGACAAGTATTTTTTTAAATACAAGTTTTTAATGTAAGATTATTACTTTAAAACACCTCCACGACCCCCGTACTATTCAATCCGTCCATCAGCACAATGTTTTGAGTGCGTTACATTGAGTTCTACCACAAAACATGATTTTACACCCCCCAAAAAAAAAGTCGTTTCCCAGCAATATTTTTTGCGTAAAGTTACTTAGTTTCATGTACAGAATGCTTGGTTGACGGCTTCGTGATGAGGTGATTTACACGGTGTATTATTGTAGAATGAAAAAGTTAGTCTTGTAAGTGTTATTAAAAATATAATCATATATTCAAAAATAAATCAAAGTAATAGGAAATAATTATTATCCCGGTAGTGCGGCGGTCCCGCGGGACCATTATCAAACTCCACGCGGGTGGTGCCGCGGGCATAAGCTAGTATGAAAAATAACATTAGTACTTTTATTCCATCCCCAGCGTGATATTCAAATCAGAACTATTGATCCATGGAGATGTAACAAAGAGAAATATTTTACGCCTGATCCCAAGGGTAACGTGAGTCGCGATCGGCGAAATCAAAACGCAAAATGTATTGTTCCATCTGTTTTTGAAAAGTTCGGTGGACGAGATATTTAATTACTGAAAAAAAAAAAAATATGCATGAAATTTTATTAAGATTATTTTGTTATTTATATTTTGATATATTAATAATATTTTATATATCCTTTGCGTAGTATGTTTTAATTTGTTAGTTTGGTTTGTGTGTTTGTTGTGCTATAGTTTGTTTTAGTATTATATTAATAATATTTTTTAGATATACACCTATCAGTGTTTGTCTCTGCATCACCCAAAGGTTGACTGCTAGAAAGTCCTATGGCATTAAGTCCGCCTCTGTACTTTGTGCCTAAAGTGTTTTTTTATTTTTTTATTTATCGTAATTTTGCTACTTACGAACAGTAGGTTAAGATTATAGTAAGATTTTATGGATCTATGGTCTGAATTAAACAAATTTTAATAATAATATTACACTGACAGCAGGACGAAAGCTTCCTAAATAGTCAAAAATATAAGTAATAAAAACGAGGGACAAAATGAATGGCGTAACTTACCAAAATGAACGTGATACATGATATTAAAAAAAATCACAACGAGCATAACTACACATAGCTGTTGTTTCTGACATTGCAGCTCGTGCTATTATAAAAGTTTTTTTTTTTTTTTTGAGTCTAAACTTAAAGTTCGTCCATCGTTTAATCTAAAATTCGGTACCACCATCATCCATTGCCTGAATTCACCCACTGTAATAGGTCTCTCTTTTCGTGAGCCAATCATAAGTTGCTTATGAATAAACAAAAACCTCCACGCTCCTGTGCCCGGCTCATCCAGATTTTTCCCCTGATGGCAACTAATAAAACGACCGATATTTTTAGGAAATAGGGGATGATCACATTTTTTTGTCCGTCGGGTAGATTATCGAAAAGTATTGGACACGTATTTTTTCTTTTTTCACGTTGTCATAAAATTACGGAGTTATATTGAGTTGAAATGGCGCATGGCGTCACATGTAGGTAATTTTTTTTACCTACTTGTGACGTAGTGAGCCCCCACTCTCCAACTTTAATGAGTTTTAACTAAGTAATTTTTTGATATTTTGATAAAACAAAAAATACGTGTCTAATATTTTTGTATTACCTGTCTGACGGACAAAATAGAATGTCGTTTTCTTTACCCAGTCTTCACCCCTATTACCCAACGTTACACGTGGGATAGAATCATAATACTCTCACCTTGACACCAGATACGTCTCAGATAAGTACTCCAGCTTCATCGATATTCTGTTTTGTTTGTTTCCGAGAGATACAAACAAAATAAGACCTTGTGATCCTAAGGATTAGACGAACGCGTACCAAAGTGGTGTGAATATAGATCAATGGTAATTTAAGCAAGGTCTTTGGAAATAATGGGTCGGCTTTATCCATTCATTATGCCGCGAGTGTTTATGGAAAATTTTCATTTGATTTGGGCTTTCTTGAATGATTTACAGAAGAAAATATAGGTTTGTTTTTAGGGTTCCGTACCCAAAGGGTCAAACGGAACCCTATTACTGACACTTCGCTGTCCGTCCGTCCGTCCGTAACCAGGCTGTATCTCATGAACTGTGATAGTTAGCTAGTTGACATTTCTACAGATTATGTATATCTGTTGACGCTATATAAAAAATACTTAAAACAGAATAAAATAAATATTTAAGGGGATACATACAAAAAAAAAAGATTTTTTTGCTCGTTTTTATAAATAATGGTACGGAACTCTTCGCGCGCGAGACCGACTCGCACTTGGCCGGTTTTTATTTTATTTTATTGAAGTTGATTGTTCCAGGCAAAAAATTAGTTTACACACAATTTTGTTCAGTGTTTTTATTTTCCAATCAATTCCATTTAGGGCAGAACCTTTAGTTTCAAGGTACCTTTGACCTGTCACACAGGAATTTTCCGACCGAATACAAAAATGAGGTAAACTTCAGCAAAAGTGATTTTCCTCGTAAAGCTCGTACTGAATATTACTAAGTCATTTTATTACTAGCCAAGTTTGAATGTAAGAGTAATCTTCGAAACATCTGATCCAATCCCAAAAAAACATTCATGAATGAGAAGCTACTTTATCCCCGAGTGTCTTAGGCCATATTTAAATCTGCTTAACGAGAGCAACGACACGGTGAAAAGCTAAAATGCCTATGGCTTTAAGTCCGCCTTCGTATTATGTACCTGAAGTATTAAATAAATAAAAGCTAGTAGGCTTTTAAACTGTAGCTCACAAAATATTGTTAACTTAGAAATACATAGACTACCTTTTATCGCGGCTCCGATCCCGTTATGTCCGGAAATAACCCACGACAGGGTTTGGTAAATAGCCTATGACACTCGAGGATAATATAGCTTCTCATTAGTGAAAGAGTTTTCAGAATCGGTTAAGTAGTTCTGAAGATTAGACCCTACATACAAACTTACAAAAAAATACCTCTCTATAATAGATATTCTTATAGATATACCCACGAATGAAGGCACGTCACTATACAGTCAGGCATTCGCCATAGCCCCTTCTAACAAAGTTTATAAGAAGTCTTTAAGCCTCCATCACTCTCCATCTCCCTGTCAATAAAGTTTGACAGTTTGCGGTGAAGCATATTCTAAAGTTTTGCTTGCGGTTTTAAAATGGACGCTTTGTTTCTTTAGCGTACGTCTTTTGTTTTGTTATGTTTATCGTATTACGACTTTATTGACTATCAATCTTTGGTATTTTTTTTTGGTTTTCTTTTTCGTACTGCGAAATGTGGCAGCTGGGTGTTCTCTAGCGTATTATAAAATAACAACCAAAGAAAGGGTTACAACTAGCGAAGGGTTGTGGAAAAGCCACCTGACAGCACGGTCGTAACAAACCAAAACGTCATGAACTTTTTTGAAAGTTTTTGGAGAGCGCATGAGTTCTTCTAGGCAAGCGTGCTCCACCCTAAGCCAAACACAAGCCTATTTTGTATAAAAAAATATCAGCATCGTATCATTGTTAAACCAATAATTTATTCAAAACATTTAAAGGGTAGTACCTACAGAATCAATTATTTGGTAAAATTGAACTTCATGTACAACCCTCGTTTTCCCAATTCAAAAATATTCAATCCATCAATAAAATCCATTATCCATTAAAAAGTTCAAAAATAAAATTTATAATACCTCAATATGTCTGCCGTATTATCGAGCCATACACAATGACACAAAAAGCGAACGTTTCAATCCTACCCTCGTATGCAACGTCCCTTTTTGTTACCCATAGAGATGTACCCTTTGTTACAATCACGTTTGGTTAACAATAGGGATTGCAGAGGGTTGCAGGGGGATGTACCCCTACGAACTGTGTATTAGCTTTATTCGAGGTTTATCTTATCGATGCCTAATATATGGGCAATGTTTTATCGTATCCGCTTATTAGAGTAAGTAGAAGATTGGTGTGACGCACTTTTTGTTTGTTTTATTTTTTGTGGTAGTGTTTTGGTAGCAAATGGTTAGGTTTAAAAAAAAAACTTTTTATTTTTGTCGTTAGCCAGCCTTTCGCGGGTGAACCGCTGGTGGGCTTTACCAATCGTCTTATGGACCCTGCCTTGAATGTTAGACCTACAACCAGAGGAATTTGAAAACTAATCTCATCCGCATCTTTTCATTATACAAACGTAGTAGTTTGAATGAGCATAAAGTTATGCTGGATCGATGTCTAAGTTTTCTATCTCGATGGCTCTATTGTGGATTTTGTATGAAGTTTTGCTATATCCATCTATTATGGCAAACGGAGCTACACTAAACTATCTCATCATCATCATCTGCCTAGCCTTTTCCCAAACTATCTTGGGGTCGGCTTCCAGTCCAACCGGATGCAGCTGATTACCAGTATTTAACATGAAGCAACTGCCTATCCGACCTTCACTTTACGTGCTTTCCGAAGCACGGAGGAAACTCGGTATGTAACCGTCACACATTAAAGATCGACCCGTACGGCTGTTATTATTTAGCCGCGAGCTCCTCAACACTACACTAAATTATCTAAATTCATAAGTAAAATATAAGTATGTGCGAAATAAATCGATCAACTATTACACTTACATCAATAAGTAGGTAGAGTAAGTTTAATGTATGTGCCCCAAAAAGTTTGGGGTTAACCCTGACCCTTATCAAATATGTGAGCAATAGCTTGGAAAAGGGCGTCTGCCAACAGATTTTTTCTAACGGAAAATTCCTTTACAAATAATATTCCTTCGTACAAATCAATAACAGAAACAGTATATTTATCCATACTCGATACGGAGTATTTCGTTGCTTTATAATAACAGCCGCTCGGGGCGATCTGCAGGTTAAGCAACACTTACCTAGGTTGGTGCGTGGATGGGTGACCACCCATTATACAAGGTGCTGTTTTGCATCCTCGTCAAAATTCAAGAGGTTGTCACAAAAGACATAAATAATCAATTAAAATTACGATACTTAGTTAATTATTAATAAACGCAGATTTTTTGGTTGTTTAAGTTTTTTAGTATTTCAGAATAAACCCCTTAACGTGGATTAGGGAATAAGAAATTATCAAATAAATGTTTGTGATTGTTTGTATGTGTGAAAGCGCGGTTATAGGGCGAGGATAAAACAAGGGTGGTTCACACTTACCGATTTCCGTAAATAAGAACAAAAAAAAAATTACCTACCCATTTTATTATTGATTCGGGACGAGAATCATTAGCATAGTTACCTTCTTGAATTTGACGAGGATGCAAAACAACACCTTGTATACAGATTTTCTCCGTGCCTCGGAAAGCACGTTAAGCCCAACGACTTAACAAATGACAGCCGGGACGAACGTTCTGGCTGTCATTTGAAGATTTTTAACTGTCGTTAGGTAGTCAGTGTCCCGAAAGTCTGACTACCAGTCTTATTATTATTTATTATTTATTTATTTATTTATCAAACAATTTTTATACAAACTTTCATTTAAAAACTAAGCAAAGGATATCGTATTACCCAGTTCTATCTGGGTTATGGAGCTCGGATAGGCAGTCGCTCCATTTAAAATATTGGTATTATACTACATGTGCTTAAACTGGAAGCCGGCCGAAATATAGTTAGGAAAGGGCAAGCAGATGATGACTAATACTTGATATGACTCGTGCCACATTTAGCGACATGAAACCCTAAAAAAACGGGCCAAGTGTACTCTGTACTGTCTCGACTAAGACTCTGTACTGTCCATAGCCCCTGTTGAGTATGACTGTAGAAGGCTGGTAAGAAATTGGTTTTTTTTTCGAAGGACCGTTAACTAATAAAAGGGTAGCTGTATCAACTTAGTTATGTAACGTTTGGAAAATGGATCTATGCTCGTAAATAGGTAGATAATCCAGTATGCCACCTACCTCAAACTTCCACACGTAGCGCTTCTGATCGAGAGCCTTGCACGGCAAGGAGTCCTGGTATCGAAGGCGGCGGTGAGCATAGGCACTGAGTGTTCCAAAAACACCATCTAAATTGGCACAGCACTGCGAGAACGTCTCACACAATAGATACTGCACGGCAGTGTAGAAAATGGGTTAAAATTGTCTTATTCACGGAAAAGTTTCTCAATAAAGAATGAGAGGTGACCGATACTGTCTGATCGCGCAAGCCAACTACCAACCGCCTCGGGCGTAGGTTGCACGAGTCGGCCACGATTAAAAAACGACGGTAGTCGTAAAAAGCGGGTGACAAAACATAAATCATCTACCCTCTAAAGATGAGCAAAGATCCAACATACCCCCCACCGAAATTATCATGATAATTTCAGTTAAAAAATAAGAGAAGATTACTATTGCAACTGGTAGGTAGTATGAAAATTGCCTTGAAATGGGCAAGAATAAGCATAAACAAAAAATTAAACTAAGTTATGTTAATAATTAAAGTATAAGGTACAAGTTTTGTAAATATTTAATTAGAATATGGAAACGGGCAAACCTTATTAACAGGTCTTTTAATGATTCCCTTTTGCGTCCTCAGAGTAATGACGCGAATGATTTTATCTGGACCTTCATGGAGACGCTCCACTCTGGCCCGAACCCAGTTTAGCGGACGAATAAGTTCAGACTTAATGAGAACTAGATCACCAATTTTGATATTAGGAGGCGAGGTGAACCACTTTGCTCTTTGTTGCAAAGTATGCAGATAGTCGTCAGACCACTTCTTCCAAAACGTTTGGGAGATTTTCTGCAAACACTGCCAACGTGACAGTCGGTTCGTAGCTACATCTTGAAGACCGTACTCGGGCACGGCGAGTAAGCTTTGACCTATTAAAAAATGTCCAGGCGTTAACGTTTCGAACTCATCAGGATTGTCAGATAACGGACACAACGGACGCGAGTTCATTACGGCTTCGATTTTACAGAAGACAGTGGTGAGCTCTTCAAATGTAAGTGCCTTGTCACCTACTGCACGGAGGAGGTGGCGCTTGGCCGACTTGATACCGGCTTCCCACAGTCCGCCCATCGAAGCTGCCGTAGGAGGAATATTTTTCCATTCAATAGAACGAGTTGCGCAACCGTCGGCAATTAAAACGTCATTTTCATTAAAAAAATTGCAAACTTCTTTCAATTGTTTCGCAGCTGCGACAAAGTTCGTCCCGTTATCGGAATGTAGGCACGAGCACAGACCGCGTCGCGCTACGAACCGGTCAAGAGTTGCTAGAAAACAATCAGCTGATAAGTCGCTGAGGACCTCAATGTGTACAGCCTTTGTGGAAAAGCAAACAAAAATGCACATGTAGCACTTTAGAATTTTCGCATTACGATTCAAACTCGCTTTTATGTGAAACGGCCCACCTAAATCGCAACCGACATGATCAAATACCTTATTAGGTTTTAACCTTTCAGCGGGTAACGTACCCATGTACGGTTGGTTTGAAGTAGGGTTGCATTTAAAGCATACGATGCATTTAGACAACACACTACGAATCATACTGCGAGCGGATACGATCCAATATCGTCTGCACAAAATTCCTTGCAATGAACGAGGTCCTACATGTAGGTACATATTGTGAAAATGTTCTATTATTAAAGTTGTTATGTGACATTTTTTAGGTAGCAACAAAGGGTGCCTGCTATTGTAGGGTAGGTCTGCTAGCGAGATTCTACCCCCCACCCTGAGGAAACCATGGGCATCGACGAAGGGTGATAGCTTCCTGAGTGACGAAACAAATTTATTATTTTTTATCTGAGTGATTTCGCTACAAAAGTAGGTAGCTTGTGTACATTTTATAATAACGTCATGGGACGCATTCAACTCGTGAGTTGAGATCGGACCAACAGAACGCTCGTTTCTAAGTAACCTACAATTTTTAACAAATCGCAAACACCAAGCGACGATACGTTGCAATCTGTTGAACGAAGAGTATTTTTCAAAAAACGTTTCTGAAAAATCGTTAGTTACATTTTGAGATACGCAGGAAAATGTATCAACGTTTGTCTTCAGTTCTAAAATGTCCGTCTTTTCAGTGACGTAAAAAGTACTGATTGGCCATTGATGAACGTCATCAGATAGCCATGCGGGACCATGGAGCCAGAGTTTATAATCAGCTACGAGCTGAGTGGGCATGGCGCCGCGCGAACAAACGTCAGCGGCATTGTTTTCGCTCCGCACGTGATACCAGCTGTTCGATGGAACCACCTCCACTACTTGAGAGACACGACTTGAAACAAAGGTTTTAAGTTTGTAGGGAGGGGTCAGTAACCACGCGAGTGCGACACTGGAGTCCGTCAATGCAGTTACATGAAAGTTTAGGTTTTTTATATTGTGTTGAATGAACAAAACCAGTTTAGACAATAACACGGCAGCCATAAGCTCGAGTCTGGGTATTGAGAGCGGCTTGATCGGTGCGACCTTACTTTTACTGATAAGCAGTCTAGTCTTTACTTCATTGTTTGGGTCAACACTACGTACATATATGCATGCCGCATAACCACGGGTCGATGCGTCACAAAAAGCAATTAAATGTACGCCGCAGAATTTAGGTATTAGCATGTGCCGTTCGATTGTTATTGACGACAGGCTTGACAGTGACGCGATGAAGACCGACCACTTGTCACGCAAATCAACAGGAAGAGGGTCATCCCAACCGAGACTCAGCTTCCACAAATCTTGCATGATGCATTTAGCTAGAAATGTGCATGGAGATAAAAACCCAACCGGATCAAAAATGCTAGCAAGCAGTTTTAGCACTGACCGTTTTGTGTAGGTACTATCCGTCATGTTATAATCGAAAGAGAAACAATCGACGGTCGGCAGCCACTTTAGACCTAAGACCTTCAGCGATGAGCACACGGTATCATCATCACTAAAGTTTATAGCCACTGCCTGATCGGCACCGATCCTAGACAGTAATTCAGGGGAATTACTCGCCCATTTACGAAGATCAAAACAGCCCAACTTCAACAGAGCTACGAGCTCGTCCTGTAACTTACAGGCGTCTGAGAGGTTCTGTGTCGACCACAAAACGTCATCAACAAAACATCCTTGCATGAGGATGTCAGCAGCTTGAGGAAATCGCTTGCCCTCATCACTCGCCAGCTGTTGCAACGAGCGAACAGCAACAAAACCAGACGATCGCAACCCGTAGGTATTTGTAAGAAGTTCGTAGGTTTTTATTTCATGTGAAGGCGATTCCCTCCAAAGAATGTGCTGATAAGAACGCTCAGCGGGGTGAATTAGGACATTCCTATAGAATTTAGCTATGTCAGCGGTAAAACAAACTTCATACAAACGAAAGTTGAAAATAATTTTCAAAATGTCATGATGGAGTTTTCTGCCTGTAAGTAATGTGTCATTAAGTGACACACCGCTTGAAGTAGCCGCTGAGCCATCGAATACCACTCGCAGGGGCGTGGTAGTACTAGATGTCTTCACCACACAGTGGTGTGGTATGATATACCTACTCGGTTCTGTACCGACATACGGTTTCATATGACCTAACAGTTCATACTCACGCATGAAGTCTACGTAGGGCGAACGTAAGTCGGGCAATCGAGCGAAACGTCGCTCCAGGTGGTGTAACCTACGCACGGCGTGGTTATAAGACTCGCCGAGGGCGGCGCACTTCGGGTCCATTAGGATAGGCGAAACATACCTACCGCTATCGTCCCTATAATGACGCTCGGAGTATATCTCCTCGGCAAGCTTGTCATCTGGGCTGATAGGGTTGTCGCACGGTGACTCCTCTATTTCCCAAAATGATTTAAGTTGATTGTTGATGGTGTCACTATCACTGGTGTACGACACCAAATTGCAAGACGTTGCAATGTGAGTGACATCATCGGAAGTACACGGTACTTCAACTTTCCCACACAATATGAACCCGAAAACACTACTGAGTGCAGAGGGTAGTGTAGGGCTGACAATAATTTTATTACCGTCATAAATGTCAGGGAATATGTCACCTGCAAGAATAATGTCTACAGATGATTTTTTATAGAAGTAGGGATCTGCTAACAAAAGGTTCTTGTAATGCATAGAAACTTCTTCGGAAATTTCTACCGTAGGCAAATCGGAAGTGATCCGTTGTAAAATTATAGCATCGATATTAAACGATGGGTTATCGCAATGCCTCGGCTTAATAGTGCACGAAGTCATGCCAAAGTTTTTGACACTACTTCCGGCTAAACCAAAAATATTAAAAGGACATTTTTTACGCGACAACCCTAGCCGTTCTAAACAATTTAAAGTAATAAAATTCGATTGAGCGCCTGAGTCGATAAGAACGCGACAAGCTTGCGGATTACCAAACGAATCTATAACATTGACTATAGCCGTACCTAGTAGGACCATATAGCTCTTCATATTGTTACCGCTGGACGAGTGCGACGTTTTAGCGTGCAATGTGTGAGTACCTACAGCTGTCGGCTTTGTGCTGCTATTATGCGCAGGAACGGATTGCGTAGCAGGACTGCCTTTAGAGTCAAGGTGCAGTAATGCATGGTGACGCTGATTACACGTGAAACATCTGAATTCGCTTTGGCAATCGGAAGACGAGTGGTTTTGCTTGAGGCAGTTGTGGCATAATTTCAAATGGTCAGCACGGCTGACTCGTTGCGCAGGCGTCAATTCACGGAATTGAACACAACGAAAAATCATATGATTTTGACCACAATGTAAACAATCAAAAGTCTTCGGCTTATTGTTAGATTGCGTCTGCGAGGAAAATGCCTTCCTATTTAAGGTTTCACTCGACTTTTTATTACATGTGTTCAGAGTAGGATTCCTACCTTGCGGAACAGTAGAACTAGAATAAGGTTGAGAATGTTCCAATATTTTTATTTGATTATGTACGTGGGACATCAACTGATCATAGGTAGGTATGGTCTTTTGATCAATACCTTGTTCAAATGTTTTTCTAGTGTTGGGGTCCAATCCCCTCAATGCTATATGACACAGTACATAGCTAGATAAGTGCTCGATATTTAAAGCATTTATAGCGCGATAAGAATGATCGAAGGTCTCAATGAAAATATTTAAATTAACTGGAGATTCCGACTTTAACGCGGGAAAGTTGAGCATCTTATCTAGGTATTTACCTACGAGCATCCTATTGTCTTGATATTTATCAAGTAAGGATTGCCACACTACGTCGTAATTACTTGAAGTAATCGGCACACTTTTTACAATGCTAAGTGCGAACCCTTTTGTGCATGACAACAAATAATGAAATTTATCTATGTTTGAAATACCCGTTTGATTGTGCACCAAAGAGCAAAATGTTTCATAAAACGTGGTGAAGTTCTCAATATTCCCATCAAATGTGAACAATTCGAGCTTCGGTAAACGTGGTCGAATGTCGCCATTTTTATCTTTCGTGTCTACGTGACTGCATGGTGGAACGTCCGCCATTTTGGCCGTGTGCTTCGAAGCGCACAACTTGACGCGAAAGAACAAGTCATCGAAGCTAACCAAATCGCTTTCTGAGAACTGAGCTTCAGGCGTTAAAGATAATTGCATTTCATATATTTCCATACAAATACTTTCGAATGATTCACGTAGTGATGTTATCTCTGAGGCACGCAATAGGAACATTTCTTTGACGGAAGGATGATTCTCAATTTTATTGGATAAATCAAACACTTGTTGCAATTGAGAATAAATACGTTGCTTTTTAGCAACACATTTGTTTATATTACGAACAGCTTCTAATTCCTTTTTAGTAGGAATCGGAGCAATCGGAGCAGCTACTCCTGATTGCGCCATTTTAATATTTTAAATATGTAATAGTTTATTTGAAATAAATTAATTATAACCGGCTCGACTGGACCAAAATGTTGAGTATGACTGTAGAAGGCTGGTAAGAAATTGGTTTTTTTTTCGAAGGACCGTTAACTAATAAAAGGGTAGCTGTATCAACTTAGTTATGTAACGTTTGGAAAATGGATCTATGCTCGTAAATAGGTAGATAATCCAGTATGCCACCTACCTCAAACTTCCACACGTAGCGCTTCTGATCGAGAGCCTTGCACGGCAAGGAGTCCTGGTATCGAAGGCGGCGGTGAGCATAGGCACTGAGTGTTCCAAAAACACCATCTAAATTGGCACAGCACTGCGAGAACGTCTCACACAATAGATACTGCACGGCAGTGTAGAAAATGGGTTAAAATTGTCTTATTCACGGAAAAGTTTCTCAATAAAGAATGAGAGGTGACCGATACTGTCTGATCGCGCAAGCCAACTACCAACCGCCTCGGGCGTAGGTTGCACGAGTCGGCCACGATTAAAAAACGACGGTAGTCGTAAAAAGCGGGTGACAAAACATAAATCATCTACCCTCTAAAGATGAGCAAAGATCCAACAGCCCCAAACAATATAATAACAATATTTTGAACAATGACCGTTCATTTCATTTGTAAATTTCCACTCAACCGCAAGACAAATTTTTTTTTTCATAGTAAGTTAATGAAAAACAAAGTTACTGCTGCATTTTGGTGAAAAAGTCTCATATATCAAAAACTAAATATCAAATCTTATTCTATTCGTTGAATGTTTTTTTTAAGTTCTATATTTTAATATTTTTTCCAGAATTTTTCTCTTCTTATTTTAGAATTTAGAGGGGGGGGGGGACACACGGTTTACAACCGGTTTGGAAGTGTCTATCTTTCAATCGATTGACTTTGAAAAAAAATATTTCAGGAACCTCAATGTCATTTTTGAATACCTATCTATAGACACCCCGCATGTACAGTTTTTTTTTTAGTTTCAGTTCCCTGTGGGGGGGTGGCGTATCCTTCATCTATATGTTTTTTTTTTTGCACAAAAATCGTAAATCGGTTCACAGAATACATCTACCGAGTTTCAGCTGTGTAGTCCTAATAGTTTCGGAATAAAGTGGCTGTGACATACGGACGAACAGACAGACAGACATGACGAATCTATAAGGGTTCCGTTTTTTGCCATTCGGCTACGGAACCCTAATAAAAGCGTACCTTAGACTTTGAACTTTCAGTTCTACACCTATTCGCACTGGGCACTTGCATTTCTCACAAAGAAGGGGTCTGTGTCCCAGCAGGAATACATAAGCTGGTTTTGCCAGTGTTAGAGAATATGTTGTAAAACTACGTAACAACCAACTCGTATATAAGGTAAACCCATTCAAAGTTATCATTCAACGTTGTAAACAAACGCAGGTGCGCGCCACTGTCGGAAAATTGCTTTGCATCAAACTATAACTGGAAAGTTATATTGTGTTTCCACGACCTGACTATAAAATGTCAAACTTTCGTGATAATAATAAAACAACTGTTACACGTATCATGCAATGTTGCAGAGCTGTTTTTATCGACGAGTAAACAATGTTTTTAAAGTCTGGCTTTTATATTGCCCATAGGCTAAGCGTTGCCATAAAACGTGGCAGCGAGCGACGCCAGCCTCTTAGGCACATTAGCAGTTGACAGCGTGAGGAGTTTTTTATGCTATTTTGTTAGTTGGTTTTTAGTTTAGTTACTTTAGTTATTTTATCGTTTAAACTCGAAAGTGAATATACATAAAATTATTGTAAAAAATTATTTGTCGTTCATCAAAAAAAAGTTTTTAGCCAGTCACGTCTTTGGTCTGGAAAGAGCTCGTTGCTAAATGCCCGAGTTTCCTCCGTGCCTCGGAAAGCACGTTAAGCCGTTGGTCCCGGCTGTCAATTGTAGATATTTGACAGTCGTTAGGCAAACAGTGGCCAGAAAGGAGAGTTCAGGTGCAGTCGGGCGCATTCGTGTGACGTCGTAACTTGTGGTCGTGGTAGATAGATAGATAGATAGATAGATAAATCATTTATTCAGTGCACACAAAAGACATAGCACAACACACAGAAGCACAAATTAATGACACAGATTACATAAATATACCTATATAAAAACAAGGTGCCACTATACAAAAAGAAAAACAAAAAAAACATATTTATGAAACAGTTATAGTAACACCATGACATTCAAATAAAATAACGAGTATACAAGGTGCGGTGTGCGTCTCAAGGTTGCACCAAATGGGAGTCCAGCTCAGCATGTGTCAGGCATGCACCTGACGCTGATATTCTGCTGGATCCCTGTAGTGACATACACTGAAAAAAATGTTTCGTTCTATGTAACCAAAACTTTGTCTACCAGTTACATAAAATTAGTGACAGCCGAACCAGTGTAACACATAGCAAAAGCCAGTTGAGTTACTGGAGTTGTGTCGCTTCTAACTAATCTTTTTTAGTTTTCTATTGCTAATTGCTCTTGATGTGTGTTTTCAAACCGTTTGTCTACGGCTTAACTCATTACAAGTTACCATTTGCCGAACTTTCCAGTCAATATAGCACCTCATTTATGTTTTAGTAAGATATCTGTTTGTCTATATGTAATTGTTTTTGCGGTTATACTACTTATACGGTTTTGTAAACTATTACCAAATAACATTATTAACACAACTTAACTTTCTCATTGTCTAATCAAACATTTTTACAGTGTCTAGCCAAACTTCCCAGTAAGTTTAGCTGATTAGTTTTGCTGCCTTTCCAAATGCTATGACTGATAGTAACTAAATTAATTTGTTATTATCAACGTAGTAGTTTGCTTATATAGGGCCTAATAGTTTTGATATATATGGATGAATAGTTATGCTTTATTGAGATTACTGTTTTGATATATATTAATGAATAGTTTTGCTATATTGAGAAAACTGCTTTGATACATATTAATGAATAGTTTTGCTATGAGAAAACTGTTTTGTTACATATTAATGAATATTTTTGCTATAATGAGAAAACTGTTTTGTTATATATTAATGAATATTCTTGCTGTATTGAGAAAACTGTTTTGTTATATATGAATGAATAGTTTTGCTATATGGAGAAAACTGTTATGTTAAGGTTGGAACCTCCACGGTAGCCCGCGAAATTCAAATTTTCTTACGTTTTTTGCAATTTGCAAGTCAGAATTAGGTTATATGTTGATTAATGTATGATTCGCGCCCGTAAGAAGATGTATTTTCAGAATTATAACCATTAAAATCAGTAAAATAACTTCATAAATCGGTATAATCCAAAAATGTCAAGATTTCATGAAATAGTCATTCTTTCGGGTTACCTGGCCCTATGGAGTTTTATTGTTGACTTAAATGGTTATAATTCTGAAAATACATAATTCTTACTTGCGCAAATCATACTTTAATCTTTATATAACCTAATTCTGACTTGCAAATTGCAAAAATCGTAAGAAGATTTGAATTTCACGGGCTACCGTGGAGGTTCCGCCTTAAGGTAAGGAATTTGGTAGTGACATTGCAAATGAATAAATGTGCAATGTGTGTATGTGTGTGTGTGTAATGTGTTGTTTGGTGGTTTGCAAATGAATAAATGAATTAATTATAATTATATTGAAAATACACATTATTTATAATAAAACTTTTATTAATCATAATTAGTAGGTTTACATTCGCATTATATAACTACTAGTACTAAAACAAAATTTTGGTTTTAAAACCAGTTAGGGATGATTCTCATTAGAGCGGGCCGTGCCCGGGGCGGGCCGTGTACGTGGCCCGGACGGGGCACGGATTTGAAACGTTACATACAAATACTCTTGGTACATCGTATGCCAATTGGTATAGCCTACTGCTTTTAATTTTTCTATTAGGGTCATCTTTCAACTCATTATCAATAACTATATTGCATAATTTTCGTCTTGAGGCATTGTTGAGCAGTCCATTTTCTTGGAATCTCAATAGCAGTGATTTTCCCTCATTACATGCACTCAAGATATTGTATAATTCCTGAAATAACATAGAATATAATATTATTGTACATTTTCCAAATGTATTATATTAGGTACTAAAAATTATCAATGCAATTTAATACTTTCACCACAGTCAGTGGTTTGAAAGAATAAGTGACTACAGTAGTAGGTAGTCAACATCTGTCTAGCCAGACCAAAGTCGATATTACTTCATAGTCGGGACTTAGTACCTATGTTTTTTTTTCCAGTATAGCAAAAATAATAGAATATATTGCCGCTACATCACTCCCCCCCGGAGACCGGAGGTCGATAGTTGAAATGAGTCTACTCTTTTTTTTTTTTTTTTAGTATTTAGCCGTGCCAGTTGAAAGCTCGTTGCCGCATTGTTCGCGGTGAGTCGGAACAGTCTGCGGTGGTGATGCGAACCCCAGTGAGTCGGGGCCGGCGCTGCGTTTGCTCCGGTGTGTCGGACGTGGTACAGCGCCGCGATGTGGCAGACAGCTAGAGAGGTTTCGACCGGGAGGTAGAAGCTCTCGACCGGCCGAAAGTGCAGTGTGCTGTGCCATGGTCGCTTGATGAGAGGCTGAGGGTGCTGATCAGGAATGCGCTTTCGCTGCATGCTGGTGGTCAGGTTTACCCAGTTGAAGCTGGCTGGCTGTGAGACTCGCTGCTCGAAAGCTGGAGGAAGTGATGATGATGATGATGACGTCACGTTGCTCGAAGGCTGCGCTGACGTCCATTTCGGGGTCACCAGTTTAGGGGTATGAGGAACAGGGTGTAAAGTTCCTCGATACTCCATAGAAAAGGGAGGATCCTCCGGCCAGACAGGTGTTATGTCTGGCGGGCAACTGCCCGATAGTTGTTATCGGATTTTTCTATATATACTGAAGTTGATGTAAACTTTGCTTGCGACTTGTAGGAAATTTGATGTTAGTTCCTCCGTCGTGTCATAGATGGCGCTGTAGTACTTTTTGTAGTATGTTGCTTTTTGTGGTCGCTACAATATAAAGTTCATAACAATCTAAATAGGTTTATAAAGTTGTTGTTGGACTGACTGAGTAGTGACTGAGAATCAACACCCAGCCTTAACCACCAATTGAAATCTTTTCGGCTGACATTCATGATGATGATTAACAATGTATTGTGAAGTAAGAAAGGAACTACCTAAAATCAACCCCTAAAATAAAGGGAACATAATAAGTTTCATGGTAAAAAATGAACTTGAACAAAGCTAAGGTGGTTCCACTAGTGCAATATTGTAAGAAAATTATATAAAAAATGTGGAATGGATTACTTACACAGGATGTATTTGGACTTGTCTCTTCAGGATTATCCACTTCCAGTGCTATGGGTTCCGAATCAACCAAATTTATTGCAGAGGATTCATGGTTTGGGTCAAAAATGAAATAAAGCACACTATCTGTAACAACCGGCTGCTGGTCCGAAATCTAAAATATATACAAAACATTAGTCGTCCCCAAAAAGGAAATTGCATGTACTAGAACTGCACAAAACCCGCATGCTGGGTTATGGCTCACTCCCTCTCACAGAGAGCTAGGAGGCCTGTGTCCCAGCAGTGGGAACATTATAGGCTGATTATGATGATGACGGTCCCCAAAAGGACAAGTTAATAGCTACAGATATACTATAGCTACAGGCAAGCTGTCACAAAATTGTCATAGTAAGGGTCACTTTTAACTTTTTATCTAACTACTTATACCTACTTACTTTATTCTAATTCTTTATTGTACACAAATAAACAGTATAGGGATAATGCTTGAAGGAACAAAGGCATGCTTAAACCAGAATTGGATTTTCTAAGGGCAAACCTTAGTGATAAAGGGATTTGACAATGAGGACAGACATTAAGTGTACAACTTGGGCTTTATAATACAAGATACTAATGACATACCTAATATACATATACATCCTAGGTATGTAAACTAAGCAAATGTGTATGGCACACAAAACATAAACTACTGCACTACTACTACTATACTTACTAAGTATAACAGGTACCTACACTATCTACACATACCTACCTACATAATTCTATGGAGAATTTTAACTATGTAGATAGGTTCCTACATCTAAAGTATGGAATCCCAAAATGTACATGAATCAAACCATTTTTTTTTTGTTTTGACTTATGTAGAACTTTTCTGGAGTTTAAATACATGCTGATAACTTACTGATATTTGATTACTAGCTTCTGATAATGTTCTTAACATTTTGATTTGAATAGTTAGTTTGGTCCTATGGCCAATGATAGGTATTAGGTCTTTTATGTCGTTTTCTGGCAGCATTTAAAGTGTCTCTAAATCTATGGCTTGTTCTGCAAATTTTAGTAAAAGCATTTATGAATAATAACGTACTTAATAGGCTCAGACCAAATAAAAAGTTTTATTTGGTCTGAGCTAGTAGGAACCTACCAACTACATAGCTAGGTTGATTGAAGTAGGTACCTAGCTATGTAGTAATGAACTTGCTTATTTACTAGACTGTAGTCTAGTAAAAAGCAAGTTATAGGTACCTACCTATTAATGACAAGGGTCAGTAACGTACTTACCCTGAAACTTGTTTATATACATTTCAAGGCCCCACTGCCTTAGATAGTCATCCACAGGCCGATTAAGATAATCTTTGTCCATCATTGGTCTTCGAAGGTCTTTCAGTAGTTTCACGAACATTCACCAAAGCCAGCACCCGCAACGTAGATAGATTTACACAGTAAGTATAGTTTGAAACCTTATAGTGTATAATTTTAAGTAATTATTTCTCTCTTTCTTTGTAAAATTAAATTAACGTGACGCGCGTGTGCAACTCGTATGATACACAAAGAAAGAGCTATATATAATATACAGTAGTCTTTGAAAGAGCTCACGCTCACGTCATTTCACCTTACATTTCACGCGAAAAATACAGGTTTTGACAGGTTTTCGGTGGCTGTAACCACAGAACACATATACTCTAGGGAGACTGTAACTAAAGCGTTCCTTTACACGTTACAATATATTTGTGACAGATAGTTGTTTATTTAATTTATTCATAGCCAAAGTTTTGCAAAGCGCAGCACATTCACTGTGCGTGTTATCCACAAAGCCATATGTTAAAATATCTATTTTTTTTAGGTAATATATGAACAAAATTATTATGTAGAATGCTTTTGCTACTTATAGTCAACTTTATTAGGCATAGAATGTCAAAGAGTTTTGTTACATTACGTACAAAGGTTTGGTTACAGGTTAACGAATCAGTTTGTATAAAGAAGTTCGGTAAATAACATCAAAAATATTGATTACCTTTAACCGAACTGAACATAACAAAATCAGTTTAGGGCCTGTTAGATAAACCAGTTTTATTATTTTAAATTTACTTTATTTTTGAACAAACAAATTTCGGTTATTGTTATAATAGCCAAAATAGGTTCAGTTATTTCTTTTTTTCAGTGTACGGACGTCGAGCAGACGAGATAAATTGGTGTTGTGCGTGGAAGTGAAAGAATTACTTATACGCGGAGTGAAATTATGTAAGTATACCCTCAACTTAAATTTAGTGTTCTACAGTAAGTTTAGTTTACTGTATTGTAAGCGTTCTTGTTCTTGGGTGAGTGTATGATTACTTGAGCATTTATCACGTTATAAATGTATAGTGTATAAATAAAAAATAATATAATAGGTAATACAATATTATATTAAGTGCGAATATAAATAAACGATTTGGCTAGACTAAATTATGTTTATAATAGATAAATATAGGTTTATATCATGTGACGGTATTATAATTATTGGTCAACAAAAGATTCCCAAGTCAAGTATTCAATAACCAAGTACCCCCCTGTTTACAGGTTTGTGATAGGCGTGGTAACGTAAGTTGCGGACTCGAGAGGGAGAACATAGGATGCAAGAACAAGCGAAGCGAGCTCGGGACCTGCGGCACCGCGACTCGGACAGGTTAGGTTCGAAGTGGATACCGAGTTCTAGTGTGCGAGCGAAGTGAGCGAACTCAAACTACGTTGACGAATGCTATCACAAAATTTTAGTCAATATCTACCCCCCCAACCCGTTTGTGACAGCGACGCCGACGCTCCGTACTGTGAAGCTTAATGTGCTGTCAACTGTATACACCAATAAGTTTTTTTATTTTGTAAGTTAGTTTTTGGTTTGTGAGTCTTTGGTTCATTGCTCATCTTGATATATGAAACACCTCAATTAGAATATACTTAGCGCAGCATTCTTGGAATAACATATATGCCAGATGTTGAATATAATGTCACTGAAATATAAATTTCTTCGCTTAAGAAGGATTATGCTGATCGTTCTGAATAACTTGTGCCTCAAATTTGTATTTTTAAGTCGCCGTTTTCAATATTTGTGTTCGCCCTCAGTCTTTTACTCACTAAGTTTTTCAGTACGCCATAATCAGTATTTTTGACAGCCTTTTTTGAATTTATAGTCGATCGTTTAAATACTACCCGTTGTGTTGCTTTATAGTACTCCCTTATATTTGTTTCTAGTTTTCCAAACGTATAGGTCTTTATACATTGTAAAACCTCGTTTTTAATGCTTACGACAATAATAATAGTCATTACAAATGCATACAAGCAAAACAAAAGCAGTAGGTACGTTTTCCTTGAGTAAAACTGCATTTATGTTTAAAGTAAAATGTACCTAGATAGAAAAATAAAATCACGAAGCGATCTTAAGAGACTATCAAAACGTTTAAATGGTGTCTTTAAACACGCATGAGGGAACAATTATAACACAATGCGGAGAAAATGTTATGTATTTTTCTCGTAGGAATATTTTCGTTTAATTGTAAGTAAGACCATTGACTGTATACATGACCAGGTCATCAGAAACCCACGGTAGAGTTGTATCCTAGAAAACCTTCATAACGTAAACAGAATGTGCACATAAAATACATGTTCTGGATTATAATATAATATAGTTGAAAAAGACCCTTAACGATGCTGAAAGGCACATGTCCTCCCCGTAAAAAATATATAGTAGAGTTAGAGTCAGCTCACACCGAGACGCGACGCGACGCGACGCGACGCTGCTCGCACACTTTAAAAGAGCGATTCAAAATATAACTTTATTTTCTACACGAAAAGATACACAATTTCGTTGTGAGAATTCAGAATACTTTACGCAACGTATTCTGAATTCTCAAGGTCCGCGCAGCGTCGCGTCGCGTCGCGTCGCGTCTCGGTGTGAGCTGACCCTTAAAGGTTATAAATTTACTTAAAATACCTCCATGACCCGTTTTCTATTGAATGCATCCATCAGCACAATGTTTTGAGTGCGTTTCATTAAGTTTTACCACAAAACGTGATCTTTCACCCCAAAAAAACTCGTTTCCCAGAAATAAGTTTATTAGCTAGGTTTTATAGTTTGATGTACAGAATGCTTAGTTGACGGTTTCGTGAAGGGTCCGTTTTTAGGGTTCCGTACCCAAAGGGTCAAACGGGACCCTATTACTGAGACTTCACTGTCCGTCCGTCCGTCATCTCATGAACCGTGATAGTTAGCCAGTTGAAATTTCTACAGATTATGTATTCCTGTTGCCGCTATAACAACAAATACTAAAAACAGAATAAAATAAGTATTTAAGGGGAGCCCCCTTAAATACTTATTTTATTCTGTTTTGTTTTGTACATACAAAATAAAACAGAATACAAAAAAGTAATATTATAATTCAGAACATCCTACATATTTTTGTGTTTTTTATCCAAAGGCATTTTTAGCCCTTTACGAGAGACCCTATTTTGTTTTTTGTCTTTGCCCGCGGTTCATAAATTATAACACAGAAACTTAAAAGCAGAGTAAATGTATCTTATATCCGAAATCAAGTCATGATTAATATTTTTTATGACAAATATTACAGAAAAAGAAAACCGTTAAAATTGAAACACCGAGACAGACAGAGTCACTTTCTTATAAATAAAGTATAGCAGTATAATAACAGACATATGTATATCTTTAAAGATATAAATATCTATAACAAGTATGATTATTGCTATTGCTATGATTATCTTTCATCTATATAAAGATACTCAAGCAATACATTGTTTGTAAATAGAGCCGTTTGAAGTCGTGTTAAATAACCGCGTTTTATTTTATTTCTAAACTCCCGTTGTTTCGTATGTCCAATAAAAAACCGCATAAATCAGTGTCAATGTAACAACCATGAAATGTACACAAAAATACACAATGAACATGCAACAGATGAAGAAATCTACAAAAAGAATGGAAAATTATGAGCTTTGAACACAAGCTAATAATCTGGTAGGATATTTGGAAAACATGCGATAGTTTTTACGGAAAAAATAAAACAATTAATATAAGATGTTAAATAAAACGCTAAAGAAGGATACACTAAGAAATCGGTAAGTTAACACAAAGTCAATAAAAAATAAAAATGACTCATAAATTCACACATGTATAAAATATTTTTTTAAATCTTTCAAATAACAAACAAACACACATTCACACCTCAGTCTAAGATCTAAAAAGCCTCTTAATCATCAAAGAAAATCTCACTCACCATCTCCAAATTTTGTTTACAACCACACTACAAACGACCGTCGTGCAACAGAACAATTGTTGAATAAAAAATTGTAATAATCTTTTACCTAGCTGTGACGTGTATTCCATTGTGTTGGTTTAATTGGCCGTCGATCCATCCATGGCGAGGTTTCGAGAGGCGGGAAGGATGTCGAAGGTAACACACACGTGGTGACGCGCCGGTGCTCGCACCGAGACTGCGGTCCCGCCCAACCTTCGCGCGGGATGAGGCTTCGGGCAGATATTTGCCCTTATGTGTAGGGTGACCGTGGTTTTGGAGGATGAAGGACTGAGTAGGGTTGATTTGTTTGTTGGAGTTTGATTTGTTTTGATTTTTATTTGACTAATTTAAGTGGCAGTAGATGATGGTGAATTGTGGGTACCTACACTATAGGCTTTCCCGGTTACCTTTTCTGGGACTGCTGATACGTATTGGTCTTCTCTTGTGCTGTAAAAATGGACTTGGGTTCAATTCAAAGGTCCATGAAATTTTATTATAAGCCACATTTTCTGTGTCTAACTCGAGTTACTCGAATAACTAACCTCGATTACAACAAAGAAACTTAGTTTTGACCTCCAATCATTTATGGCTACAAGCCATCAAAATCTAAGATAAATATATAAGATCAGCATAGATACTTATTTATACGGGTTATGTCATTGTTCATTTTCACAGCACAAGATCTTCATTTTCAAATGAGTATCGTTGTGGTTACTTTAATGTACATTCGCCAGCACATCGAGATCTGTCAAATTTCTTTAATAGATTTCAACTTTATCCGTAAAGAATAAGGTTCAAAGTTGACTGGGAAAATTTGACAGTTTCGGGTAGCTTGATGTGCTGTTGTCTGTACTCATTTTACTTATACAAATAGAACATGTTTTAAGCTCTAATTTAAATTTTCCTGTTTCGTCCTTTCACTTTGTCTACATTTCTAATACAACTTTCCTCTCGCAGGTCTGCTGGAAGAAATTTATTTTGAAATAAGCAGTACTTTTGTGCTCTCTTATCTTAATGTACTGCCCTTTTAAGTATTTTGTGTGTACATAAATAACATTATAATAGAAAATGGAAGTACGTGTGTGCCACTTGTCATCTTAAAAGTGACGGAATCACCGTAATCATACTTTATTGTGTACATCTTGAGGAACAGATACATGCTAATAACTTATAGTCATATTCTAAGCAATAAATTGAGTGCAATGACTACCAATTGTGATACCCAGGGCAGTCATCTCCAATGAAAGTACCAACCTTATAAAACTAAAATGTAGACTATCATTATCATCTACTATTTATTTTCGCCCTTTTTGGCGCCATCAAATATTGAAAATTAATTGGTAGCGTTACCAATGAATTGTAGAACATAAAAAAATTGATCACCGTTACTTGATATATAAAACTTTCATTTGAAAATATTCAGTCCAACCAGTACCAAAGCCGAGTTAGATTCTTTTCTTTTTTTTTTTAGTTAGCCTGATCTTTCCCACTCCTGGGCAAAGGCCTCCCCCATTCCTTCCACTTTTCTCTGTTTTTTTGCCTGTTCTCGCGAATTAACGACAAAACCATCCAAAGCGTCCCGCCATCTTCTTCTTGGTCTGCCGCGACCCCTTCTAGCTGTCTCAGGGCTCCAGTTTTGTGAAATGTGGGCCCACAGCTAAGAGTAAGATTCTACTAAATCAAAAAGCTGTGCCTAAGATGGCTACCGCGATTCTTCAAAATTATGAAGAGGTTTCAGTCGAGTGTTAAGCGGAAAATTAGGGCAATAAAGCAGAGTTTTTGAAAATGTGTCCATCAATCTATCTGTCTGTCCACCCGATACAGCTGAATGCAGTATTTTGCATGGAGTGGTTGCTATCTGACCTTCCCAACCCAGTTAGTACTGGGCAATACTATGAGTTATTGCATAATATAGTTCAACACTAGAAAAGAAGACTTTTTCTAGTATTAAGAAAATAAGCAAACTGCTGAGCATGAAGTTCTGGGTTCGATTCCTAAGTCGGCAAAATATTCTCTGTTTTCATAATTATGTTGTGTACTAAAAGCATGCCTCTGCCAAACCCTTCAAAGGAAAACAGATGTGACGTTGTGTCAAAATGAACTTAAGTCGAGCTAACCGGTATGGTAGGTATATCTTTTTGTCATTTTTTATTCCTTTTATTTTATTTTTTACTTCATTGGCATGTAAGTAAAGACTAGCATATTTTGTAATTTCATGTGTGCATGCCTTAAAAAAAAAATTAAAACCACACACAATCAAGACTGTCCGGAAAACCCCACAAACGCACAGTGCTCCTACTCGTAATGTAATCAGCCGTCAGTTTTGCGTTCCCGCAAATTGGTGCTGTTTCCCGCGAGTCCGTCTCTCATTAACATGGGAGCTTTCGAATTGCTCGTTAAGATTCCCTTTTGAGTTGTCGTAAACGGCTTTTAGTTAAATCGACTGTTTTGCTCTTAATGTTCCAGTAGGTACTTTCGACACTTTTGAATGTGTAATAATATTGTGTCTTTACACTCATTTTTGAGAGTAATTGGAATAGGGCAGTCTTTTATTATTTTGTATTATTTGTGTACTTGCGACAGTTTTGGCCATCATTGGTAGGGATTTTGTGCAATGGGCAGTGTTAAAAAATATTATCAGTTGAACATTTTAATAGCGTTTTTTTTTGTCTATTATTTTAAGGGGAGAAATAATAAATTATTAGAAGAGGGCCTAAACAAGCGGAAATCGCTTTAAAATGTTTCATGTTTGAATCGATGTAAGTTTTTCGATAGCTTTTTCCAATAAAGTACATTTTTAATCCCTTTTTACTTTTCAATCATCATGATGCTGATTCCTCTTTGGCTAGGAGGCCTAAAGGTTACCGACAAAGTATGTAATAGATGGCTACCTATCAACAGACAATATTTAAGCTTAAGCCTTGCTTGCCCAGGTAGCAAGCGAGGTTCAACGTTAAAAATTGTCCCGTGCGGATTTTATTATTTAGCCTCGAGCACATTCCTTTATCATTTTTTTTAACGGACTGGAATTCATCAAATGACCCCTCCCGCTCTGGGCGGAACGATAGGGAGTGTCAGACTTGTACTGACTAAAACCCATCCATGTTCGTTCTTAGCCCTTTGTGTTCCAGGGTCACGGTATCTCTTTCGAACAGTCCCGCAGCCCTGGCAGGCATCAGCCCGGTCGGATCCCTTCCAATTTGCTGACATCTTCTTGACGCGCGCGTGGAACACGAACGCGCCCTCGACACGGCCTGTCGTCATAAGACGGACAAACGGTGAGCTAGCCCCTTACCGTCCACAGGCCCGCGATCTCGACCATCATCATCACATTATCAGGTCAGGCTCCCCTATTGCTGCATTTGCCATTCTTCTCGATTGCGTGCATACTTAGTCTAGATATTAGTACCTTTACTCAATTCCATTTTTCAATAGCAGCCTGGAATTTGATAACAATTTCTGCGGCTACACTTTGTAGTAGGTAATGAGTTACCATAACCAGAAACGACCTGGCCATCAGTTCAACCTTGTGTTTTACCTGTGAGTTGGTGTAGAGAAAGATTATCACAAGCACTTCACATTATTGTCTGCCCTACGCAACACACACGAACTACAATTACACTATACCTACCTAGTCAATGTATTACTACTACATTGTATAGCATAATCGTCTCACGCGTGTAAAGACGCTGACAGCTCCAGCTGCTAGACAGGTGCAATTAATTATCACCTATTATGGTAAGATAATTGAATCCTAGACGCCTATTAACTAAAGTGCAGATCTGAGTGACAAAATTACAGAATCAGTACCGGTAAAACGTGGTGAATAGGGATGCGAGGGAGAATAGGGACAAAACTTTGAATGGGATTTCATCGTTGAATATAAATAATTCGTCACTAAAAAGCTATTGGAATCATTTCTTATTTAATTTAATAAACAATAGAGTATTTTTAGGCTACCAATAATATTTAAATAACACGTTATTTAACACAATTTTTATTTAACACATAGCGCAATATTTTCTGCACTCGTCAAACACAATATAGAACCCACATATATTCACCTGTTGCAAAAAATATACCACAATAGCACAGCAGCCATACGCCTAACTACCACCGGGCCAGCTTTTCCCATTCAGAGAGGAGTCAAGCAAGGCGACCCGCTATCTCCCAAACTCTTCACAGCCACGTTAGAAGAGGTTTTCCAAGAAGTAAACCAACATTGGCAAGATAAGGGTATAGTCGTCGGAGGAAAAAGGTTAACTAATCTTCGTTTCGCCGACGACATTGTCCTATTTGCTTCCTCAGCAGCTGAGCTTAGCCTAATGCTTGATCAACTGAGCGATGCCAGTCTCCAAGTTGGGCTTTCAATGAACATGACCAAGACAAAACTGATGACGTACAGCACCGAGCGTAACATAGAAATTGGGGGTGTGGTGATGGAATATGTCCATGAATACATATACCTCGGCCAGATAGTCTCTTTCCAGGCAAGGCAAGATAAAGAAGTTGCCCGACGCACTGAAAATGCCTGGAAAAGCTACTGGTCGATGAAACATTTAATGACAGGATCTCTCCCTCTTTCACTGAAACGAATGCTCATGGACATGTGCATTCTCCCCACCCTCACCTATGGAGCGCAAACATGGTCGCTTACAAAACGTCAGAAGTCCACACTTGGAGTCTGCCAACGAGCTATGGAGCGGAGTATACTGGGTGTCAAACTTACGGACCGCATCAGAAACTCCATACTTCGCTCCAAAACCCAAATAGCGGATGCTGGCATTACTGCTGCTAAGTTGAAGTGGAACTAGGCTGGTCACATCTGCCGCATGTCGGAGGTGCAATGGGCAAAAATAACCACTCAATGGATACCAGACAGCAAGAAACGACAACGCGGCAGGCCCAGGAGGAGATGGCGGGATGAGTTGGACTCGTTCTCTAAGGATTGGCCTACAATCGCACTGGACCGCGAAAAGTGGAAGGAGGGAAGGGAGGCCTTTGCCCTGCAGTGGGACAATATAGGCTTATAATAATAATAATAATAATATAATAATACTCGTCGCCCCGCTCCGCCTCGCCGCCGCCGGAACCCAGCCTCAACGTGAGTGCTGTGACGCCGGCCGTGGCAGTTGCGTCGAGCGACAGCGACGAGTACTTCTCTCCGCCCACGACGCCACCACCTGTTCGTCGACGGGGAGGACGCCGGCCACCGGACGGCTTAGGACCTCGAGGCCCACCGGCTTCTGATAGGGTCCCAGCTTCCGGCGGAAGTGTGCAGCGCATGCGATGGACGCGACCCATCAACGAAAATGTCATGCGCTCATACTATGGGGCTACAGAGGGAGGAAACAACCTGACCGCGTACCGTGTTCGGATGCTCTCTCTGTTTCAGGTGCTTGAGCCAGCTGTCAACGTGTCGGCGCAACGACTGTCGGATCAGGTGCGGTTCATCCAACGTAATCATATGTTGGATGACACCGTACTTGATCGCTTGCGAATTGAAATGCAGAGTAGTCACGTCATTATCCCTCCGTCGCAGGCTGTGGTTCCACCACAGTCTAGTCAAATAGTCGATCACGTGGACGAGGTGAGTAATGACATGGCTACTAATGTAAGTACCCAATGCAGTGAGGAAATGAGAAGTGCTTTGGAAGGTGCGATTCGAGAATATCGGTACATGTCGCCTGAACTTAGACCACGTTTACCTCGTTTGCCCATGCATAACAGAAATAGGGCGCTGGTGGCTGTTCTGGATTCGCAGTTATCAAACTATTTTGATAACTGCGAAGACCTCACTGATGCTCACTCAATCCTGTATTGTGCGGCCGTAGCGGCATGTCGTGTAGCTCATGTCAATTTTTTTTATGACAGAGCTACACGACCTAAACCATCTGCCATACCGGCATGACAATGCAGGATTGAGCGACGTATTGGTGGGGCCAGAACACTCATCGGCAAACTAATCTGCTTCAAGGAGGGCAACAATCGCCCTCGAGTGATGCGTTTTGTGAAGCGGGCATTTGCGGGGACTGATATTAGTCCTCGAGACTATATGTCCCGTATCACAGAACGCATGGACTTCCTGAAGCAGAAAGTGTATGCATGGGCAAACCGTATTCGTAGGTATAAGCGGCGGGTGGAACGATACACTCTGAATCGCACATTCCAAAGAGATGAAAGGTGGGTTTATAGGAGTTGGGAGCGACCGGACCAAGGTGTGGCTGACACGCGCTTGCCGGATGATGACGCCATGTCCTTATTTTGGCGCAGCATCTGGTCGGTGCCTGTCAGCCACACCGAGGGTGAATGGACTCGGGTGGTCAAGCGAGTATGCGATCCAGTCCCAGAAATGGGGGCTATCACTATCAGCCCCCAAGACGTAGCTCGTGCAGTCCGTCCGTTGCCTAACTGGAAATCTCCAGGGCCGGACGGACTGCACAACTTCTGGATTAAGTGGATCCAAAGGTCGCACGCTCGCTTGGCGGCCCTATTCCAGTCAGCTTTAGAATCAGGGTCGTTGCCCGAGTTCTTAACTACTGGAATCACCCACCTGCTCTATAAATCGGGTAGTACTGCGGAGCCCAAAAATTATAGACCTATTACCTGTCTTCCGACATTGTATAAAGTTCTTACATCCATTTTGAGAGCTAAAATTTGCAAACACATTAATGACAATTCGATCATGTCCGCTTCTCAAAATGGATGTAGGAACGGGTCCCGCGGTACTAAGGAGCTACTTCTCATTGATATGGCCATTAACCAACAGGTTCGCCGTTCCCGAAGGGATCTGTCGACATGTTGGATAGATTATAAGAAAGCCTATGACTCGGTGCCACATACATGGCTCATGAGGGTGCTAGAGTTGTATAAAATAGATGCAACTCTGCGCACCTTCCTGATGTCGTGTATGAGGCAATGGAGGACAGTCCTTAGCTATCCAGGATGTCGGCATATCGAAAGGAACAGCGAACCGATAAGGATAGAGCGTGGTATTTTTCAGGGCGATAGTTTGAGCCCACTTTGGTTTTGCTTAGCCTTGAATCCTCTAAGCACGCTGCTGGAGGATTCAGGTCTGGGCTTTCGGTTGAAGAGAGGTGGTCAGGTTATATCTCACCTTCTTTACATGGATGACCTGAAACTCTTTGCCCCCAACAATTTGCAACTGATGGACCTACTGAAGGTAACAGAAACTTTCAGTAGCGCCATCAGGATGGAATTTGGTGTGGACAAATGTGCGGTCATGCATGTAAGGCGAGGGGGGATTGTGGAATCTGCGGGAACCCAGCTCTCAGATTCCATAAATCTTAGATCCCTCTCAACGACCGAAACCTACAAGTATTTGGGTATGTCGGAAGCGCTGGGCATCAATTCTGTTGACATGAAGCAATCGTTGAAGGAGCGCTTCTTTGGCCGCCTGAGAAAAGTATTTAATAGTCTTTTATCAGGCGGCAATAAAGTGCGTGCCTTCAATGGTTGGGTCATGCCGGTTTTGATGTACTCTTTCGGCGTACTCAAATGGACTCAAACAGAACTAGACGCCCTGGATAGGAAGGTCCGTACATTGTTGACGGCATATCGAATGCATCACCCACGTTCCTCGGTTATGAGACTGTATATCCCGCGGAGTTGTGGAGGTCGAGGCTTTTTAAACGCCAAGACTCTCCACAATCGCGAGATATGCAGTCTCAGGGAATATTTCCTAGAAGCCGACGTGGGGATGCATCGAGATGTGGTCGCGATGGACAAGGCCCTCACCCCGCTCTCCTTGGCTAAAGAGAACTGGCGCAAACCTGCAGTGCTTGACACTAATGACCGCAGGGAAGTATGGCAGAGTAAGGAGCTTCACGGACGCTACTTCAGTGCCCTGCATGGACCTGATGTAGACCATGCAGCGTCCGTAGCCTGGCTACGTTCCGGGGAACTCTTTGGAGAAACCGAAGGTTTTGTTTGTGCAATTATGGATGAAGTTATGATGACAAATAACTACCGGAAATTTATTGTGAAGGATGGCACGGTTGACATTATGTCGGGCATGTCACCGTCCGGGCGAATCGATCCGTCACATTATCTCCGGATGTTCTCGTCTAGCTAACGGAGAATACTTGCATAGACACAACCTTGTAGCCAGGATTATCCATCAGCAACTTGCTCTGAAATACAGCCTTGTGGAATCGGAAGTACCGTACTATAGGTATGTGCCCGACCCAGTTCTCGAAAATGGCAATATCACACTGTATTGGGATCAATCCATCATCACTGACAGGACTATTGTAGCCAATAAGCCTGATATAGTGGTGATGGATCGATCAGAGCGGCGCGCAATGATTGTTGACATAACGGTTCCACATGACGAGAACCTCGTGAAAGCCGAGAAAGATAAGCAAATCAAATATCTTGACTTGGCTCGCGAGGTTGTTGACATGTGGGATGTTAACTCAGCGATCATTGTGCCGATAGTCGTATCAGCCAATGGCCTAATTGCCAAGAGCCTCGACCAACATCTGATGAGGCTATCGCTAGGCAGCTGGATCAAGGGCTTGATTCAGAAAGCGGTACTCCTGGACACGGCTCGTATCGTTAGGAGGTTCCTTTCTCTGGAGCCCTGACCGCCGGTAGCTTGGACCCTGTTCCCGATACCGGTGGGCTACTATTTTTATATTTTTAAATGTTTTTGTATAAAATTTTGTAAAAATATTTAAAAATGTAAAACATATGTTTGTTAAGTGAATAAAGGGAATAATAATAACACGTTTAAATACAAGGTGTTGTTTTGCATCCTCGTCAAAATTCAAGAGGATGTCACAAAAGACCTAAATAATAAATTAAAATTACGGTACCCAGTTAATTATCAATAAACGCTGATTTTTTTGGTTGTAAGTTTGTCAGTATTTTAAAATAACCCCCTTAAAGTGGTTTAAGAAATGATCGAATAAACGTTTGAGATTGTTTGTATGTACGAAAGCGCGGTTATAGGGTGAGAATCAGACGGGCCGCGTTTAAAACACGGGTTGCTCACACTTGCCGATTTTCGTAAAAAAAATTACCTTTCCATTTTATTATTGATTCGGGACGAGAATCATTAGCAGAGTTACCTCCTTGATTTGACGAGGATGCAAAACAACACCTTGTATTATTGGTAGCCTAAAAATGCCTTTCAAAGTTTCGTCCCGATTCACCCCCGTGTCCCTATACACCCCATTTTACGAAATAGAAGGTATTTCACTAGTATTAAAACCAAGTAATTGTCTCATTGGTGTAGTGGTCACAAGCACGACTGCTGAGCATAAGGTCCTGGGTTCGATTCCTGGACAGCTAAAGTTTTTTCAGTCTCTTCCATCAAGAATTTCTTAGAGGCAGCCATGAAGTCTGGATCAGTGCACGCTTGATGACAATACTCACCCCTAATGCATGGAGCTTAAACATAACTCTCGAATTATTGGTGTACTGTTAAATACTACTTACCGCGCTTACTGCTGTTCGACCAATTTTCAACCTTATTACTCAGGGGTAAAGGGTGAAAAGTGCTTGACCATCAGTGAACTCAGTAGTACTCCTCTGCCTAACCCTTCGGCAATTACAAGCTTGAAGTTACGAGTACTACGTATACGTAAGCCAAGTTACCAGTGTTTTGATATTTTATTATAATGCAACAGTTACATTTTGTTTAAGTAAACACTCACCTGCTTCCTATGGATGTCCTATGAGTCTTAACATAATTAGGTTAATGATTACGCTCAGAATCATAAACTTTTCAACTTCAGTCCAGGGCTTGTTAACGTTACCAACTAACAAAAAAATATCCGTTACTTAACGTTAATTCCAATGTGATACCTTATTAACTTTACAAAAATATAACGTTAATTGATAAGATTACCAGTAATTTAACGTTAAATACAATTAACCTAATATACGATAATAACGTTACTGTACCGTTAATTTAGCTAAAACCCGGTCACATTCAAGGTTGTGTGTGGTATGTGAGATGCTAAGTTGCTAACCATATACTGACTCCCTCAACCATGACCTAGCGACCCACGAAATGCGGCGTTCGCAAGGTTTGTTGCAATTAACGGTTATAAAATTAACGATAAAAATTTGCAAAAATAACGTTAAATCTATTAACGTCATTTTAATATTAACGGTAACACTGACAAATGAAGGTAACGTTACGAAAATTTTACCGTTATTTAAAGCCCAGCTTCAGACACACTGAAAACCAGCGCTGTGCTGCGGGACTTCCATGGCACAGAATCATGCAGATAACCTGCTTGTCGCAGTCACGACGTGCAAGCAGGAAACATTTTTGTTCCGTCCTGTTTCTACTTTTTTTTTTCTTGCGTTGTACCAATGTTCATTGTTTTATTTTATTTTGTAATTTTGTATGCACGTCATGTCCCTGCGACAAATATATTTTTTTTCTTTCTTTCTTTATAAGAAACGCACACACTCCACAACTTCCTAGTATTTTAGCTGGGAAGAAGCCAACTCCGCAGAAACTGCATTTTTATAATTTTAAGTTTTCTGACGCTGCTATTGGTTTCTGCTTTGAATCACCTGCTTTATACTCGATACTTGCTATCTAGGTATACAATGCTTTAATACGACGACGGCAAGAAAGCCAGAGTGTTTTTTAAAGTTTTAGAGCCTTTTCTTGCAGCTCGTTTCGTGGTATCTGACAGGTACCTAAGTTTGAAAGCTTCCACGGATACCGGTACTATTATCCGGCTTTGAAGTCCGGCTATACTCTTCGCCACCTTATCTATTACACGGAGAGTGTGAAAAAGCAATATAGGGTAAGATAAGGAGCTTAGCTAAGTTTCACTCTGCTGAGTCAAGACAGAATTCACAGATTTTGACTGATCGAAGCATAAATTTTAGGTTAGCTATTGTCAGGTATTTTGTATTTTACTGTAACAGACTATAATAATTAAGTAATTGGTGTAACGAATACCTACATTTGTAGTTTTTTCTATTGACGCCAGAATCGAATTAAAAAAGTAATAATAAAAACTAAAAAAAAGACTGAAAAGCAAAAAGAAGCGGGCATATGGAAGCAAGCGGGACCCATTCTATGTTTTAATAATTTTAAATTTCAATGGCTTATAAACACAATACACTTCCTCGGTTGGGTTACCCACTGATTTTTAAAAAGAGAGTGTTTGTGGCAAACTTTATGATTACCTACAACCAAAACGACATGTTTAATTTTAATTAAAATTGCTCTCCTTCAAAAGTCATTGATTTTCGCATGTCTCGGACAATTTTGTCACCTAGTTTAAAGTTATTTGCTAAGTCCAGCCCACGGCTACTAAAGTATCACTGTGTGTTAATACTTACTTACAATAATTTGGAAGCAAATAGGTATTATTCATATTGATAAAAGTTGGGACGGTGACGGTAGTTTAGGTACCTAATACCAGAAACTTTAATTTCACGAAGAATTCCCATTTTTTAAATTATATTTCTATGTAATGGACAGTATCCAGGTAATTCAAATAAATGAAAGTTATACAAAACTTTACATCTGTCTTTATTTAATTTTCAAATACATTCAAATATTTACAATTTCATCACTCATCATTAATCAAGAATCATAGATTTGATAACAACGACATCTATTGGCGAGTGTAAGAACAATTGAAACTTGTCAACATAAACAGTTCCTTTCCCTGCAACAAGATGGCAGTCCTCAAATGGTACTCTTCCTCAAATGGCTCAATTTCAGTTTTATCATTGCGACTATGTATTGTTGGATAGTTAGAAGGATTAGAATACCTCATGTGTTGTTATCCTTAAAGAGGTAATATGTTTTGTGATCAGACACCTGTCAGACATGCAGAGGTGTGTCCATAGTCCCTACGCCCACAGTTTGCTAGTTATGTTTATATCCTACTAGCTGTCCCCGGCATGCATTGCAATGCACTTTTTACGTACCCTATCTACCTATCCTACCCTACCCTAAACCTTCCCTGGACTACGACAAACATTTTAAAACCATAATCAGCTAAATCAGCCTAGCCGTTCTTGAGTTATAAAATTACAACGAAAATTGGCATTGATTTTTATATATAGATGTAAATAAGCGGCCTATTAACATTCACATATCATAATAACACGCCTGTAATCTCCGAAGGTTTAAGCAGAGGTGTACCTATTAGAACCTACCCCCACATTTCGCCAGTTATGTTTAAGTTCCATGTCATAGGGGTGGGCCTAATGCCATCAACTGTCCACAAATGTAGACTCCGTGGCTACTACTGAAAAGTCTCTGATGGAAAAACCCAATAACATTTTGATCAAACAAGAATCGAACGCAGGACCTAAGATAATACCATTCCAGAATCCGGACTGCTGCTCAGAATTTTATTGATGAAATACCTTATAAATAACTCTTTGTCAAATCCAGGACCTTATGCTCAGCAGGACCACTACCCCAAACTAAGCAAAGGCTGGACGTACTCATGGTGAAAATCATCAGCCTGACAACACGGTTGCCGCAGTGGTTGAGCGATCGACTGCTGCGCTGCGTGTCGCGAGTTCGATCCCCGCACGGAAAAAAATATTCGTATGGGTCTGGCTGTTTGTGTATGTTAGTTTAAATGTTTGTAAACGCACCCACGATACAGGAGAAATTTCTAGTGTGGGGCAACGTTTTTTTTATTTAAAAAATGAGGCCTAAAACAATCCACTGTTGAAAATAGATAGGCCTCTTCAATCGTTCACCACTTAACTAGATTCTCTACAATCCTATTCCAGTCGCTACCAGGCCTGCGAAGACCGTTGCTCCACCGAGCCTCAGGGCGTCCCACCTTACTCTTGCCGCATCTTTGTCTACGACCCACCTAACTATCACCATAACGGTCATCGGTTGTATGGCTGATACGGCCATTCCATTGATGGTAATACTTAATTGATCTTTATTATACACTACACACTAGCTGACATCAGCTGATTCGCAACCGCGTCTGGGTCCCGCCGTTATTGCAACATTTTTCTTTGATGCTCCGCTCCTATTGGTTGTAGCGTGATGTGATAACGCCTATAGCTATACTCGATATATGAGCTATCCAACACTAAAATATTTTTTCAATTCAAACCAGTAGTTCCCGAGATTAGCGCGTTCCACAAAACAAACTCTTCAGCTTTAAAATGCAATGCATTCAAGATTCACCATCAGATGCTACATCGTACAGATTGTGTAAGCCCCCAGTTTATAGCAACAGCTGTTTATCATATGAAAGAATTCTATCCCCCTTTCGAGTTCTTTCTAATCGGTTAAAGTGTCACAGTGAGGCGGTTAAACTAATTATAAAACACAACAGCCGCTGGCATCGCTGACCCGACCCATATTCAGGCCACGACACCACTGTTACTAGATCTACCCTACCACCCCCAGAATTTTGTAACTCAGGAGTGTTTATATACCGTTAGTTGAATAGTTCAGGTCTGGTTACAGTGGTTTTGTTGTTTGACGTCTGTCGTGCTCTGGTTTATTCCTGCCTCGACCGCAGACTACGGTACCATGTTTTGATTTTGTATTTATTTTTGTACGATTGTTACACAATTGATGAGCTACTACATCTGACGGGCCAATGGTTACGGATGGCGACCTTGAAGGCTGGAGTTTGATGGTAGAAAAATAATTCTCGTAACCGGATCGGTTCTAATGCTGATACATATTTTTTTTTTATACAGCTTCGACCATCATCATAGGTTATATTTTGGGGTACGCCGTAGTCTTAGTAGGTCATATTGTAAGCTACGGCGTAGGGCAAATTGTAGACCACATTTTGGGCTACGTCGTAGGACATGGCCCGTTTTGGGCTGCGATGTAGGTCATGTAGACCACATTGAAAACCATAACCTAGACCAAGTTCCTAACCTAACCCGCGACCGGGTTAGGATTTCGGGTCAGGTTCGGAATAATCCAAAATTTGGATAAAATTTCGGCTAAGTCAAATACCATGCCATAGACCATATTTTGCTATAAAGGGTGTAAAACACCTCTTAACGAAGCCGAAAGGCACTGGTTGTTTTGTTCAACACTATACCTGGGAACCTTCAAGTTACGGAGATATTATGGGTCACAGTTCCAACTTTTTGACAAGTATTTTTTTAAATACAAGTTTTTAATGTAAGATTTTTACTTTAAACACCTCCACGACCCCCGTACTATTCAATCCGTCCATCAGCACAATGTTTTGAGTGCGTTACATTGAGTTCTACCACAAAACATGATTTTACACACCCCAAAAAAAAATCGTTTCCCAGCAATAATTTTTGCGTAAAGTTACTTAGTTTCATGCAGAATGCTTGGTTGACGGCTTCGTGATGAGGTGATTTACACGGTGTATGTCGTGTACCAAGTCGTAGGCCCCACGTTAAGGCGGAAACACACTTACGTGTCGTGGCGTGTCGTGACGCGCCAGAAGCATTCGGTTTCATACATCGTTGCGACACGACACGCCATGCAAATATGTCCCTAACCATATCAAATGTATGAAACCGATTTGCTTCTTGCGCGTCACGACACGCCACGACACGTAAGTATGTTTCCGCCTTTATACTACGTTGTAGGCCATATCGTTCACCACATTGTAGGCTAATTCGTAAGCCACATTACACGTCATCTCACGTCGTAGATAATTTCGTAGACCCTTAAATTCTTTCGATATTCCTTCTATCAGCACTTCTGTAGTTCAAATTGCAGAATGTTGCTAAAATCAGTAAAGATGGCTACCTACAAGTACTTGATAAACTAAAGTAATTGATACATTATCTATCTAATGTATCTGTAATCACAGTAGTGAATGCAACAGACCATTCACCTGATATCTACGGACGGACGTGATTAAGTATGTGTTAGGGCTTTACTTAGATAAGATTGTCATTACCCAATAGTCGTCTATCGTATACTGCTTCTTCATTTTATAAAGTAGTTTAATGTTTTGTTATTGTGACTTGTCCAATAGGAATATGACTGCCTTGTTGGTTCTGTGGTCGCAATAGGTTCTGGGTTTAAATCTCGGGTCGAGCAAAGTGTCACAGGGTTTTTCCATCATATTTATGACAATAGATTATGTACACTTTAAAATTGCAGAAAATTCAGGTTTAGAAAGAGCTGCCATTTTCAACAAGTTGCAATAAAAAAACATTTAACTAATATAACACCACGCTTGTAATCCCCGAAAAGTTGGGCAGAGGTGTACCTAAATGGAACACCTACATTTCGTCACTTATGTCTATGTACCATGTGGTAAGCGTGGCAGATCAACGGGCACGGACTGTTCAATCGCCGGCATCGCTCCCGGAAGTCTGCAGCAGTCTGAAAAGGCTGCTAGCTTTCTGGGAGGACCTGGGATGGTTGGAGTAACCAGAGGATTTTTCATACGTACAATGGCCCAATAAAGTGGTTAAGTGCGGAAACAGTCCCGCTAACCTAACCTAACCTAACCCCACATGTGATAAGAGGCGAGTCTAATTCCAAATCTAAAGTACAAGGCTGCTACTGAGAAATCCCTTTTGGAAAAACTCAAAATCACTTTGCCCAATCTGCGAATCGAAACCGCGACATCACTCTCAGCAGTCGGCACTTGCGACCACTACACTAAAGAAACAGTTGCGATAATATCAATTAGTTTATACTTCTAGCTTAAATTGCCCATAAATTCACAGCACAACTATAATTCTTTGGAGGAGCTTGTGTCGCACGGGTCGATCTTTAAGGTTAAGCCGTGCTTGCCGAGGTTGGTCCGTTGATGGGTGACCATAATTACATACCGAGGTTCCTCCGTGCTTCGCGCGGAAAGCACGTTAAGCCGTTGGTCCCGGCTGTCATTTGTAGATCTTTGTCAGTCGTTACGAGTAGTCAGAAGCTAAAAATTCTAACATCCAGTCTTACTAAGGGGTCTCGTACTACCCAGTTACTGGATTGTGGACGTCAGATAGGCAGTCGCTTCATGTAAAATACTGGTACTCAGCTGCATCCGGTCAGACTGGAAACCGACCCCAAGATAATTTGGGAAAAGGAAAATTGGCGTACTGTGTCAATTTGATCATTCAAATAAGCTCCACATATTCAGTTCATAACTTTAATCCTCGTGACTACGAGCGGCTTTTCGTCGGTATTGAGTGGAACAAACTACTGTCAACTCGCGTTAAAAGGTCACGAACGGTGACTGTTGGCCAGTGGACACTTCACCTACCTGCTCAAAAGATATCACTGTCACTCTTTAAATACATTACATTAATAGACGGCTCACGGCCAGTGGGAGAGCAGCGGTGGCCCAGTGGTGGCAGCCCCGACTTACGAGCAGTAAGCGCAGAGCAGTAAGTGGGTTTTCAACCCAGGCAGGCGCATTACTTTGTGTAATTTATTTCATTACCGCTGCCCTCAAAAACAGTGAAGGGAAACATCGTGAGGAAGCCGGCATGTCCTAGAACAAAAAAAAACAAAGACATGTGACGTCTACCAACCTGCACTGGCCCCCTTGGTGGATTACAGCCCACTCCCTCTCTTAGAGATGAGGCCTGTGTCCCAGCAGTGGGAACATTATAGGCTGGCGGGGCAACTGTTTTAGCGTCGGTGTCCTTTCCGCTTTTTATATTAAGACTAGCACTTCGCCGGTGACTTCGTCCGCGACGTTTTTGTTATAATATAGCCTATGTTACTCGGTAAAGATGCAGCTTTTTAATGGTGAAAGAATTTTTATAATCGGTCGAGTAGTTATTATGTTAAATAGTAACAAACAAACAATCAAATCTTACTTCTTTATAATATTAGTTTAGATGTACACATTATACAGGCAAGTCTCATGTATTGGCTTGTGCTAGCTGACATGTGGCAATTAATTTTATTGAGTGTTTTGTACTTTGTAATGCCATATTAATTGTTCACATACTATTGTTTAGAAACAAATTCTTCTTACTAAAAACAGATGTGGGGCTGAGGCGTCTCTTCCGATACTTATTCTTCCCAGTCATAACAATAGAAAGTGGTGAGAGCGTTTTAGAGATATAAATAGTTTTTGATGTACAATTTTGCTACTTACCAAATGGTTTTTTTTTTATTGCGCTTATGCTATGATTTTATACTTATGATGCAGCAACCACTAAATCTATGTCAGTATAACATCATAACAATATTCACAGCCCAAACATATAAACATCCAACTATAGGCCAAAGACTTCTTTCTCCGCAAGAACAAGCATTGATCACCAAACTTGAAAATGAGGTTTTGCTACTCCCTTTAGTCTACCTACTTGTGGTTTCAGACTAAGGTCCATTTTTCTACAAACTTTTGCATTACCACCATCTCATTACTATAGCTAAAACATAAACAAGGAATCCTTGATGTTTGACGAAACCAAACTCAATGTATGAAGATTAAATCAGTTATGACAGGGCACTTTTTTCACTTGTTTTGTACGTCTTTTGTTTAGTTGGTGAATCTGGAAAGTTACCAGACGGGATGTAGCGCCTACTAGGTTCATGGGACATAAACAAAACCGGACAAAAAAAAAATTGAGCATGTGCATGCGTATTTGTTAAAAAAATAATTGATGAACTTACGTAGTCATAAGTAGTTTAAGTGATCTTAAGGATTATACCTTGTGTCCAATGCTGGAGCACGATTACAATAAGTTAATTAACAAAAAAGCAAACAAATAAATAATTTCAAATAAGGGCGCGGACCACCATATCTGCGGTAGTATATACTCATTAAGTAATATATAAATATAAAGTATACTCACTTAAAAAAAAAAACTGGCTAAATTTAGTTGTGCTAGTGGGTACTCTGCCTTACACTTTCGGGATTACAGGCGTGATGTTATGTAGTATGATATCAAGTTTGAACGTAGTTGGAGTCGAACCTCTTGCAAAGTCTTGCATCAGTCCGTTACTGGCAACACGTCATGGCGTCAACGAAAAACATGAATATTTTCAGAGATACTCAACCACATGTTCTCCAAAATAATCAAAGCTCGTATCAACGAACAGTGATAACCAGATATATTAGTACGATTCCATTATAGACCAACCATGTATTTGGTACGTGTAAGACCACGTGTTTACGGGTGCTTTTATTACCGACTACGAGAAAACTAAAAGGATGGGCTACTTTGTTCACCGATGTCTATGTACGTACAGCGTACAGCCGCGTCAGTATTTGCTAACCCTTAAAGTTTTAAAATGTTACACTGCTACACCATTGAATTCGTTTCGAATAATTTGAAGAATACTTCAAAAAGAACTCAATGTTTCCACCCGGAATCGAACCATCACCTAACCAAGCTGCGTCTTACGAATACCGATCAAATAACAAATTAGCCTGCGAGCTCTTGCAAATTGCGATGAAATTGATATATTTTAGTATCGTTCGAGTCACTTAATCTTTATGGCAAAAAGCAAATGTCACGCCTAGGATTTAAACCTCCAACCTCATGCACGTCAAGAGGGGTTTTGAAACCTCCGGGCTATTAATACGTTGAATAGCGTATTATTGCTAGTCGTTTTACCCAATAATAGAGGTATTCACATTTTATTATAAAAAAAAAACAATATTAAAAACAGAGTTTAAAAGAGAAAAACAAACTACTTTTATAATCAATAAATGAATTATAATAAAATGATTTTAAAAATACAAAAACCAGCTAGGCCCAACATGAATTTGAACGCACATGTCTTTGGGGGGGGGGTAAGAACTTAATGAAGTTTGTGCACAATACTTATTAAGACACTTTTTTACCATACTACCTCGTTGGTCTAGTGCCGACTGCTGAGCATGAGGCCATGGGGTCGATTCCTGAGTGTGACAAATTGTTTTTTAATTTTTCTGGCTGAGTCTGTGTTTGTGCCGATTGATGGCTATATGTTTGCTCCCTATTACATGGGACTTAAAACATATCTGGTAGATAAGGGTGTACTACAGTACTTTCACAATTATTATGTCTTGTGACTGGGACTGTAGCTTCATTTTTATTGTTGTTTGACTATTCAAAAGTGCCTGTAACTGGCCTACTTGAAATAAATGATTTGATTTGATTTTATTATTAGTAACACCCCTGCCTAACCCTTCGGGGATTACCTACAGTCGTGATGTTGCCATTAAGTTAAGTGTTTTTACTAAACACTGAATTTTGAAGTTTTAGTGTTGAGAACCCAACAGTTGGCTTTTTAACGATGTAGGTATGCGCTCTGCACGCGTAGCATGACCACTGTAGAAACGAGTTTTGTCTACGGAAGAATCGACATAATGGCAGATAGACAATAACAATGTGTCAGTTTGTCGATTTTTCCGTCGACATAGGCCGTGTCTACGGCGGTCATGCGTGCTGTTCGATTCTCAATTCTCAGTTCCACTCCTAGAGTGGAAAATTCAGTACCGTCGTAAAAAAGATATTGCGTTTATAAATTGTCAGTGTATACGTTGGCTTATGCGGGTGGGTCATTTCAGGGGTATCCCCCCCGCCTTCAACGGCCATTTACCTTGACTTTCAGATTGCGAAACGCGATTAAGCTTCATTAGCATATCGATAAACAATCTTGTTATGCTTTTTTGGGCGAATATAATAATTTACAGCTACAATAACCTCTAAGTTTCGTGGTTGAATAAAAACTGAATCATATTTTCCGCACGTGATATTAGCTTACCTGGAGTCCTTCGCACACATTTGAAGAATACGCCAATATAAATGTTATCAACTTATCAGCCAATAGCTTATCGCCTGATTTTTCGCCAAACTGGTTTGTCCTAGGACAAACCAGTTCACCGGTTTATCTTGTCAGGATACACTAATCCAAAAAAGGCACAACACTGCAATGAACTTGGATGTAGCGCTCGTCAGATGCCACTGACACCGGTCGCTTCGCTCGCTCGGCTCGCGCGTGGTTGGGCACAGTTCAAACCTATAATTCGGTGTGCCCTTCGATCGTCAATCATATGAAAATCAGAAGCCTCATATTGGTGGAAAAACATAGCATTTTAAGCACAATTAACATATAATGAGAACCAAACGCTGCCTTCCTAAAAACATATTTATCATTATATCCTTTACTTAATTTTCTTACATAAAGGGTGTAAAACACCTCTTAACGAAGCCGAAAGGCACTGGTTCTCCCTGTCATTGCAATCATTTTTTTGTTCTACACCATACCTGGGAACCTATTAGTTACGGAGATATTAGGGGTCAAAGTTGCAACTTTTTGACAAGTACTTTTTTAAATACAAGTTTTTAATGTAAGATTTTTACTTTAAACACCTCCACGACCCCCGTACTATTCAATCCGTCCATCAGCACAATGTTTTGAGTGCGTTACATTGAGTTCTACCACAAAACATGATTTTACACCCCCCAAAAAAAAGCCGTTTCCCAGCAATAATTTTTGCGTAAAGTTACTTAGTTTCATGTACAGAATGCTTGGTTGACGGCTTCGTGATGAGGTGATTTACACCGTGCATAAGTAAAAATTTTAGTAACATAAGTAGGTACATGAAAAACATGAGAAATATGTATATTAGCTCACCAGCATCGGGAATAGGGTCCAGGCTACTGGTGGTCAAGGATCTTCAGAGAGGAACTGCATAGCAATATGCGTCGTGTCTAGAAGAAGTGTCCAGTTTTCTGAATAAAGTTAGCATAGTTTACTTGATTGTATTACCATTCATAAAATTAAAAATGGAAATTCTGCATCCTTTTAATACCAAACCGTGGTTTTATCAATATGACCCTGCATTAAAGCAATTCTTAAGACTCCCGCAGATAGGCGCGACGCGGCACGCGACGAAAAAACCTACGTAGAAGAATTTCTATGAAAACGCGAGCTACTATTTACACTGGCGGTGGCGAGACGCCGCGCGTTTTTTTTTTCTTTGTGTATAGATATTTGATACATTTTGATTTTGAAAGTTAGAGTAAGGCATAATAATGATTATCCAAAAAGATGTAAGTCCATAGGACAATACACTTTTAAGATATCGTCTGCATCACATTAGCAAAGTAATTTTAATAATATATTCAATCTCTCGCTAGGCAAATGGATCAAGGGTTTTATTTAGAAAGCGGTACTCCTGGACACTTTCCTAATATGTTACGTTAGGATCGAGTAATAGATTCGACGCCGCGCCGCGCCGCGCCACGTCGCGCCTATCTGCGGGAGCCAGGGCCGTATTAACCATTTCGGGACCCGGCTGGCAATGCAATTTTCGGGGCCCCCTTTCAGCCGTAATCCCGCGATCATGGCAACGGCGTCAAAATATCGGTAGCTTACAATAATTGAAGATCACGGAAGATATCCCGTAAGTGACATGTAAGTTTAGTTATAAACCGTGAAACCTTTAAGGGTGTCGCCAACTTTTGGGCGAAGGAGGGCAGAAGGGTGCAGTGCAAACGGATTTGTAAGGGTTCGGGTTACTAGTTATGGACGCAGCTGAAGTTCTTCTAAGAATCTCAAATGCAATAGTCACTTTACTACAATTTTACGTTAACCAAGCATTCTGTACATCAAACTAAGTAACCCTCCGCGAATTATATTATTATATAATATTGCTGGGAAACGAGGAGCTCGTGGCTGAATAATAACAGCCGCCCGGGTCGATCTTTAAGGTTAAGCCGTGCTTGCCGAGGTTGGTCCGTGGATGGGTGACCATAATTACATACCGAGTTTCCTCCGTGCCTCGGAAAGCACGTTAAGCCGTTGGTCCCGGCTGTCATTTGTAGATCTTTGACAGTCGTTACGAGTAGTCAGAAGCCAAAAAAAAGTCTGACATCCAGTCTTACTAAGGGGTATTGTACTACCCAGTTACTGGGTTGTGGAGGTCAGATAGGCAGTCGCTTCATGTAAAATACTGGTACTCAGCTGCATCCGGTTAGACTGGAAGCCGACCCCAAGATAGTTTGGGAAAACGCTAGGCAGATGATAATTGCTGGGAAACGACTTTTTTTGTTGGGCAGAAAAATCACGTTTTACGGTTACACTCAATGAAATGCACTCAAAACATGGTGCGGATTGATGCATTGAACAGTAAACGGGTCATAGAAGTATTTCAAGTAAAGTTATAATTTAATTTTTAGTTTGAGAGTGATTCTTCTGTACGCTGCAATTTATTACGTTGCTATTTACTGATTCTGCTACTATTAATTTGATAACACGTATTGCCATAGAGATTGATAGAAAATTTCTTATTAAATTTTAACAGTATGAAAAAACACTACGTTTTTTACACTCAATGAAACGCACTCAAAACATGGTGCGGATTGATGCATTGAACAGTAAACGGGTCATAGAAGTATTTCAAGTAAAATAATAATTTAATTTTTAGTTTGAGAGTGATTCTTATGTACGCTGCAATTTATTACGTTGGTATTTACTGATTCTGCTACTATTAATTTGATAACACGTATTGCCATAGAGATTGATAGAAAATTTCAAATTAAATTTAACAGTATGAAAAAACACTACGTTTTTTGCGCACTGAGGCCCTTACCCCATACGAGGCCCCTAGCTAGGCAGTTGCCTAATCTGCCTAAGGGTTGATCCGGCTCTGACGGGAGCTTTTTCTCTGCAAGTACGTATAAGAGCCACAAGGTTGTTTGAAGATAAATGATAAATGATAAATGATGTTTATTTTTCAAATAGGTTTTTACAAACACTTTTACACGTCATTTTTTTTTAAACTAGATGGGGCCGGTGTTTCGTACCTGACTACTCTGAGAAGAAACAGCCGAAACAAACTCAGAGGTTCTCTGTTAACTTGTTGCTCTTTTAAAGTCCAGACATTGCTCAATTTACATGAGGACTATGCAGATTAGTGTCTGAGATGGTCTTTTAAAGAAAGAACCACACAGATTTGAGTGGACCTGTCCAGTCAGTGCAAGCATTTGTCAGTTATCGTGTAGCTCGACTTATAACTCAAGGAGCTCAACGATATGGTTTGCACGTGTTAAAATATTGTGGGTATTGTCCCTTAGGTATTTACATATAGAGTGACCTATTGTTTCAAGTTACCGAACCTACGTCGTAGACCATATGGCGAAGTAGGCACTTTAGATTCGCATCTTGAGAAATCAAACGATCAGACCATTATAATTATCTTTCTTAACCCTTAATTGATTGCATGGGGTGTAACACACCCCAGCGCAACTTTTAAGGGTTAGAACTTTTTAAATTCTTCATTTTCCCGTTAGCTTCATAAAAACACTGTCCTTTATGATCAAGTATCGAACATAATCGTTATTTTCTATGTATTTCATGTTTTATATATATGACAGAGGTGTCACGCACCCCACGCGACCTTTCACGTAACTATTTAGGCGCAACCAATCAAGGGTTAATTACTGTTTCGCGATGGTAAAGTCCGTAACCCGTATCGTCCTCCTCCAAAGTTTATCAGCTTTTTATGCGGATTTCTATATGATATTGTTTTGATAGTTCCACTTCAGGCCTGTCCACTGTCTAGCTGATCATCTGTATGCCAGGCAAAGGCTATTTTTTTTAAATTACTACAGAACCAAATGAAAACCAAGTAAAAATTTCTCTATTAAGTACATTATGACTTGTAACTAACTAGCAAAATGTGGATATTCTGTAGGTACACCACACCCTAACCTTTCAGAGAATACAGGAGTGATCTTAAGTTACATCAAAATATAAGGAAAAGCACACACACCATAAAAAATCTCATTAAGCATACAAGAAAACAACAACTTCGCAGGACAAAAGAGAAAACATAATAATGTTCTCATTCGTCCTGCGAAGTTGTCGCTAAAAAAACTAGCAAAATAGAAAGTTATTATAACCGTATTTAAGGCGTCATCTGCCTAGCCTTTTCCCAAACTATCTTGGGGTCGGCTTCCCAAATTTTTTGCCGAATTTACCGAAGCTGGAGACCTACTACACTCAGCATTGGGTGATTCAAGATTCTTTATTTGCATGGTGGCCAAGGGTTGAAGAAGAAGACTTACTTTAATAAGTATGATGGGTGGTGAAGATGACTTCATCATTTGCCCAGCCTTTCTAACCATTCATCCCAGCTTTATGTCAACATAAAGCTATCAGCTTATGTCAGTCTTATTGAAAGTATTTCTAGAAATACGAACCGTTTTGAAAACGATTGTCAGTTGTCTATGCTTTCATATTTTATGTCATTCTTTTTAGACAGACTTCAATTTAACGAGCGTAGGAATCTACTTTTGCGGTGAACATTTTCGCGTTCTTTTCAGGGTTCCGTTGCCAAATGGCAAAAACGGAACCCTTACGGATTCTGTATGTCCGTCTGTCTGTCTGTCCGTCTGTATGTCTCAGAATGTTTACTCCGGGGCTATTGGCACTACACAGTGGAAATTTGGAGACCAGGTAGGTGCCTATAAACCGCTACAAAATTTTTATGTCATAATGATGAAAATATAAATAGGGGTGGCCTTCCACACATGCAACTGAGGGTTGAAAAAAAGAACATGTACTATGTACTTGTAGTCTCTATCGATAGTTCTTAAAAATAAAAAAGTCTTAACCCTGTTTGTGTTCGAGTAGCTACGACTCGCAATTAGCCGGTTTTTTTTTTGTTGAATTCTTTTGTTTTGCCAGTAACAGCTAGAAATAGGTCATCAACGGATGATAATGAGTATCATGAGATCACCGGACGCACATTCTCCTATTTTATATTAGTTAAATTGACGGCACGCGGTTGCCACTTGCTCGATAGAACTGACGGGCGTAGGGATGGGACATGCTTTGCGATTACAGTTTTTTATTTATTTAGAAACGGTACTTAGTATTAATAAATTGCTGAGTGCATTGTGGTGAAACATTTTTTAATGAGTTATTGTTATTATTATATATATTATTATTTACCTACCTACCAGGATAATGAAAGAATAATCTTTTGTAGTAATGTAAAAACATATTTTTATTGGTCTTGTTTTTTTTCACTAATGCTACAAAAATATCCTCAAAACTATGACCTAACGTCATTAGTAATGTACTTATTCATTATTAATTCAATTTATTATTTACCGCATCGAATCCACCGCAGCACAAAAATAATTTAGTACTAGGTACACACGGCGACACATGAAGCTATGCATTTCCAGTATAACATGGCCTTGCTTTGTATAGATTTCCAATGAAATGAGAGATCCGCATAAATTGGTTTTGTATAGCTTGATTGCTCCCCGTGCGTACCTATTACATATCGGTCTAATCTGCCTATTTGAGTTTAGGTAGTGCCACAAATTAACCTTTTACAATAAGAATATCTCCCGAAAACAAAAGCAAATTGATTCAGAAAACCATCTTAAAGAACCATCAATATGGTTCTAATGGTACTGACCATTAGAACGATATTCCAGAAACTACAAAATAAAAAGTAGATATCCGACAAAACCGTGTATTTCGCAGCCCTACAAAGGTAGGTATACAATCAACCGCTGCAGTAGTCGCGACACGATCGGGCGTACCGCTCGTCGGCCGGCAGCGCGCCAACTTACGTGATGTACCGAACTATATACGAACACACAACAATATAACAAAAAAATACAACCCCAAGTGAACTAAAAGTGACAAAAATACTAGTTCAGTGATATACCGACACCGGTAAGTCCCATCACTAGACGTAAACATTTTAATTGCTAGATTAAATACATTATTTCTGCAAACGATGTTATTTTATCAAAAACACTAAACAGACATGATGACCTTTCGAAACTTTAGTGTTTGATTTATTTAATAGAACATTTCAATCAATATAACCAAAAATAACTTTTAACTAAATAGAGGACTGCCTAATTAGTTAGTGTTTAACGCTATGCGTCCGTATCAATGGAAATTAGAATTTTTTGATAACTCGGGGAGTACTATTTGGATGGAGTCCAAATGTAAAAATACAATGCCTAACGTCTCGTTGCAAGTCTGCCTGGGAATTGGGCCTGACTGAGTGAGTCGAGCTAATTCTCCCATCCGGGAGCGAGTAGCCGTGACAATCAGACTGACTATCGCCGCTCGCTATCATGTATGAGATGACACTTTGGAAGTTAGAACGCGCTAAAATAGTTCTGTTAGTCACTTGTTTGGTTTGTCGCCTGTGTTTTTGTTCAGTTCTATGACTTTTACAACAAGTATTTAGGGGTAGAAGAAAAAATTAAAAAGGCGAACGCGGCAGCTTTTATGAAAAGTTTGTTTATTCTTTTACAGATGACTTTTAAAAACAAATGACAAACGATTCAATGGAACATTTGGGATTCCATTTATAAAATATTTCCACTTTATTAGTTTAATAACCGTTTTATTACATTCCAGCCAGCTTTACAAACCGACATAATTTACACAAAAAGTTTAGCTAACTTAGTCCTCATTTGGATTGGTCGTAACAATTCCATTTCATTTAGCGTCATCAAAATCATAAAACTCAATATCAAAACTATATAATACCGCAAACAGCTACACACAGACTCAATCAGCCCAAGATCACGGTAGCAGGTCATTCCACGTAACGTATGGCCCAATGGCTGCCAAACCAAAGATTCAAGAGTCTTACGCTGGGAGTCGCATCGGGATGCGTGCGATTGTTTTGGCAAACAGCTGGCTCAATCAGAAGTCTATCTATAACTGGGTTTATAGACGCCGTGACGTATTGAGGCTGGAGTTAAAGAATCTAAAATCTAATCTAATACTAATAATAAAGCTGAAGAGTTTGCTTGTTTGTTTGTTTGCTTGAACGCGCTTATCTCAGGAAATACTGGTCCGATTTGAAAAAATCGTTCAGTGTTATAAAGGGTGTAAAACACCTCTTAACGAAGCGGAAAGGCACTGGTTCTCCCTGTCATTGCGATCATTTTTTTGTTCTACACCATACCTGGGAACCTTCTAGTTACGGAGATATTAGGGGTCAAAGTTACAACTTTTCGACAGGTATTTTTTTAAATAAAAGTTTTTAATGTAAGATTTTTAAACACCTCCACGACCCCCGTACTATTCAATTCATCCATCAGCACAATGTTTTGAATGCGTTACATTGAGTTCTACCAGAAAACATGGTTTTACACCCCCCAAAAAAAAGTCGTTCCCGAGCAATAATTTTTGCGTAAAGTTACTTAGTTTCATGTACAGAATGCTTGGTTGACGGGTTCGTGATGAGGTGATTTACACCGTGTATAGCCCATTTATCGAGGAAGGCTTAAGGTTATATACAGTGATCGGATAATCGGATGCATATTTACCTAAAGTGTAGGTGTTGGTTATTATGGAATGCACTTTTGTATCGAGAAAATCCCGGGAATTCGGAATCGACAAATTTAGTTTTTTTACTATAGAATCAAATCGGGTGTAGGAATATTTACTTAGTTTAAGGTGTTGGATAATATTATGGAATGCACTTTTGTATCGAAAAAATCCCGGGATTTCGGATTCAACAAATTTACTGTTTTTCTTATAGAATCAAATCGGGTGTTAAAATGTTAAATAAATACTACATACAAAAGGCAACGTTTCTTCACCATGTTACAGACTAGTTTTGCATTCCCTAATTTTCTGGAATCCGCTTCCATAATTTCCTAACCAAAAATAAACTTTAGGTAAATATGCATACGATTATCCGATTACTGGTTATATATCATTTATTTATTTACTGATTTGCTCACATGTAAAACACTGGATTGTAGGCATGCATTAAAATTTCATGACACAGTATTAAGACATGCACCCTGTAAGGGCACTGCAAATATTTATATAACTAATTATTAAATTAAGTACATATTATACATAATATTGATTATGATTATTACAATTATATTACATTAATTATACAAAACATTAATCAATCATTCATCATATCCATTTTAAACATTTTAAAATTAATCATTATTATTTTATTATTTCATCATGCTACGTCAAACATCAAACGAACATAATTATAAAATTATGCATGTATTGTTCATGCAGAAAGCTCTATCCTCTTTGGCAAATATTCCTTTTAATATAAGGTTTGCTGTAAGAAAACCCAATTCTGGTTTAAGCGCGCAGATGTACACAAGCTATATATTATTTGTGTGTATATCTTGTAATTTTATGTGCAATAAAGAATAAGAATAAGAATGTTTTCAGGAAAAAACATCTGGACAGATCACTGTTTCAACGCTAATTTGATAGAAATATACCTGCTTCTAATTGTATAGCGTTGGAAAATCGACCAATACACCAATAATCATAACATAAAAACCAATGTAGGTACATAACTTGAGTGCCTTGGTTGTTTTGTGGTTGCAAGGGTGACTATTGATTATGTTGAGGTCTTGGGTTTGATTCGCAGGTCGTGCAAAGTGTTATTGGGTTATTCCATCAGGAATATATGAGTAGCAGTCACGGAGTTCGAATTTGTGCCCGGTTGGTGGCAATGAGCTCGCTACTATTACATGGGAATAGGGGTGAAGACTGGGTAAAGAAAACGACATTCTATTTTGTCCGTCAAACAGGTAATACAAAAATATTAGACACGTATTTATTGTTTTATCAAAATATCAAACAAGTTAAAACTCATTAAAGTTGGGGCTCATTAAAGGTGGGGGGTCACTACGTCACAAGTAGGTATAAAAATTGCCTACAAGTGACGTCATGCGCCATTTCAACTCAATATATCTCCGTAATTTTATGACCACGTGAAAAAAGAAAAAATTCGTGTCCAATACTTTTCAATAATCTACCCGACGGACTAAGAAAAAAAAAATGTGAACATCCCCCTATTGTGAAATGTGGTTCACCTCTGCCTACTCATTCAGGTATTACATGCGTGAAGTTATGTTAATGATATAAAAAATGTATGGGAATAGAGAAACAGTGTACCATTATCCTCCTATTGCTACAGACTGGTGATAAAAAATGTTTAAACTTGATAACAGAACACATATTTAAGTACATATTATCAAGTATCAACTTTGACCTCCAATATTTGTACAAAATATCATTGTCTACTATCTGGACTTCCATAATTACGATGCTATTTTATCTTAGCATAAGAAATAGTGCGACAAAATGCATGTTATTTTCACCAAGCAGTTATTTAGCATTCCACCTTCTTGCTACTTTTTTCATTAAGTCAATGTCAAAGTCAAACTATATTTACTTGCTTCAATTAGACCATCAAAAGGCACCTTTGAATGTCAATATTTACAAAGAAAAAGAATTGATCCTAATTGCCAGTGGGCAAGATGGTAACTGCACTGCCCAAAAAAATATGATCATCTGCAAGGAACGGTCAATGGGGAATTGTTATCGCCCTAACACTTAACTTAAAACACCACAGGACTGTCTTGTGTACTTTTGACATTAAAGAAAGATATTTTTTAGACTTAAATTAAAATAAATTAGCACATTGCCCGCGACTTCGTCCGCGAAAATTGTGCTATAATATAGCCTATGCTACTCGGTAAAGATGTAGCATTCTAGTGGTGAAAGAATTTTAAAAATCGGTCTAGTAGTTTTTGAGCTAAATCGTAACAGACAACCAATCAAATCTTTCGTTTTTTATAATATTAGTTTAGATAACTTGATTAAATTACTTTTGTTATTATTTTGATGGGATATACAAAATAAATAAATAAGTAAACAGGATGGTTACAATAAAATATTTCCTTCCAATAAATATGATCTTGCACATTGTTATAAAACCAGTAACACGTAAAAATTGCAGCCTTAGCGAATTTTTGTTTAAGACCTACTAACCCCGTTTCATTACAAACGAAAACCATAGCAGCCTGTAGTTAACTGCTTTACTTCATAATGCTTATTTTGATTTATTTAGAACATAAAACCAGCATGCTTGCTCAATATTAATTTGCGTTATCGGTGCCGTATATAGTTTTACCTTGACCATCAGGTGTACAAGAGTATCATAACCTTTGGAACTCCAATAGACTTTGACACAGTATCACAGGTTTTTTACCTGTAAAGTCATTTGAACTTTCATTTGAGCAATTTATAAAAATGTTAAAGAAAATATAACCTGCTTTGGAACAAAAAATTGGATGACAAGAAGATTTTAAAATTAAAAGTACTCGTTTCACATATTTAATACTAGCCTATGCCCGCGGCTTCGCACGGTGCGTGGAATTCGGTTATTGTCCCACTGGATTGTACTACCCGGATAAAAATATCCTATGTGTTAATCCAGGTTATAAACTACCTGTGTGCCAAATTTCAACGAAATCCGTTCCATAGTTTTCGCGTTAAAGATTAGCAAACATACATTATCAAACTTTCGCATTTATAATATTCGTAGGATTTTCATAATTTAAAAAAAATATTCATATCTATGGATGATACTGATTGTGCTTGTTTCAAACAATTTATTCAATTAAAAAATCGACGTATTTACGTTACGTTGACACTGCACCCTCGTGCTATGGGGACCATACTGCACTGAGTCCACCTAGTGGATTACGGCAATCTTATATCATAGAGAGGAGCGCTGTATTATTGTCACTAGGCCACTCTTGTAAGCCAGTGGCAACCACCAGAGAAGCGCCGAGACACTGAAGCTCGACGAAATCCCAGACACAACTTACATGAGTTTCAGTGCTTTGGGAATAGTGTGGCGAAGATCTAGGTGAGACTCAAACAAGTTAAAATCCTCTCAAATGGCATAAGAACCAATAAATCATAACACCAAGTAACATCTCTTCGGTTATTAGCAAGCTCAATAGCATGAATTGTAAGCAAAACACAAGTTTCATGCCCCGTCAGTTGCAACGAACACTTTACTACTGACACGGCCAATAAAAAATGTAATTAAATAAAAAAAAACTGTATTTAGTCTTTACAATATCATTGTTGACGTCATTTCGTGCAAGTTTCAGATTACGTGTTGACTCATAATCGTGTGTTTTGTAAATCTTGTTTTTGTCATTTTTTCAAGCCGCGCTTGCCGAGGTTGGTCCGTGGATGGGTGACCATAATAACATAACGAGTTTCCTCCGTGCCTCGGAAAGCACGTTAAGTCGTTGGTCCCGGCTGTCAATTGTAGATCTTTGACAGTCGTTACGAGTAGTCAGCAGCCATGTCTGACATCCAGTCTTACTAAGAGGTATCGTATTACCCAGTTACTGGGTTGTGAAGGTCAGATAGGCAGTAGCTTCACGTAAAATACTGGTACTCAGCTGTTTCCGGTTAGGCTGCAAGTCGACCCCAAGATAGTTTGGGAAAAGGCTAAGCAGATGATGAAGTCATCTTCAGCACCCATCATACTAATTAAAGTACATCTTCTTCTTCAACCCTTGGCCACCCAATGCTGAGTTTCGTATGTCCTCCGAATCTCTCCAGCTTCGGCGGTTTCGTTTAAAAGTAATTAGATGGAATTAAATGAACTTGAATCGATGATTTTAATTAATATATTTTATTTTTAATTATTATTTTTGTAATACAGACGTGTTACTCCCGAAACATACTACCTGACACTGACCTAATTGGCGGATACCATACATGTCATCGACATAGCTAATGATATATATGACTTTGATACTTTAAATGCTAAACATTAATCTCAATGAAAGACACTTGACAAATTGCTTGTTAAATGTATACGAGTATTATTCTTTATGAGCATCGATATAGGCTTCTAGAGTCAGTGCAAACAAAATATTTTTTGTGTTAGGAGTACCTAATATTTTATTTTACACAATATACAAGATGTTGTTTTGCATCCTAGTCAAATTCAAGGAGGTAACTATGCCAATGATACTCGACCCGAATAATAAAATGGGTAGGTAATTAAGTTAGGTGCCAACAACCCGTGTTTTAAAAGCGGCCCGTCCGATCTTCGCCCTATAACTGCGCTTTCACACATACAAACAATATCAAACGTTTATTCGAGAATTAGTTAATCCCTAAACCACGTTAAGGGGGTTATTCTGAAATACTGACAAACTTATACAACCAAAAAATCTGCGTTATTAACTAGGTACCGTAATATAAATTGATTATTTGTGTCTTTTGTGACCACCTCCTGGATTTTGACTAGTATGCAAAACAATTTCTTGTATATATGCGATACGCCCTGGGCAGACTTGGGCGAGAAACCCCACTTTATGTTAATCTTCATTACATATTATCATTATCTTCATAACGTTGCCTTTGTCCCATAATGTTAATGTTAGGTAGGTGCAACACGTTTACTTCTTCCATTTTCCCTAGTCAACTGTCAGGCTCTATAATTTATTTCCTTTTCTATTTTAACATTCTCACACACAATCCAAAAAAAATCATCTGCCATAACAACAAATTTTTTGGACAATGGCATGATGAACTGGTGATTTAAATTAAGCAGAAGAGCCTCATAGGAAATGGAATCATTAAGGCCAATAGTATCTTTTCTTCAGTAAACATTGTCCAGTTTTCCAAGGAACTAGATTCAGTTCCCAGCCATCCCAAGTATTTTTGTGAGTTCAACAAGAAACAGTTTTCAAACGATAGTCTTTATTAGGGTTCCGTACCCAAAGGGTCAAACGGGACCCTATTACTGGCCTTCAATGTCCGTCTGCCACCAGGCTGTATCTCATAAACCGTGATAGTCAGTCAGTTTGTCAGCCAGTTGAAATTTCTACAGATTATGTATTTCTGCTGCCGCTATAACAACAAATACTAAAAACAGAATAAAATCTATATTTAAGGGGGGTTCCCATAAAAAAAGATTGATTTTTTATATGTTTTTTTTTGCACGTTTTTACAAAAAATGGTACGGAACCCTTCGTGCGCGAGTCCGACTCGCACTTGGCCGGTTTTATTTGATCCGCGTGTCGCCTTTCGCCACTCCATTCTTAATTGATTGAGTTATGTCATCTAATCAGTTAACTAATGTCAATCACCCTGACCCCAGGTCATTGCATGCACAACTTCAGTACTTGATTAACAGAACATTTTCTACAGGGTGTAACGGAAAGGGTATATACATCCTTAAGGGTGTGATACAGACCAACAAACTGAACATGTTTCTCATCATAAAAATTTTTTTGCAGCAAAAAAAATATCTGCTGCCCCATAGAAAATTGCAATACCTATTCGACCCAAATGTATAGGCAGCTGATATTTATTTTTGCTGCAAAAAATTTTTTATGATGATAATCGTGTTTAGTTTGATGGTCTGTAGCACACCCTTAAGGATGTATATACCCTTTCCGTTATACCCTGTATAATACATAATAACTAAAAATTGTAGCTACAGAGAATATAAAATGGTAAGTAAAATCGAAAAAACAACGTTCGCGTTCGTATAACATAATTTTCAGAATAACTTAAACAAATAATAACCTTTTCGTTAATTCTAGCTTTTGTTTGGCACAAGTTTTTTCTGCTTTCTGTTAAAGCTGTGTACACGCGAAGTTTTCATCTAAATCGTGGGTGAGTTTACAGATATAAATCTCTAACGTACAAACACCCAACTGTAGGCTACACAAATAATTATTATCCCACCTGCGACCCAAATTAACGACCTTATTCACTAGAGAAACTGTTGCTACTGACTTATTATCTCAAACGCAAGATATAGTAAAAATCTATTCTTGTAAAACCACATCTATAGTCATAAATATAAAACCTACATCCGATTGAACGGTACGTAAGATCGTAACCAATCGTAAGACTACGTAACATAACGTAGAAGACGTAGGTACTATTTCTGTTCAAATATTTGCCCACAATCTCACACGTGGGTGCTCAGGATTCCGTACCATACTAATACGGTCCGTTCACACGGCAACGATCCGGTATGTTTGCCGGAACATTAATTTCTTGATGCAAATGCTACGGTCGGAAAACGCAGTAGTAATTGCCATGCGGTGTCTGTAAACAGTCGTCGTTTATTATTGTTTACGTGATTGATTTTTTCACCTGTAAACAAGTGGAAGGAACGATTTCTTTTTAAGTTTTCTTATTCTTACAAAACTGGTCAAAAGTCCCCTATACATAATCTGCCGCACTTTTCAATCCAGGGATTCATCTCACAGGAAAGTGTTCTCTCTCTCAACTTTTGTCTATGCTCATGCAATATTATTTTATTGGTATACAATCATTCATACAATATTATTATATTGGTATACAGGGTGTATCAGAAAGGTGTGGACATATTTTATAGGGACATACCATCAAACTGAACCACGTTCTCCATAGTAACAACATTAAAATTGTGAAAAAAATATCAGCTACCACACATTTAGGTCGATTAGATATTGAAGTATTAAACTGGGTAAGGGTTTTTTTGCGACAAAAATTTTGGATCCATTGAGAAAGTTGTTCAATTTGGTGGTCTACAGCCTGTAACACGTTCTTAAATTTGATTACACATCACACCACATCTTGAAAACAATATCTGAAAGGCTAGCTTACTCAGAACTACAATATTTGTAGAAGTAGTACCCTACCTAATAGAACAAATAGAATTTAAATAACAAGTGAATTCTCACCTTCGACAATGGAGACACTTTATACGTAAAAACAATTGAATCATCTTTACATAGTATAAAACAAAGTCGCTTCCCGCCGTTTGTCGCCGCTTAGATATTTTAGACTACGCAACAGATTTTGATGCGGTTTTCAAGTTTCAATAGACAGAATGATTCAAAAGAACGGTTTATATGTATAATTTATGCCTGAGAAACATATCAAAATTTTCACGCGAACGAAGTCGCGGGCATCAGCTAGTACAGACATAAACAAATGCTAGGCAAACCATCGCGCTTGTTATTCGCTGAAACGAACACCAATAAAATGCGTTGCTTTTTATTATCAACACCGTTGAAAGCCTAGACAAGTGACAATAGGTTTCAAACAGTTTCGTTTTTCCAAAACTAATTTCGCCAGGATTGACATACCTAAGTATTCGGTGCCGGTGACCTAATTGGTGAGGTTCTTCAGAAAGGTCAGGACGGTGTACTCGCAAACGGCATGCGTGTATGACTAGATGTATGAATGTGGACGAGGCGCAAGGAATATGTTAGGATCCGTAGCAGCACGCGTAGCTTGACCACTGTAGAAACGAGTTTTGTCTACGAAAGAATCAACATACCTAATGACAGATAGACAATGACGATGTGTTAATTTGTCAATTCTTCCGTCAACATAGCCCGTTTCTACGGCGGTCATGCTACGCGTTCTGGTAACGTTCTGTAGTTTCTACCCTATGAGAAAAAGGCGTAAGTTTGTGTTTGTGTGTATTCGGTAGCTTATGTCAATACAATACTTTATCGTCTTTGACTTTTAATCATCATAATTTCGTATGAATGGATCTACCTTGCTCCAGTCTCTTATCGACCACTGCAATCAATTTCGACATTTAATTACCTAATAATGTGATAACGACAATGCGATGATCAATTAAAACGGAAATGACTTCTTAAAATTAACGTCCAATTCACAATCATCATTAAAAAGCATCCCATGTTTCCGGGGTTCGGGTCGATGATAGTCGATGGTAGGCTTACTTCAAATCGATAAAGAGAATCAGTAATCAAGAGGCTTAATAGTAAGGGAGTTAGTTTCATCGCTGCTACGTTCAAATATGTAAAAAAATGCAAAGTTAAAAAAAAAACATCATGTGCCTAGATGATGATGTTTCTCAACTCGGGATCGGCTTTCTATCTTCCTGGATGCACTTGAATACAATTATTTAACATGGAGCGACTGCCTATCTGACCTCCACAACCCAGTTAGTACTACAGGGTAATACGACACCCTTTGGTAAGTAGTTTAATTAAAATTGATCCTACCTTATTGACGCATGTTGAAAGTGTTTAGAGGCCAAATAACAACCCGATGGGTAGGTGGATGACATTCAGAAGATCTTGGTTAAGTCCTGGTTGAAACTCGTGCATACCAGGGTAGTATGATACAAAAGGTGAGACTGGCACAAGAACGTGGACCTTGGCACATGGAAAAAGAGGCCCATACCCAGCAGTGGGTGAATTCGGGCTGGAGATGATGATGGTGATACAAAATTTAGTGACAGTGAAAACAGGCTCGCTTACGCCTGTCAAGGCAAGAAATGTCCTGTCTTTATTCAGAACCCACCCTTGACTTGTTGCTAACGTAGTTCAAACAGTCGCATAATGTCAGTGCCAAGCCAAGGTTTTAGTAAAGGTAGATTTAAAATGTTAATTACACGCGACCTTGAAATTAAAATATTTATATTTAGAAAGCAAGAGACTTTAGAACCGAAGCCGAAATAATTCAAGTACTTGTGTAGTAGAATATTTAGATTTCAAGTGGTGCTTTGGCATTCATTCTAATGCTTGCTCGATCACGCATGTGTATAGTCATCGAATAGAATCAATTGGGGACGCTAACTGCACACGAAAATAAGTAGAATTTGGGTCTTAACTGCCCCCCTTGGTTATAATTTGCTAGACACATTATACCTGAAACCAAATCAGCATGCTTAAGAGATATTTCTTGACGGCATGTAAAGCCAAGTCAGAGGCCCATGGGCGGCATAAAAACTCTGACACTAACTCTCCAAAAAATAAAGAAATAATTTTATTATACCTGTATGACTACAAAATCAAAATCATTTATTTCAAGTAGGCCAGTTACAGGCACTTTTGAATAGTCGAAAAACAATAAAAATGAAGCTACAGTCCCAGTCACAAGACATAATAACTGTGAAAGTACTGTAGTTGCCCATTCCAAAGCGTAGATCTCTATGGAGAAGAATGGGCAAGAAACTCCATGGACACTCTTTTAAATCAGAATCTTGTTACAAAACCTTGGTTACATCATTCATTTAGAGATGGTACATTATGTGAGAACGATGTAGCAAGACGTGCACGTTAAAAGTTAAAAAACGAAAATAACAATTAAAATATGAAATCATTAGTTCGAAATGAGCCGTGGCAGCTAAGAGACGACCAGGCACAACTGACAGCGCCCGTTCACGAACATGACGCATGGATCAGCCATCATTCATACAACCGCAAATACAATGCATACAACCGCAATAATACATCAATATCAACAGTTAGTTTAAAAAAAAAACTCATGATTATTATTGAAAGTATTCAAAATATGATATTTGAAAAAATTGTCAAAGACTGTTCAGTAAACGTACGCTCAAATCTGTATGCACCAGAAACTGATTGATAATCTCAGAACCTGGAGTCCAGAGGCAGTCCGCGATTTGTCCAGACCTTAATTCCTTTTAAAGCAAAGAGTAAGTCAATGTCTGGTAGACAAACTCAGACCGATGTAGACATCGGGACAAAAACGTGACATCTAAAGCAAAAGAGTCACATTTCTGCGAAGTACATTGGTCTCGGCGAGCTATAATAATAAAAGATGTCGCAAGGCCACTGCATTATGTCTGGACCGTCGGACCGACTGTCGGGCTGTCGGCATCCAAGTGCGTGGGCGCAGTCTAGTGCGTAACGAGCATCAACTGGATGCACGCTGAAACTCTATACCGACGTGTGGTAAACTCTAAACAGATATATTGTGGGCTATAGGCCCCCATCTTTATACATACAAGGTGTTGTTTTGCAACCTCGTCAAAATTCAGGAGGTTGTCAGAAAAGACATAAATAATCAATATAAATTACGGTTCCTAGTTAATTATTAATAAACGCTGATTTTTAGGGTTCCGTACCTCGAAAGGAAAAAACAGAACCCTTATAGGGTGTTGTGATTCCTGAGTTTCCTGACCCGACCACGACATGGAACGGAGATTTTACTATTGCACAAAATGGTTATTTTAATTGTGTTTTATTGTGCCACTTATCCCAGGAATTTGTGCCTTGTACTTTTTGAGTAATAAGAACCGATTGTGGTCGGGCTGGGGATCACGGTTCCTGACCCGACCACAACCAAATATAATAAAATATCAATAGTGGGAAGTTACTGATTATGCCAAAAATATGTGTCAAATTGTGCCTATGGCACACGAAATTCTTGTACTATTCATATCACAGAATATATCTTGATTCGGATAAAATTGAATAATCAAGTAATAAAGTGTGTCAATCACACGCTATGCAATTTTACTACGCGTCTTTGCTGGAAGGCATTATTATTTCAGAGCATAAGGAGCACCAGGGTTCGTTGCCAAGATACTTAGTGGAAAAAAAAATTGAGCATCAAAATCGTGTTGAGCTGAATTGTGTAAGGATGTAACAATGAGACTATAAGAAAAATGCCTTGTAAGCACTGTGGACAATTTTATTAACATTTGAATCTCAAAGTATAACCATTTGATCGGAGGACTACCCAATTTTGGTTTATTCAAAGTTGGTAAGTAGCAGACCTAGACCATCACCCTGAAAGACACCTGTCTTGGTCCTAATAATGTAAGAAGTGTGTGCGAAAATTATCACTATCGTTATAATTATTTAATTATTGTTTGTCTTATTTGTCCTTGTCCAAGACAATTTAATTTGATGGATGATCTGGGAACGAATAAAAAAATTGCGAAATAACATCATGATTCTCGACAAATGATAGGAGTCAATTGGGGACCAGGACTTCATTATTCTTCGCTACGAGTGGTAACCACTGGCAGAGTAAATTAGGTATCGACTTACCAATCTACAGAAAAACAAACATAGTAGTTATGACAAGACAGTCGCGAGTCAGATCCTGATTAATTAAGTAAAAGCAGTTTCTTAAGATATGATTTTAATTCTGTACTTTAGTACTTGCTTGAAGTTAAAAGTTTATAGAATTCTTAGCTTTGCTATCTTTGACGGTTCTTATTTCGTTCAAATTTTTGTCTATTACATAAAAATGTTTGCATATTAGTAATTTCTTAACTTGTCTAAGAATACAAGTGTTTATTTAATTTTTTGCTCGGTCGATGGCATTCCGCATTAGTCTTGCTCCCTATTTCAAGAGACTAAATTTTGGTATACTAGGTATAAGAATACCTTTGCCTAGCCCTTCGCAGATAAATAGGCTTGATATTATGTTATATTTGTCAATTAGAACAACACAAATATAGGCGGAAGAAACTAGTAACTGCCGGGAAAAAATTACAATTTTTTTTTCCTGTTACAAATAAGATTTTATGCTCATATGCCATTGTGTATGGCTTCTACAAAACATTTTTTACCAGTTTACAACGGTTCAACTTCAGATGGCCAGCGTATTACGACATTCATGAAGATTTATACAACTTTGATAGAAACGCCTACGATTCAAGAATAGAAGGCGAAAATTAAGAATTATCTATCTGTCATTATGTTGATTCTTCTGTAGACAAAACTCGTTTCTACAGTGGTCATGTTACGCGTGGTGGACATGATTAATCTGCTGTAAATTAAAAATCTGAGGGGTCGTTTGTGGCACTTGTACAGTGGCTAAGCGATTGACTGCTGCGCTGCATGTGGCGCTGCGGGTTCGAATCCCGCACGAAGCAAATATTTGTGTGGCCTACAAATAGTGGCTTTGGGTGAACATTTAAAATCTTTATAAAACCACCAACAATACAGCAGAAACTCCTAGAGTGGGGCAATGTTTCTTTTAAAGAAACACTTGGATGTGGTGAAGGGCAGGCGTTTTGGAGGACTGCCTTATGTAATTTTAACGTTCAAAAAAGGCTGCTTCCCATTGCATTTTATTATAAACATGTCTTTCTTTCATTCTTGTTTTTGATTGGAACAGGTTGGTCAAGCTCAATGCTGTCCAAAAAAAAAGAAGCAGAAAATTACCTACATGGTAAATTTAGTATAAAGTTTAGCTCTAATAGTTCAAAGATTAATGGCACTTAAATGACGGCCATTTGTACCGTTTACCTCGACCTTCAGGTCAGGCTACGTAGAATATTCTATACCTTAATTCTACATCGACAAGGTATTTTAATTTGTGGTTCTCAATTTATTATGAAGTTTAAGGACTTTTAGGAGCTTATGGCTTAATAGTAACAGCCGTTCTGGTTTGCTCTGGTTGGTCTTTAAGTTGGTCCGTGGATAGGTTAGATTACATACGAAGTTTCCTCCGTGCCTCGGAAAGCAGGCTAAACCATTGGTCCCGGCTGTCAATTATGGATGTATGACAGTCGCTACAAGTAGTCAGTGGCCCGAAAGTCAGACAATCGGTCTTACAAAGGGTTATCGTATTACCCAGTACGAACAGGGTTTGTGGGTCACATAGGTAGACGCTCCATGTTACATACTGATACTCAGCGGTATCCGATTGGACAGGAAACCGACGCCAGCATATAGTTGGGAAAAGGCCAGGCAGATGATGATTTACCGCAGAAAGTACCTATACCATTATTTTTGTATAGTAGTTTGTTTGTTTTTTAGTAGTTAGTAGTTTTAATGCTATAGAATTTATGAAAATGCTTCCTCTCTCCAACTTTACTTATTTGCTGTGCCCCACAAGGTTCCATATAATCTAATTATAAGTTTACCACCTAAGAATAACATGTGGAATGCAATAAAAATATTGAGTATGATGAATTTATAATGAAGTTTTACTGTCTGTTTTATGTAGTTAACTAAGATTCTAGTATCTGTTTTGTAAGGAAACCTTTGAGTGTTTTATCTCCACCCACTTAAGGCTTACTAGCAGGAAATTCCGAAGGTATTATGTCCACCCACGTAAAGTTAATGTGACATCAATAAACATTAAGTACGTACAAAATTAATTTAATTAGGCTAAGCTGGGTTTGTTTACAAGCAGAACATCAATCTACTACAAATAAATAAAACTGAAGTGTCTGTTTGTAGTATTAAAATAACCGCTTTCTACTACATGCATATGAATGTAAATACGGTACATACCAAAATAACATTTTTTTTTCAATTTTTGTCCGTCTGTCTGTCTGTTTGTTCCGACTTATCTCTGGAACGGCTAAACTGATTTTGACGAGACTTTCACTGGCAGATAGCTGATGTAATAAGGAGTCACTTAGGAAATTTTAGAAAAATTTAAAAAATAAATAAATGTTTTCTTCGACTTCGCGGACGAAGTCGCGGACACAGCCAGTATAACATATTATTGCGAGATTGCTGAGCATGAGCGTTTGATTCCCGGAATTTATCAGCCAAAAAGTTTGGATTTGTGCCCGGTTGATGGCCATAGGCTCGCTCCTATTAGATGGAACCTAAACATAACTGGCGAAATAATAATAATAATAGTTTACTGTCACAAATAATCATACATTATTGTACACTGGTTAATAAGATGCAAACTATGCTGCAGAAGTCTGTAAACACATATTGTGAGCCCTGCCTCTTAAACTAGGATAACCTGTATCTTCAGAGACAGTGTTCAGCTGTAGGGCTACTTAAATTTAAGGATTTTACAACTGTGGACTGTGCCATCTAATTAAAGTGAAACTTTTATTACATCGTCTCAAACCTTTTTCGTCTGTGTGTTGCATGTCGCGTGACGCTCGGCCGCGAGTAGGGATAAAGTGAAAGGCGCTCGTCAGAGCGCCTTTCACTTAGTCCGTACTCCGCGTTTTATACCCTTAATGGAATATTATTCCAATTTTTTTTTTAGTTAAATGTCTAGTGTGAAAAAATGTTTCACTTTTACCGTGGTTTCATAAAACCAAACAATCCTTTTTTTGTAATCAGTTTAATTTACTTATTAAAAATGTGCGTGTACTATTAGGTCCACCTCTGTCTTACCCTTCTGTCTCGGCGCTTTCCTGGTGGTCGCCACTGTTGATTCTGGCTTACAGGAGTTACAGTGTTTTGGGAATAGAGTGGCGGGCTAGCCCTTCAGGGAATACAGAGACGATGTTATGTTACTCAGAACAAGTTTATAAAAGTACTAGCTGTCCCGCGCAACTTCGTCTGCGTCACATTCTCCCCGTTTTCACAACATTTTTCATTGCTGCTCCGCTCCTATTGGTTGTAGCGCGATGATATATAACCTATGTCCTTCCCCAGGTTGAAATCTATCTTCTTGCCAAATTTCATTAAGATCCGATCAGCCGTTTAGTCGTGAAAAGGTAACAAACAAACAAACAAACATACAAACAAACAAATAGAGTGACTTTTATAATATTAGTATGGAAGTATGGATAACTGCAGCCCAATTGGGTAACACACGTTCTATCACAATCCAATGGATCTTGAGATGGTCTTGAGTCATATCTTTAAAATTCTCTTGCTGTGGATCAGGCGAATTTCTAGCGCAAATGATTCAATTACTGTTGTTGAATTGGCAAAACCAAAGGCATTATCTTTGAATCTAATGGCTCACACACAATCAAATGGTTGAAAACTTATTCAGGTAAAATGGTCTAAAAAACTGTGCATTTTAACAAACATGTTTACCTACAAAGGCTGACCTTGAAACGTCCAACCCTAATGAGCCAATCAAGCAACTACCATCAATATTTAGAACAGAACAAGTGCCGTCCTGGCCTCCACAGCGAAACTGCAACAAGACATAGAGGTATATTAAAAAAAATACGATTCGCTTCGATACTCAGTGTTGTAAAAATTGGCAATATTATTGACTAGCTGTCCCGCGCAACTTCGTCTGCGTCACATTTTCCCCGTTTTCGCAACATTTTTCATTGCTGCTCCGCTCCTATAGGTCGTAGCGTTGCGATGATATATAGCCTATAGCCTTCCTTGATAAATGAGCAATCTAACACTGAAAGATTTTTTTAAATCGGACCAGTTAGCGCATTCTAGACAAACAAACTCTTCAGCTTTATTATTATTAGATTAGATTAAATAGGAACTGCTTAAAGGAGCCTGTGGTTAAATAACAACAGTTGCACAGGTCGATCTTGTAGGTTAAGCCGCATCAATCCGTGAATGGATGACCACTTTGTAGGGAGATTGTGTCTGATGTGATGATACCATGACTGACCAGATACTGGAACAGTCATCACGTCGGGGTCACCAATGTAGCGCTAATGTGACGAGTGAGACTCTAAATACGTTTTGGTTAAAATATTGAAGATTGAGGTACTTAATTTATAATAATACTAGCTAATCCCAGCATACGTTGCAATGCACTTGTTCCTACCCACTAGTTGCCTACCTACTGCCTACCTACTGCCTACCTACTGCCTACCTACTGCCTACCTATTGCCTACCTACTGCCTACCTACCAAAAAACCTTCTACAAAGTATTAGAAAACGTTTAAAAAAAGATTAATTAAATCGGTTCTCAAATAATGGGATGACCAAGGGAAATAGGGATTCATTTTTGCACTGGTTTTCCCTGTCATTGCGATTATTTTTTTGTTTTACACCATACCTGGGAACCTTCTAGTTACGGAGATATTAGGGTTCAAAGTTCCAAATTTTTGACAATTTTATTTTATTTTAAAATTAAGAATAGTACGGGGGTCGTGGAGGTGTCCACGACCCCCGTACTATTCAATCTGTCCATCAGCACAATGTTTGGAGTGCGTTACATTGAGTTCTACCACAAAACATGATTTTACACCCCCCAAAAAAACGTTGTTTCCCAGCAATAATTTTTGCGTTAAGTTACTTAGTTTCATGTACAGAATGCTTGGTTGACTTCGTGATGAGGTGATTTACACCGTGTATATAACTAGCTGTTGCCCGCCACATCGTTCGCGTGGAAATTTTAATGGGTTCTAGAGTTATGAAAAATAGATGTTGGCCGACCCTCAGACCTACCCGATATACACACAAAATTTCATACAAATCGGTTCAGCCGTTTTGGAGGAGTTTGGTAACAAACACCGCGACACGAGATTTTTATATATTATAGATAGATAAGACCTCAAAACTGGAATGTCAATTTCTTCTTTTTTTTAGCTGTCTCGAATTGCCAGCTACATGTTTATTTTGAGGTTTTCTCAAACAGGTATTCAGATACGGGAGCAGCAAACACTCCTTGAATATCCACACAAACCAGCACAGATTCAGACCTCGTCTAAATGTATGATTACAGTACAGTATCCTGCATCCGTCAAATCAAGATCCTGGCCACATAAGCCGTCTATTTAAATTTGATCCCTGTTTGTGGTCTATCAGTATGAAGGCAGAAGTCTGTTAAGGCTGGCAATGTAATAGGCGGGAAGTGATACGTTGCTAGGTCAGAGGGGCCACTGATGGTCATCGCATAATGGTTGCTATTACGCAAATTGAACATGTTTTTTTTATTAGTTAGTTAGTGGATAGGTAACTATGAAGTTATAGACATGCTCTGAACATTATGTTGATTTTTTAAGTCATGCAAATGCTGCTCAAAAGCACTAAGTTTAAAATAGTATCTGACTAATTCCACTCGACTCATATTAAATTTTCGAACGAATTGTATGCTTACAGAAATAACACAACACTTAAATAGTGCTCTTGGCTAGTAAAGATCAAAGAGCCAATGAATAACATAATATATTAAAGACATATCAATTCCTTTAATTACTCAAATCTGGGTTTAATAATAAGGTACACCTCTGCCTACCTTAAAAGTATTCTAAAAGTCATTATCTTCAAACATAGTTACGACAGCCGATTCAATAAGTGGTCAAATATTTTTCTCCACCAGTGTCACAATTTTCGCAATACAACTGTTCCTTTTCTTCTCCAGATAACCCGTCACCATGGGAGGGATGTTCCGGAGTGAGGAGATGGTGCTGTGCCAGCTGTTCGTGCAGCCCGAGGCAGCATACGTCTCCATGTACGAGCTGGGTGAAGCTGGGATTGCACAGTTTAGAGATGTAAGTTTGCTATAGCTTCGTTGTTATATATTTTTTTTTGGATGGGAAACTTAAAACTTCATAAAGATCCACAATAGAGCCATCGAGATAGAAAACTTAGAGGTCGATCCAGCATAACTTTATGCTCATTTAAAGTACTATTTGTATGAAAAAATGCGGATAAGATAAGTATTCAAATTCCCCTGGTTGGAGTCTTACATTCAAGGCGCTTACAAGATTGATCGGTTAGGCAGAAAACAACTCCATAGGTTCACCCGCGAAAGGCTGGAATTTTTTTTTTCTAAAAACGTTGCCCCACACTAGTAATTTCTCCTGTATCGTGGGTGCGTTTACAAACATTTAAACTCACAAACACAAACAGCCAGACCCGGAGCAACAATCTGTAGGCAATACAAATATTTGTTCCGTGCGGGGATCGAACCTGGACTCGTAGCGCAGCAGTCAATCGCTCAACCACTGCGCCAACCGTGCCGTCAAAACGTCAGTTCTATATAAGGGCTGTCAAAGTAACAATCTGTCAGCGGTAACCATGTTTTCGGTAGCATAATGGGTGTTCAAAGTCCAGTAACCATAGAAACTCAAATATTAACGAGTGAAAGACGGGACAAGACGAAGAAAATCCTAATCCAATATTGTTTAATACTTAGTAACAACGGTTTAGTGTAGTGTAGTAGTAACGCCCGCTTGTCAGGTTAGCATTTGTGTGTCAAAACGGAAAAAGTTCAGGATCAAAATTTTGTGTGAAAATACGATCACGAAAATTTTCGTCACCTTTCAGCTTTGACACATATTGAAGTTAATTTATGTCTTGTTAGTGTTACTTTGTTTTAACTGGGATACACAGATTTCAGACAGAAATAAAGACACTGTTTTAAGCTTTCACGGTTTTTAACTAAACTTACACTGTCACTTAATTTTTATTTTATTTTTATTTTTAACATTTTGGGAAAGTTTACAGACTAATGACATTATAATAACAAAAATACATATCTTAATTGCTAATTACAAGCTTCCACAGATGAATACAAAATTGCTACTTCCTAATACTACTATCACTTACTTCCTCAAAGTTGCTTCATTTTATTTTTATTTTGAGCTAAAATTAATAATAAATGGTTCATATGCAGGTAGGTGTAGAGACACCTTGCTTGTTAAGGGATATCATTCGTGACATTATCACACTAATATTTTAGGCGAAAGTTTGTGAGTGAGTGTCTGTGTGTGTTTGTATGTTTGTCACTCCTTCACGCCTCAATGGCTGAACGGGTTTGGATGAAATTTAGTATGAAGATAGTTTATACTCTGGATTAACACAGAGGCTTTTTATCCCGGTCTACGCGGGTGAAACCCCGGGGCGCAGCTAATATATAATATTAATGGAAGATATCCCTTAAGTAACTGTGTACGTTTAGAAATAAAGACTTTCCCAGCTATAATATTTTGTAGTTTCTTTTATGCTTGCACGCATGATAATGATGGAATCCTGGTATCCAAAACTTGTTGAATATTAATCAATCTCACTATCTTAATATTTTGAAGTCAGTGTCCGAGTCTTGATCGGTTAAACACAAATTGCTTGTTGAAAAATTGGCGTTTAATTTAAATAAATAAAATACTTATAATTCTTTGCCCGTTTTTTCTTGGCATACATCCAAGGTTCATTCTGCAATTTGACATCTTTCTTCTTTGACGTTCGTTACACACCTGCTTTACTGGTGAATTTAATCAATCCAACAAGATAGTTTTCTTAATTGGTGACTTGTTGAAAGTTTATGACTTCTTCCAACCATCAGACCTAAATGCTGTGAAAACGGCTATGAAGATTTTTGTAATGATGGCAGCTTTGGTCCCGGCTGTCGCTTGTGGATCCTTCCGGTTAGTCAAAAGTTCGACAGTATTGCCAAGGGATATAGTGTGACCTTGTAACTGGTTTGTGGACGTGGAGGTCCACCAAGTTGAATACTGGTTTATTTAACTGCATCTACGGTTATTCGCTCGAGCGTCTTTCCACCCCATCCAGCGCCACTATGAGCCGATAAGCGAACCAGCTTACCAGGCTTCCACCTGGTGGGGAACTGGCCCCGCTCAAGGCTTGCTGAGAAGAGTCCCCTCCGTGAAGCTCCAGCTCCTTCAGGGCGAGGATTAGAGCGCGGTCAGGCACGTCATCAGGCCCAGGAGCAGTTTGTGTTGTCCGGAGCCGCATCATCTCCATCTGTGTCACCTATGGGACGGTATCGCTCTCCTCCTCTTCCGACTCTGCTGCTGTGGACAGAGCCATCGGCAGTGGCCTGCACTCCGCCCCCGAAGGGATGAGAGATCCAGAAACTGTGAATCGAGACTTTTCAGTAGCGGGGCATGAAGCTCATGGCTGCCTTTACTTCGAGAGTAGTCCATCTCAACAAAATTATTTCCTGAAATGACAACCTGAAACGACCACACATTTAACCCTCATTGTATGACTGCTATTTTCACCTGCACGATTCCCAACACTAAAATACCCTGTGTCTTTAAAATCCACCTTAAAATATGAGATTGATTCTCCACCGGCCTCACGGCAATTACCTTACATTTTTTATTAATTCTTCCTCACGCGGCCTTCACCCTATTAACTCAACACTGTTTGTGTATCTAAAAGTAAGATATAAAATTTAAGATGTTTACTGCAACACTCGAGTGAAACGAAGTATCAACTGAAACAAAAATAATATTTGGTATTAGTGCTTTATTCAGTTTCCGATTTCAAAACCATCCAGTGTAGTTTGTAGGGTTTTTTAATCAGTTTTTCCATAGGTTATGAATATGATAAGACCGTGTAGGTAGTTGCACTTTCAAGTGAAACAAAACTCCTTTTTTTGTTTTCAATAATCCATATATTATCTACTAGCTCTCCCGCGCAACTTCGTCTCCGTCACATTTTCCCCATTTTCGCTACATTTTTCATTGCTGCTCCGCTCCTATTGGTTCTAGCGTAATGATATATACCTATGTTACTTCTAATACCTCCATGAATATGTGTACAAAGTTTCATGATGATCGGTTGAGGAGTTTTCGCGTGAAAGCGTAACAAACAAACTTACATTCACATTTATAATATGAGTAGGGATTTTCATCATTCTCTTGCACTTATCCCAATTTATTTGAGGTCGGCGCAGCATGTTTTCTTCTTCCATACTTCTCTATTACTAGTCATCTCATGAGACACCTCCTTTCTTGCCATATCATCCTTCACACAGTCCATCCATCGTTTCTTTTGGTCTTCCTCTACTCTTATAACCATCCACATTCACAATATTTTCAATGGGTGTCTCATCTGAATGCTTCTTAAACCGTTTATTTCAATTTTGAGCAAAAAGACGTTTTATTCTACAACATAATTTCGAAAAGATATCAAACTTATAGGCGTCTCACATGGAATTTATCCCTGAACAGCCAGGACCCAGTGTGTTTGATTCACAACTATGCCAGTCATCCAAAACTTAACAAAAGTAAGGACAATCGAACGCACATTGATGGTAACATTTTATCGGCGTTTATTACGACGTTGCATACAGACTTTTTAGTCCTTATTTTCCGAAATGACTGAACCGATTTTAATGAAACTAAATACGCATAAGCGGCATACATTGGTCTAAAAAGTTACTAAAAAAAAAAATCTCTGGCTTTGCGTAGTACGAAGCTTTAACATAGAGGCCAACTTATACTGTTTCTGATACCACCTTTGTCCTCCTGTACACAGTAATGTCACTGCATTTATGAGCCATGCTCGATATCACCCCGAAGGGACTTTTATATATAATTAAGACCCGGGTTTACTCCGTCATCAACTCATCAGGGTAATACTCGTAGGTGTTATTAAAAACTATTTATGCGTGTAGTTTCACTTTGAGTGGGCTTCAGCAAATTATAGGCCACCCCTAGTATACATGGCATTAGGCTAGCCCCTATTTATAACCGTGGCTTACATGGGGCTTACAAATAACTGGCGGAATTTGGGTACTCTATGAGATACCCCTCTGCTTTATCCTTCAGGGATTACAGGCGTGATGTTATCTAATACTAATAATAAAGCTGAAGAGTTTGTTTGCATGAACGCGCTAATCTCAGGAACTACTGGTCCGATTTAAAAAAAAATCTTCAAGTTTTATTTATCGAGAAAGGCTATAGGCTATATATCGTCACGCTACGACTAAAAGGAGCGAAGCAGCAATGAAAAATGTTGTGAAAACGGGGAAAATGTGACGCAGACGAAGTTGCGCGGGACAGCTAGTGTATTAATACAAGACTTCTTGCAAAGTCTCAATTCAAATCGGGCATCAGACTTTGACCTTTGGACGGTAATAATGATTTTAGGAACTCTTCAAAAAATTCCAATGATATCTGACAAAACATACTTGATAAAATTATTTGTTTATTTATACTTAATGTAGGGCAAACTACTCACTACAACTTTGAAGTGCGGTTATCGTACATGATTTGTTTAAAGTAAATACAGATATTGATAATAATGGCTAATGCAACGCGAAAGCAATAATACATTTAATAACATTGAATGAGATGTAAAAACAATATCTTGGATTTTACAATATCTTATTCAATATTATACAGGTTCTTTGGTTGAAAGAATACAAAATACATTTATTTGGCACTAGTGCACACAATATACAAAAAATCAGCCAAGTGCGAGTCGGAATTGCGCACGAAGAAGGATTCCGTACCATCCATACTTAATATTATAAATGCGAATGTCACTCTGTTTGTTTGTTTGTTTGTATGTTTGTTTGTTTGTTTGTTACCTTTTCACGACTAAACGGCTGATCGGATCCTCATGAAATTTGGCAAGAAGATATATTTCAACCTGGGGAAGGACATAGGCTATATATCATCACGCTACGACCAATAAGAGCGCAGCAGCAATGAAAAATGTTGCGAAAACGGGGAAAATGTGACGCAGACGAAGTTGCGCGGGACAGCTAGTTATTTATAAAAACGAGCAAAAATATGACTTTTTTTATGGGAGCCCCCTTAAATACTTATTATATTCTGTTTTTAGTATTTCTTGTTATAGCATCAACAGAAATACATAATCTATAGAAATTTCAACTGGCTACCTATCACGGTTCATGAGATAAAGCCTTGTGACAGACGGACGGACGGACGGACGAACAGCGAAAGCTCAGTAATAGTGTCCCTTTTGACCTTTTGGGTACGGAACCGTAACGAAAACGATAAAACAAAAAAAAACTTACATCTGAACAAAAAATGTTTTGGTGAGGCACAACATTTTTAGTTTAGATGTACCTACGTCAAATAGGCCCACTGTGCCTGACGCTGGTTTTCAACAGGACCTGGGACACCGAAAACTGGAAACTCGAAACAAATACTAAACATGGTTAAAATGCCGTTCATTCTTAATGATAGTGGACCTGAGAGGTCTTTCTTCTGAAACAGTTTTACATTACTAAAAATCAGAAGGGATTAAATATTATAACGTCAATTTCATTTTTCCGACAACGCAATTTCCATCCATTACCGACAGGCCAGTCCAGCATGACAGTTCAATTACCAAGACACGTAGCACTTTTCAGCCAAACACTGCGTTATTCATAGTCAAGACCTAGATCGGTCGAACAAGAATAGCTGCAAATTTGCCCATGATTGACGTAAACGATTAAGGGATTGTACAAAAGAGGTCTATATAATACGGCCTCCATAATATCTGATAATATTCTAATAGTTCTGGCTTCTCTCACATAATCGTTCATTCTGACGGTATTTATCTATATTTAGGAATAAATTATCAGACCAATGTTATGCAAGACTAGCGTATGAATACGTATTGAGTATGAAATGCCTTTTCAAAGGTCAGGAGTTCAAATTGTAAACTGATGAACTATTGACATGAACTCCCTTATGTCAGTGCCCATCTCGGTAGTTTTGGCTTTTTGATGAAGAAAATAAATTCTTCCAATTGTGAAACATGTGGAACGGTTGAAGATGTTCACGATCTACTTCTAGAGTTTATTAGGAACAAGAAGGAAAGAGAAACGCTGTTGGGTACGTTAAACATAAATGAATAATACCAGACCAGATGTCCAAGTATTTCACCTGATTTATTTAAAAAATAATATATTTTTATTATATGTTTAGTTTAGAATAGCTTAAATTATGAGCAGGCTTACTTGCCTTTGAGGATAAAAGCCTCCGATTAAATATAAGAAAACAAAACTGTCTTATATATGTAATTTCATATATTTTGAGCAGGTACATAAGCTTCAAGTTTTCAGTCGTGAAGGGTCCTCAGAAGCCCGATAGTCTGGCAACCAGTCCAATCAAGCTGTATCGTGTTACCAAGCCATTGGATTATACAGTTCAGGTAGGCAGTTGCATCATCAAGTATCCAGCTTGGAAATGTTGGGAACACATGTAGTTAGGAAAGGCAGATGAGATATTATATTTATTGGTTTGCAGAGAAAAATCCATATGGGAACTTTTCTCGAAGTCATTGTCATTTATAGCGTTTTTAAAACCACTGTAAGACTCCTTACTGTTTTGTATCGAAGACAAGAAAGACATTAAGAACCGTCCTAAAGATCGACTCTCGACTCTCTGGTTCAATTTAAACATCTCAGTAGTTTTCTCAAAGAAAAACACAGAATACCAATACCTCTTCAAACCATGTTGGAATTTAATATTGGCAAAGATACAAGAATCCCAACCATTAACCAATAACGATCGGTAAGCCATAAGGAATTTGGCAAAATTGCCTATTCCGTTTATTTACATATAAAAAACAAAAGTCACTCGGGGACACCTCAGGCCACTTTCCTAAATTATTTTCCGCCATCCGCTTCCCCGTTTCACCTCGCGGTTTAGACGTCACGAAAACGAATTAATATTCGTTATTTTAGGTCACAATGTACCTAAAGGATAGACAAAGACAGAAGATACTTCCGTCGCAGCGAACCTGGATAATATTTGGGCCGACATGTCCACCCCCCCTGATTTCGCGTGCCTTGTCGACCATTATGCACGATTCAGGGGAGTGTCTGTGTTTTTCGTGACCTGTGCCGTGTGACAGATTGTTTAGAAGGCCTAAATAGTTCTTTTGGTTTAATATGCTGAAATGATTTTATTAGTTCACGTGAGAATTGCTACGGTCTATGAAATAGGTTGACACGAATTTGGTGAAAGCCAAAGAGCTCAGCTGGACAGGGAGCAAACAATTAAAATGGTTGTGAATGATGTTGATGGGAAAAATGAAACTAAGTAGCTCAGAGCCTTTTAAAACTCACTTCCCAAAGTCCAGGACCAGTCAACAGAAGGGTCAAAATGCTTTACTATTAGCTGTTTTTATAATCTAACATCTTCTTCTTTTCGTGTTAGTGCCTAAACTGGTCTCAGAGTTTTTATGCCGCCCATGGGCCCCTAATTTGCCTTAAGAGCGTTTATACCTTACCGCTTTTCATACAAACTTTCAAGTCGTTTTTTTCCGAAATGACTGAACCGTTTTAAATGAAACTTTATATGCACAAGCAGGATACATAGGTCTAAAAGTTACTAAAAAATATTTTTAAAATGTGTTTTAAAAAATAAGATAATTGGAATTTTGTGTTTCTATAGAAAATTTATAATCGGTCTAATTTAACTGTAACACTATTTATCGAAAATGTTTTTTAGTAACTTTTTAGATCTGTGTATCCAGCTTATGTGTACGAAGTTTCATTAAAATCAGTTCAGTCATTTCGGAAAATAACGACTTGAAAGTTTGTATGAAATGTCGTAAGGTGTAAACGCTCTTAACATGCCGTCGAAAAATATCTCTCAGGCATGAATAGAATAGAATAGAATAGAATAGAATAGAATAGAATAGGATAGAATAGAATAGAATAGAATAGAATAGAATTGAATTGAATAAATAGAATAATACTTTATTGTACACCAAAAATCAAACATAATGGGTTTACAAATTTTACAATGTTATGGTTACAACGGCGGTCTTATCGCTTATAGCGATATCTTCCAGACAACCTTTGGATGGACATTACGGAATTAAAAATAAAAAGGGGGTAGTCAGTGGTGTACTCTACACAATTTAAAAAAAAAAAAAACAACATAACAATTAAACAAAATAACAAAAGTAAAGTTATCTACTTCATATATGTACATATACATGTATGATATAAATATAATACATACATAAATATATATTGACATTTGTGTGTTTTTAACATTAAATGGAAAAAAAATAAAACTAGAATAGTGACAAATTTTGACTCAAAGAAATTACATGCATGCATGCTTTCTCAGGCATGTTTGGTTTCCTCACGATGTTTCCCTTCACCGAAGCTAGTGATTATTATACAATACGCACATGAATCCGGAAATCAGAGGTGGGAGGATAAGGTGAATTACCATGTCCCTAGCTTATTTTAGTACGATTAACGAGCGTCAAAGGAACCTTCTTTTACGGATAGGAAATCATCAAATGACTCCTCCCGCTCTGGACTGAGCGGAAGGGAGTGTCAGACTTGTACTGACTTAAACCCATCCATGTTCCTTCTTAGCCCTTTGTGTTCTAGGGCCACGGTATCTTTTTCGAACAGTCCTGCAGCCCTGGCAGGCAAGTGTCGAATGAACCTTAAACTCTATTAGGAACAGCCAGAATCTATTGCCACAGTCATTCGAAACTCTGGGTCTCTTTAGTTTTTTTTAGGGTTCCGTAGTCAACAAGGAACCCTTATAGTTTCGCTATGTCCGTCTGTCTGTCTGTCTGTTCGCGGTTTAGCTCAAAAACGATTGGTACTAGAAATTTGTAATTTGGCATGAGTATACACGTTAATGACGCCAAAAAAGTGGTAATATAAAATTTTGAAAAAAAACAATTATTTAGGGTACCTCCCCTACATGTAAAGTGGGAATGATAATTTTATTTTTCGCCCTTCCCATAGTGTGGGATATCGTTGGATAGGTCTTTCAAAAATATTTGGGGTTTGGGGAGACCGTTTTTTGATTAAGTAGACCGTTCGTCACTTATCTAGCATTAAGTTACCAATTTTCGTTAGAGTCAAGTGTCCCCCCACCCTCTAACAAATAAACGGTTGTAGTTAGAAATTCAAATGTCACGGCAGTAGTACCTATATATAACGAAGTTTAAAGGAAAACTATCACACTTAAGTAGGCGTTACAAGTTTACGAGTAATAGTCGACCAATTGTATTTGACTTGAAAATTTCGAACAACTCCATAGAAATGTCGATAGATGGCGCTAAGCGTAAGTTGTACTCAAAACGAGTCTCATTTGCAGATCATATATGGCAGTTTTTATAAATATTGGTACGGAACCCTTCGTGCGCGAGTCCGACTCGCACTTGGCCGGTTTTTTTTTACAAATCTTCGTTTCCTAGTTATTAGAAATTGAACTTCTGCCTCCTCTCTCTAATTGAAGGAACTATCGATTGCACCTGGCGCGGTTTGTATTTAATTCAGACATTCCTACTGATTTATAAATGGCTTTCGTGAAGGCTGGCTCATTAACGATTGATCGTTGCGTTTCGGTGAAGGTCTGGGTGTTATTGTCGGTAATTAATTTTTATTAGGTAAGCTTTGTTATTAAGCATCTTGTCCTTGAGAAGAGGAGGCTATGGCTAAATATATAACAGCCACTCGCATCGATCTGCTTGTGATCATCCATTACATACTAAGTTTCCTCGTAAGTGTCTCGGAAAGCCCGTTAAGTACTTGGTTCTGGCTGATATTTATAGATCTTTGACAATCGTTACAGCTAGTGAGTGGCCTGAAAGTCTGATAACCAGTCCTACCAAAGGGATATCGTATTACCCAGTACTAACTGGGTTGCGGAGGTCAGATAGGCAGTCGCTCCATGTAAAATACTGGTATTTAGCTGGTTCCGGATAGAGTGGAAGCCGAACACAATACAGTTGGTAAAAGGCAGGCAGATGATCATGATGATCCTTGAAATCAATGAGTAAGGCCTATTCTGCTTGTGCTTTGTAAAAGTCCGTATGAACTATTCTAACTCCAGTTACTCGCGTAGTAAGAGGAAAATCTACTTTAGAAGGTAAAAGAGATGTTATTTTCTGGCCTGTTTCCAAGTGCTTGTGGTTGACGTCTAGTCTGACCTAATAGGTTTTATGATTTCGGTCTAGTTATGTAATTCCACAAACGGTAATGGTCACATACAATCATACTAGTTTAGTTTTATCAAAAATGAAGGAAACAGCTAAACACAATACACCGTTACATTTTAATCGTTTGAATCCCGTGGATGGTCGATTCGGTGCGTGAAACACTATCGATTTGTAGTGATAAAATTAAAAATAATTACCTTTTTTGTAAACTCGAACCAATTTTTGCATTAGTGAAAAAGCAATGACAACCATTAGTAGTACCATTTGAAACTCATTTCGTACCATATGATGAGACCACACACACATTTTGCAAATATTACGTTATTACTTGCTATTTTTAGGGTTCCGTAGCCGAATGGCAGAAAACGGAACGCTTTTTTTTAAGAGATTAAAATGCTGTATTAGTTGTTTACGAAATGTATTCATGTATTTTGAAATGTATTAATGTATTTTGAAATGTATTAATGTATTTTGAAATGTATTAATGTATTTTCAAATTTATTAATGTATTTTGAAAGTTAAATCACCCGTCCAAGGGATTAAAACGATCAAAATTTGACGGTGTATATTTTAAACATGCAATCTAACAGTCCTTCCACTGTTATATTACTGTCCGGATTGGCTGCGTCTGATAAGTCGGTCTGTCTGTCTTTCTTTATCGTATTGTTAGTCCCTAACCTGGTGTCAGTATTTTTATGCCGCACATGATCCTCTGACTTGGCTTTACATGACGTCGAGAAATATCTCAGTGAAAATGAAAATGAAAAATGTTTATTCAGTCTCAAAAGTTACATAATATACATGAGTTGAGGAGACAGCCCCAGTAAGTAATTAAAAATATTTGTGTTGGAGTACAGTGATGCTGGTTTCTTTCACCGAAGCAAGTGATAATTATACAATACGCACATGAATTCGAAAAATCTGAGAAAAGTCTGTTAAAATCACAATCATCTTTACAATCGTTGCCTTAAGGTTACTTTTGGCTTGCTGGTCAGAGATAAAATACCCTTTTAATATTGACAGCGGCATAATCCACAGTTAACAAGCTACCTTCAACTTACATTATTGTAACGCACTCCAATATCAAAGTAAACACACCCTTTTTCGATAAAAATAATGAAAATATGATGGCTGTGGGAAAATTCCATTTTTTATGTTATTGGTTGACAAACAAGATCGATGGCCCATGTAAATGGGTAAAGATATCTAAGACTCGCTTCCTCGGACACCACTGCGACGAACGACCTTCTCAAACGCCTCACTAGATTATTTTATGTTTGTCCGGGACAGTTGCAATAATCTAAATTCAATCGGCAATACACTAAGCCTATCTGTATCAGTCTGCTTTTATTTATCCCCAACGAGCTAATCAAACAATATGCTGTAATACGAAGGAGTTTTTGTATCAAGGTTTACACCTGAAAGAATAATATCCTTCGACCCTGACAACAATGCCAAATGCCACCTGAAATAGTAAAGAAAACCTTTTAACTAGAAGATATTCTAACTAGAAGATATTCTGACAATGAGATATTCCAACTAAAATATATCGTAACTAGAAGAAATTCTGACAATGAGATATTCCAACTAGAATATATCGTAACTAGAAGAAATTCTGACAATGAGATATTCCAACTAGAATATATCGTAACTAGAAGATATTCTAGCTAGAAGATAGGCTGCCTAACTAGAAAATTTTCTGCCTAAAGGGTTTTCTAAAGAAGTTCTACACATCACGGAGCTAACCCCTTTGTCTCATTAAATCACGCCTATAACCCCTCAAAGTCGTCCTTAAAGGTAAGGCAAAGGCTGACACGCACGGTTGGCGCAGTGGTTGAGTGATCGACTGCTGCGCTGCGTGTCGCGGGTTCAATCCCCGCACGGAAAAAATATTTGTATGGCCTACAGATAGTTTTTCTGGGTCTGGCTGTTTGTGTATGTGACTTTAAATGTTTGTAAACGCACCCATGATACAGGAGAAATTCCTAGTGTGGGGCAAGGTTTATTTTTTTTTTAAAAAAAAAAGGTTTCCCTAATAGCAAACCCACTTTTCGCCGGTTAAGTTTTAAGTCCCATGTCAATAGGGGCGAGCCTATTACCATCACCCGGGCACACATCCAGACTCCGTCGCTGCTACTTGATACTTGATGAAAAAACCCAATAATATTGCTCGACCTGGGAACCGCACCCAGGACCACACACTCAGCAGTCGTCACGGCCACTAGATCAACGAGGCATTAAAACAATCCCTTGATCAATAAATCTTTTATGCGACCTGTAAAACACCCTGTATTATCAATTATGGTCATGATTATCACACGCTAAGGTGCATAATGTGTGTAACATAAACAACCTTAGAAAGACCAAAGGTTCTCCCCTTCTTTGCGATATTTCTTTTTGTTCTAGTTACGGAGATATTGGGGATCACAGTTCAAACTTTTTCTTTTTTTTTAAATATTATTATTTTACTTTGAATACTTCCATGACCGTACTCTTTAATGCATCCATCAGCATAGTGTTTTGAGTGTGTTACAATAAGTCCTACACTCCTACCGGAAAACATGATTTATCACCCCCAAAAAAATTCGTTTACGAGCAAAATTTTCGCGTAGAGTTACTCATAATAATAATATTTATTTAATTCGAACACACATGATTCATATTGTTGTTAGTATTTCTTATAAACTATGTTAGTAACATTTCTCATTAAATTAAAAATTCAATTGAATTAAAATAAATCAAATCAAAATAAATTAAATCAAAATAAATTAAATTAAATGAAAATAAAATAAATTACATTAAATTAAATTAAATTGAAATAAATTAAATCAATATTGAACTAATTTAAAAACCGATACCTATAACTAAGTCCGTTTCCTGCTGCACCAGACCCTCAGCTGTGCATACGGGTCCAGTGCTCGAGGAACGGGCAGTCAGGCTTGTCCACTATCACCTTTAAAATTCTGTTGGTGCTCCCCCGAATCCTTTTCATCAGGGATGCAGTTGTCTTTCTCATAATTGCTTGAAAGCTATCTGTTTCTGCTTCAGCAAACATGCCCGAAGCGCTACAGAACTGCGGGAGCCCCAACAGCACCCTAAAAGTATTATTATACTGAATGCGAAAAACGTTGTAGGCCCTCTGCGTATGTCTAGCCCAAAAGCTGCACGTGTAAAATGACTGGCAAAACGCCTGGAACAGAGTGAGTTTCACTTCTTTAGTACAACGTGCAAACCTGCGGGCCAGCATATTACATCGGATCGACAACGCTCTTCGCTCCCTCACTATGTCACTGTCATCATTCAAGTCCTCATTTATTATATGGCCAAGGTACCTAAAATGCGACACTCTGTTTAGGGGTACACTAAAAAAGGCCAACAGTTCCTCCGGTATGGAGGAACTGTCTTAGGCTTCTTAGTACCTGCCCTGAACACCACAAGCTCACTCTTTCGTACATTGTACAATAAGCCATGAGACGAGGCGTACCCCTCACAAATGGCAAGCATCCGTCTGAGTCCATCAATCGAGGGACTCAGCAGCACCATATCATCTGCGTAACTTATATTTTAATCATTTTACCGTTAATAGAGCACCCGATACCAGTGCTGCTGAGTTCCTCAATCAAATTATTGACGTATAGACTGAGAAGCGCCGGGGAAGTCAAGCCTCCCTGTCTCACCCCGCATTCCAACCCATACGCCCCCGACCGAGCACCCGTACTTAGTTTAGCACATGTACAGAATGGTTGACTTGAATGGCTTTGTGAAGGGCCTGCTGGCTTACCATGAAATCTTAAAGCAGTATTGTTTTAATCTTATTCCAGGGTGGGAAAGAGACAGAGCTATAGAGGACGTCTAGCGCCATCTTTTTCCCGCTCTAGAATAAGATTAAAACGATACTGCTTTAAGACGGCATGGGAGGCCACCTACACCTTGTAAAAGTGAGTACCCTAAGATACGTGAGCATTTTTTATACTGCGTTGTTTACGCCGGGGGTATACCGAACAGTTCTTAACAGAATGCACTCAATGTTATCAGCCACTAGTGTACAGTCTCGTACGCAAGTGTTTGCTACTTGTGAGTTCACGTCTTGCTACTCAAGTACCTGATGAATTGGCTCATGTTTTATGTACTTTCACGGCTTAACAATAAAAGTAACGTTAGATATAGGTGTCTTAAACTGCTGTTGCTTGAAAACCAGCGACAGGCACTAGTTGTCCGGCATTATGCTGAACTGGGCCTATTTGGCGCTGCCGTGAGAATTTCTGTATATTCTGTGCCGTATTTCTAGTTTTGTTTTAGGTTGTATATTTTTTTCTTTTTTTTTTTTAATATTGTGTGTACTATAAACGTTTTTCTTTCTTTCTTTCTGTTTTACTCTGGTCATCAGTCAAGCCAGCTCATAAAAAAAACGCCTGAAAAGACCTGCTATAGTAGACTTAGCAGCTGCCGATGACAGCTGAAGCGTCGATGTTTAAAAGAGGAGAGGATCCTAATAGTGATCCTCCTCGACAAGACAACCTTACTTCAAGTCATCTGCTTATAGTCTAAGGACTGATTGCAAGATTTAAAATGTTCTACTCTGTTGTTTTAATCAGATAATCATCGGTTACTATGCCATAGTTTTAACAAAAACATTTAGCATGACGTGTGGTATAAACAGTGTTAATGACATGACAACATGTTTTATTATTCTATATTGCTATTTCATTTTATTGCCATCTAAATGATAAGGATAAACTGTTAATAAAAGTACCTAAAACATACATGCATAAACACACCTTTTTGTCGAAATGCAACTTGGACAAACGTTTATTGGATATTTTTCCTACAAAACTGTAGTAGCGTATCAGAAGGTGAAACATAACACAGGTCAACTCTTGAGATAATACGCAATACGTAGATACTGATAACTACTGTTTTATAAGAGTAATTACTAGTATTGGGTAATACTACTACAAAACACAACTGCATAACTTGTGAATCTTCATCATCTGCCTAGCCTTTTCACAACTATGTTGAAGTCGGCTTCCAGTCTGACCGAAAGCAGCTGAATACCAGTATCCATACTAATATTATAAATGTGAATGTCACTCTGTTTGTTTGTTTGCTTGTTACCTTTTCACGACTAAACAGCTGATCGGATCATAATGAAATTTGGTAAGAAGATAGATTTCAACCCGGGGAAGGACATAGGCTATATATCCTCACGCTACGACCAATAGGAGCGGAGCAGCAATGAAAAATGTTGCGAAAACGGGGAAAATATGACGCAGACGAAGTTGCGCGGGACAGCTAGTTTTACATGAAGCGACTAACTACATCGGCTCTTAGCTCTAACCCACCATGTTTTTACCTTGTAGAATGCAAATAAATGAACATGAAACTATCTGACTTCCACAAGCCAGTTAGTAAGGGGCAGTACGGGTATCGTACTGCCCCTTGGTTGTCAGAGTTTCGGGCCACTGTCTACTCGTAACGACTGTCCAATATCTACAGCTGACAGCCGGGAACAACGGCTTAACTTACTTTCTGAGGCACGGAGGAAACTCGGCATGTAATGAATTGTCACCCATCCACGAACTCACCTTGGCTAGTGCGGCTTAATCTCATATATCGACCCATTCGGTTGTTGTTATTTGGCCACGAGCTTCTTTTCTTACTTAAACATAACTTGACTAATAACATAAGTTGTCATCATGATATGTCTAGCCTTTTGCCAACTATGGGTTCACTTCCAGTCTAACTGGATGCTGCTGAAGCTTCGTACAAGGTGGCCTCCCCCGAGTGTCGCCACATTGACCGGTCCCGTGTGACTTGCATCCAGCGGATCCCCGCAACCTTCACCAGGTCATCGGTCCACCTAGTGGGAGGCCTTCCAACGCATCGTCTTCCGGTTCGCGGTCGCCATTCCAGAACTTTTCGGCCCTATCGGCCATCCGTTCGTCGATAACCTTGGTTCTCTTGCGGATGTCCTCATTTCTGATTTGATCACGCAAGGAAACTCCGAGCATAGCCCTCTCCATTGCACTTTGGGTGACTTTAAGCCTTCTGATGAGACCCATTGTGAGCGACCACGTTTCTAATTAACATAACAGAGAACATTACCATCCATACCTACAAACATTTAAAATGCGAAAGTATAACTGTCTGTCCGTCAACCTGTCTGTTTTTCTGGTCGTCTGTTACCTTTTCACGCCTTGATGTGAAACCAGGGCTGCGGGACTCCAGGGCTGCGGGATTGTTCGAAAGAGATACCCTATATAGATAGGCCCTGGAACACAAATGGCTAAAAAGGAACATGGATGCGTTTTAGTCAGTACAAGTCTGACACTCCCTTTCGCTCCGCCCAGAGCGAAAGAAGACATTCGATGACAACCGAAAAAAAAATGGTGAAATCGCCAGTTTCTTACGTTTTTTGCAATTTGCAGGTCAGTGACAGGTGGTATGTTGATTAAAATATGATTCACGATTGTAACAAATATGGCTTTATAGAGTTATAATCATTAAAATCATCAGTAGAACCCTCGAAGTTCATTTAATTCCATTGAATAACTTTTTCAAGAAAGGCTCATTTATACGATCCTTTTATCACGTTACTGTAGATAATATCCACTCAGAATACGGCCGCAGTCGTGGGCAAGAACTAAACCATTCGAATTTAAAACCAAATCACATATTTCTATGTGGTTCCCGAGCTATAAATGCACAAATTATACACGTAGGGAGACGCATTGTTTGCATACATACCTACATACATTTACATGTGATTATTGCAGAACACTTCATCCTCATTTCTAGTTTCCTTAGAACTCTGCCACATACGTGTAGAACGCAGCCTTGCTTAGTATAAACTCGCTCCCTCATTTGGTCCATGCTGCCTTGGTACGTGCGAATATCACCTTAGTCTGCTCCGCGGGCCGTTGTTGGTTATCAAACCTTTCGGTTGTTTTTAACACGCTTTTATTAACTTCATCTGTAACTATACAGGGTGTAACGGAAAGGGTATATACATCCTTAAGGGTATGCTACAGACCATCAAACTGAACATGTTTCTCAACACAAAAAAATTTTTGCAGCAAAAAAAAATATTAGCTGCCTATACATTTGGGTCGAATAGGTATTGTAATTTTCTATGGGGCAGCAGATATTTTTTTTGCTGAAAAACATGTTTTATGATGAGAAACATGTTCAGTTTGATGGTCTGTAGCAGACCCTTAAGGATGTATATACCCTTTCCGTTACACCCTGTATATGTAAAAAAATCTTAACATTTGACCCACATCCTGGTTTTACAAGTTTAGTTTGAATGACAATGCATGGTTAGCAATTTATACGAGAATTGGTCCGTATTAAAAAACGTTACTCAAGCCTGAAGCATTCTGCGGGTTGTTTGAAAGAGATACCGCGGCCCTGGAACACAAAGGGCGAAGAAGGAACATGGGTGGGTTTTAGTCAGTACAAGTCTGACACTCCTCCCGCTCCGCCCAGAGCGGGAGAAGTCATTTAATGATTTCCCATCCGCAAAAAAAAAAAAAAGCCTGAAGCATTCCTATTTCAAAATTAGTTTCAACCAATCAAATTGCTTGAAACTAGTTTGAAGTAAAGCTTGAGTCTGGAGTGACGCTCCGTAATACGGACCAAGTCTTGTCTGCCAGTTTTGGCTAACACGAAGCAAAATGTTAACAAAAATCGCACTATTGGTTTTGAACCCTCAGCTTAGCTCTGAGAGTTGAAATTCCAATGTCATTCTATCATTTTATTACGTCACTTAGAACAGGAGCAGTAGATTCTGCAAACTATCCGTAAAGACATAATCCCACTTGAGGCCCATTCCCACATGCTTCTGACCCGTCCAATTGTGTCCACTTATTCCAAGAATTATTGTTTTTAATTGAAACGACAATGACTACTTTATCTTACATCGCACTTTGTCCAGAGTGTTATTTAGCGACACCTTGTTGACAATATTAAAGTCATTTGATGTGGATGTGTGAGTAGAATTTATTTAATAGATTTGTCAGTAGTGTCCTTAAAAGGTTATGCGGAGAATGCTCGAAAATTTCTCTAGGTTTACTTTTTTTTTTAAACGTTTCGCCACACCACGAATATCTCCTATTTAGCGTTTGCAAACATTTAAACTCACATACACAAACAGCCAGACTCGGAACAACTAACTGTAGTCATATGCGGGCGAAACACGGCCGTGAATCACGGTCGCTATTCACGCGTGAACACGCCGCGAAAAATATATAGCCCTCTACACTCGCAACCTTTCGCATTTACGTTCGCGAATTAGACTGAAATGGACGTGGAAGTTACTGTTGCTGCTGCTCTGACACTGTGCGCTTTAGCGTGTCACAATTATGCGTTTTATAAAATCCAAAAAACAAGTAGAGAAGAAGATGGTGGATGACACAAATCCATCGCAACAGAACACCATGAGTAGGATAGGCACCGTCGAGTTCGCGCTTCGCAAAACCTTTGACGCCGACCAAAAATCTCCACCGTATGGGGAACGCCGCGAAGCACGGCCGCGATGCCGCGAAACCATCCACACTCGTGGTTTGCGGCCTTCGCGGGCTTTCGCGGCGCGTGTGTAGAACCCGCTCTATAAATATTTGTTACGTCCGGGAATCGAACTCGCGACACGGAGCGCAGCACTGCGCCCACCAAGCCTTCACATGCAATGAAAATCCTATAATATTTTAACAACTCTATACCTTCCACTGCTTTTATTTTCATATTGAAAAGAGCGGCCCGAAAATCCGTTAATGTTCGAAAAGATAAGCAAGCCCGTCAACAAGGTCTGTAGCTATGGGAATTGTTAAAAGTACGTCAGTCGTTCAGAAGTAAATTAAATGCCCATTGCCTACCCCATTTTCTCTTTTGGTATTATCCATGGCTCTTCTGAACATTGTCTATCAAGTAAATATACTGTAAATTATTTTACAGCTATCACATTAATCCGAATTTCATGAACACCGCTTGCTGTTAAAATTCAATCTAGACGATGTACATCGTGTATTTTCTTTTTCTATCAGTTCTGCAATGCAATAAAATATAATCTTACTTTCTTGGAGTCATCAATTTTGTATATAAAAATCAATTTAAAACACGAGATTATAATCAACTAGCTGGTCCGCAAACTTCGTCTGCGTCACATATTTCCCCATTTTTGCAACATTATGCATTGATGCTCCGCTCCTATAGGCCGTAGCATGAGCCAGCGTAACCTTTTGTCTTCCTCGCTAAATCGTCCATCCAACGCTAAAAGATTTTTTAATTCGAATTAGGAGTTCCCGAGATTAGCGCGTTCAACCAAACTAACAAACTCTTCAGCTTTATAATATTAAGTATAGATCAAAACAAAGTTAACACAGCAGGGAAAGTTTATTGCTAACAACTTGAGCCACGTTCACTTTAATAATATTTATCAGTGATTGTGATTAGAAAAGAAAATGGCGTTTAATATAATAACGCCTTTTATTATGCCAAAAAGAGTCGACGGAAACAATACAATAGGTAAATGTGTTATACACCGTGTAAATCACCTCATCACGAAGCCGTCAACCAAGCATTCTGTACATGAAACTAAGTAACTTTACGCAAAAATTATTGCTGGGAAACGACTTTTTTTTGGGGGGTGTTAAATCATGTTTTGTGGTAGAACTCAATGTAACGCACTCAAAACATTGTGCTGATGGACGGATTGAATAGTACGGGGGTCGTGGAGGTCTTTAAAGTAAAAATCTTACATTAAAAACTTGTATTTAAAAAAATACTTGTCAAAAAGTTGGAACTTTGACCCCTAATATCTCCGTAACTAGAAGGTTCCCAGGTATGGTGTAGAACAAAAAAATTTTCGCAATGACAGGGAGAACCAGTGCCTTTCGGCTTCGTTAAGAGGTGTTTTACACCCTTTAAATAAACTTTGCTTAACTTAAAAGATTACCATTGTTGAAATTGGCCTTGAAGGTCGCATGTTGCAATTTGATATCAATAACAAATATTTAATTGCCAAGGGTTGGCAATTGATAAGAAATTTTTTGTTGAAATACTTAAAAGTAGCGAAATAGGGGTACACCTCTGCCAAAGCGTGATCATTTTTTTTCTATGAGCAGTTCCAGATTCAAAAGGCACAACTATTGCTCAGAAAGCTTACCTATTGTGCAAGACTCAATGAATGGTCGAGCACAACGGTCACGTGAAATGGGAAGTGGCCCATTGTGCGATGAATAGCAATAGTTCGTTCACAATCACATGATGCCTAAATGCGGAGTCGTGTCATGATAATAAGGATATCGAATGAAAAAACCAAAGATGGCGAATGTGCTTGCTTTAAAAAGGTTTTGTAAAGAATAATAGCAATAAGTAGGTAAGCATGCAAGTCACTCAGAGAGATATGGAACCAGCCATGTTGGGCATCTCCCTCTATTACCGGGTGAAAAATACCGAAATACGGAGACGAACGAGACTCACGGACATAGCGGAAGTAATAGCAAACAGAAAGTGGAAGTGGGCAGTTTACAGGTGCTCCGTCACCTGAGTGTACCAGCCATATGATTATCTTAATTTAACATACTATCCAGCACATGACACCGATATAAAGAACAAAGCCATAAAACAGTAGGAGCCAACCATAACGTTTATGTCCACGTTATTCGAGAGGGCGCGGCCTCCAATATAAGGCAGATAAATTGTAATTGATGGCCGATATTCGGTTATATTACGATATTCGTGAACCTTGACGTTAGCGCGGTTATTGTTAACTCGTAACTTTTATAGCTGTCTTGTTAACTGTGATCCCTAATCTCTTGACAACGAGGTACATAATAAAGCGGCGCGCATCTTGGAATAGCTGAAAAACAAATGAAACTTTGTTCTTTTCTTCTTTTGTTTTAAAAAACGTTGCCCCACACTAGGAATTTCTCCTGTATCATGGGTACGTTTAACGTTCCAGCCAGACCTGAAATAACTATCTGCTAGACTATTCAAATATTTGTTCCGTGCGGGGAACGAACCCGCGACACGCATCGCAGCAGACAATCGCTCAGCCTCTGCACTAACCATCCGTCTTGCCATCTCATGTTGTTTCGAACATTTATTTATTATGCCGCGGTGAGACAGAGGAAGACAGGAGTATTAATAATGCAATAATCATCCAGACTACAACGATCTGGTTCATTGGCACGATAATTATTTGGCGACACTTACGCGAAAAACAACTTACTTGCAGAAAATATGAGATTGCATTCCTTTTATAACATACTACAAACATCTTACCGATTTAAACAGCGAAACAGGAGCAGTTCATGGTGAAAAATCTTATCTACCTAATTGTTAGTTTGCTATTTGTTTTCCTTCATATACGCAGTCTATAATTATTTACCCCTGCAAATAAATTGGCCCATCGTAAATATAATGCAATATACTGCCAATCAAATGCTTGTTAAAACCTAGACAGTCGTTAATAATAATTGAATAGTGCTTAGTATGGCAACGTTAAGAGCTGCCTAGCCTTTTCTCAAACTTTGCTAGGGTCGGCTTCCGGTCTAACTGGATGTAGCTGAGTATCAGTATTTTACATAAGCGACTGCCTATCTGACCTCCACAAGGAGGAACGGCACGGAGGAAATTAAATGTAATATATGAAAGTAATTATGGTCACCCATCCACGGACCGACCTCGGCAAGCACGTCTTAACCTTGAGGATCGACCCTTGTGGCCGTTATTATTTAGCCACGAGTTCCTTCTCGAACCTTAAGAGGGTACTAATCACAGGAAATGATACTAAAGCCTTGTTATCTACATGTAAAGGCAACAAAGGGATGTGGTTGAGAGGTTGCGTATTAGAGATGCGTAAAGCGGGAGCGTAAAAAGGGAGAACCCTCCGACCAGACAAGTGTTGTGTTTGGCGGGGTATTGCCTGGCAGTTGTTAAAGCGCATCACGCACAGGGAGCGGGCGCGGGTCGGGCGCGGGACGGGCGCGGATGTCAGACATGTGTATCTCATGTTCTTATATGGACGACATCACACAGAGAGCTTGCGCGGGACGGTCGTGGGTCGGGCGCTGATCAGGCGCTGGTCGGGTGAAGCGCGTGTGACTCGCGGTATCAGCTCTGTTTGTGGTAGCCGGCTGTGGCACCCGCGCGGCTACCGCGCATAAGACGACCCGCGCGGCTACCGCACTTTTTGTGTGTGATGCGCTTGTCTGCACGATTTAAGTTTTCGATGTTAGGTCTTCATATATGTTATATTTGGCACTGAAGTACTTTCTGTTCTGTTGCTGTAGTACTTTTTGTAGTGCCTCTACATTGCCAATGCTTAGACTCAAACTTCTCCGTCTCTATATGAGGGAGTGAGCCATAACAACTCGGCCCCAGTGCGTTTTATTGGATGACGCATGTCGTAATTTTTTTTGTTTCTAGGACAAACCTGTTTCTTTACGAAGTTTTCCTTGAAAATTATTTCCTTTAAAAATTTATTGCCTAACATACCTCATTTAAACATTTTCTTTTTTCCCCCAGTTAAACCCCCACGTGAACGACTTCCAGCGTCGTTACGTCAGCGAGGTCCGTCGCTGCAGTGAAATGGAACGCAAGTTGCGATGGGTGGCGGGCGAGCTGCCTGAGCCCCCACCTCCGCCCAAACCAGACCGCTGCAGTCTTAGCCCCAGGGAGATCAACATGTTAGAGGTGGGTATCTCACAGAATAAGAATAATAATAACAGAGTAAGCTGAAGTGGCAATGGGCTAAATGGGCAATATTAGCTGTAAAACCATTGACCGTTGGGGTAGACGTGCTCTTGAGTGGAGACCGCAAATCGGCAGCGGTGGGACGCCCTCAGACTCGGTGGAGCGACGATCTTCGAAAGGTGGATGAGAGTTGCCGAAAATCGAGCTAAGTTGCATGCAATTAGAGAGGCCTATGACCAGCTGATAATGAGGGGGGTGCAACAGACTGAGTGAAAAATAGGTAATGCTGTGCCTGAATCACCTACCTCGTCAAAACCAGACTGAGGGCCTTTACTTTCAAGGGCAGTCGCTTTCAAAACGTTTAATTTTCCTACAGTTGACCTTCAGCGGGATATGTTTCTTACTTTTCCTGCACCATCTACTCGGCAAAAATATACTGAGTGGACGAATCTTACTACTGTTACAAATGCTAAAGTTTGGATGTATGGATCTTTGTTACTCGCTCACGCCAAAACGACTGAACGGATGTGAATGAAATTTGGAACAGATATAGATTATAGTCGGAAATAGCACATAGGCTTTGTACTTTTTTCTCTTACATTCTCATCAAAATTTCCACACAAATAAGGTCGCGGCCAACAGCTAGTCATCATAACTTTGAATAGAAGAAGATTGTCTTGTCTTCAATCAAATTATCCCAATAATAAATCTCGTCTGTCTTAATAACTCCATCATAATGTATTGAGATACATATTCTTATTCATTGGATGATGCAAACTAAATGTTGCAACGATTATAAATTAAAGCTATATTTTCACAATTCTAAAATAGATCACACGAAAGAAATGGAAAGTCGTTCTGTATTTCAACTTCCGTAGAATAAACGAACTATTCGTTTATGTCCAGTTCAGAAGTGAAGTGCATAGAATACAATTAGACTCAAATAACCGAAAGTTTTCTTCGGCGCCATCTTGGATTTTCATTTTGACCTCGTTTTCATTGTCAACGACCCCGAAACCATGAAAACGACAACCTTGACGGAAAAACAGAAAATTATCATCAGCGCCAACTTAGATTTTAATTTTGACCTCATTTTGGTTATCAGCAACACCTAAATCCACGAAAACAACACCCATGAAGGAATAATCGAAAACTTTCCTCGGCGCCATCTTGAATTTTCATTTTGACGTCATTTTCGTTATCAGCGAACCCGAAATCCACGAAAACGAAATCCATGAAGGAAACACCGAAAGTTTTCCTCGGCACCATTTTTTATTTTGACCTCATTTCTGTTAAGAGAATTTCGAAAAATGCTTTCTTAGTGGATACCTACTCTTCACAAACAACACATCCTCCAAATTGCATGTCTCTAGGACTAGCGATTTAGGCTGTGCGTTGATATCTCAATCAGTCATTGAATTTTATATATATGTCGTAGGGAGGTGATTTTATTTCGTTAGACACGGTCTTCATGTGGGCAGAACATGGGTTTCGTGCTATGAAAACACACACTACAAAATCAAAAGTCATTTATTCAAACTAGGCTGATAATCAGCACTCTTTGAATGTCAAAATTACAAGAGACAGTCCCCCAAAACGCCCGCCCTTCGCCACTTCCTAGTGTTTTAGCTGGGAAGAAGAAGTGGCGGAACAAACTCCCCAGCAACACATCTGTCTGTTAGGTTAGAAGAACCAGATTCTATACACAAAGTACACTGCTTTTATCGAACTAACAAATTACTTGAAATTACAATCCAACACAATAACACTGGGCACAATGAATCGGGTTACAGTTTCGCGACGTCTTGACTCCGCCGCGATCAGACACTGACTGTCCTCCTCGCCGCGAGCTCGAAACATCACGACTCTGTAGTAAGCGCGCTTAGGTGTGGGTAGACTGGTAAGTAGGTCGCTTTTGGCGCGCTTTCGATTCATGTCCGTACTATTGACTGTCTCCGACACGGCCATCCTGCTTGCACACGTCCTCGTGTGATGGTTACCCTGCAAACAAATACTCCACGACAGAATTTTGTTCCACTCGGTCACTCCTGACCAAACTTTAGATTCAACGGGGCGGTCAAAATAAGGACATTTTAGAACTAGCTGTTTCGTTTTAACCAAATTAATTGGAAATAATCGAATACACAACAATGATGACCCTGGGCCATGTACCATAGTCGTTCAAATCAACCTTCAAAACTCTACTGCAACAAAAAAAATACTACCAAGCTTATAGGAACTCTCGTGTAAAGCCTCTAACGCCACGGCTCTTTAGCCGACCAGCAATCGCATTGCTCTCACACATTCAGTGCATGGATGAAAACTAAAATTAGAACAAACGATTAGGTCAATTAAAATGCTAGAGCAACCAAGTACCTTTTCTTTCATCTAATCACCACTTAAAGCAGGAATCTCATCCGTGGCCTATGGGCAACACTCAGGCCCTCCAACAAACCCTGTTTGTTTTACTATGTTCCTCAAGAACACCGAGTCCCACATGCATGACTCTATGGTCTCTACGAGACCCGACCTCCGCCAGAGCCACCCGCGCACCGCGCATCCACGGACTACTATAAGCAGACACCGACTTCTACCGGACTACGGCTACGAAATGGCTACTGGTACGGTCTGACCATCCGAACCAAGATTCCACACTATCTCTCAACTCTAAATCCTCTACAGTCTACTTCAAACGGTACTTGGCCCTCGGGCATTCTCCTTAACTCATCATGTGCATACTTGAAAGTACGCTTAGAACTTAATGATCTCAATGTTTAGCGATCCCCCTCTAGCACTTCGACTGGTACGTGACCCGCTGGCATCTTCCTTAGCCTACCGCGTGCGTATCTGTAGGCACGCTTAGAATTTAAAGCTTTCAGTGTGAAGGATAACCGTCCAAAACCTCAATTACTCTAAACAGACCTTTAATCTTTAACAACCCTAAATCATCAATCGCAAAACCTTTAAAGTTCGTCATCGTTTCGTCAACTCGGCACTTGTCATGTTAAGCTATGCTAACCCATCGCGTCTATACGAACCGTGTACCACCGGCTCGTCACCTTAGCTACCGGGTGCAATTCGGCTTGAACTTTACCAGAGTGAGACTTTGCTACTTAGCACATTACGCAGCTATTTACGAATTTTGAAACGTACCGATACTTTCCAGGAACTAATTCTAATCGAAGAGGTTTTCATTCGTCTTTTTAGCACCAAGGTGAACGATAAGACTCGTGGAAATTACTGATTACCGACTATCGGAGAGCACGAGCTAAATACGGTAGGCATTCGGACCTATCATTGCGTTAAATATGACGGTGAAAGACGCCTGAACGTAGCACTTAAGTCTTGGCTAGTCATTGCCAGTTACATTCATTGCTATAACAGTCAAAACCGATTGAAGCTTGTTACCACTATTATGCCTCACCGAATGTACACAAAGGATTTTCGTTAACGAAAACTCCCTTGAAGTCATGTATGCAAGAAAACCCTGATTTAAAATCTCGCCACGTAACATGACGTCACTTTGTAAATAATTACAGTGGGCAAAACATGCAACATAATTTCGAGAGGGTTATCGTTAATCACTACACAACACAAAATTTGCTTTGTGCTGAATACTCGCGTTTGAACTATACCAGGCTTAGCAACAACATGACTAACAAGTTTACCATTAAATTTCGATGGAAAACTTTTTTTTCACCAACGAGTATTCAGCATCAGAATAATAAGTAAACCGTAACAATTCACCTTTGTGTTGTGAAGTCCACGCAGACATCGATTAGGTACACTCTGCCTAACCCTTCTTCTTCACAGGCGTGATGTTATGTTTTGTCAGGATCAAAATCCGGCATCACTAACTTGCTATTCACTGGCTTTTAGTTTGTATCGCGGGTGCCTTTATTTGTTTTGCATTTCAAAAAGTAACCGTCACTGATTGTTATTTTCACTGTTCGCGCGTGTAATTGCATTAGCACGATTTTATCGCACTTCTGATGTCGTAGGGAGGTGATTTTATTTCGTTAGACACGGTCTTCATGTGGGCAGAACATGGGTTTCGTGCTATGAAAACACACACTACAAAATCAAAAGTCATTTATTCAAACTAGGCTGATAATCAGCACTCTTTGAATGTCAAAATTACAAGAGACAGTCCCCCAAAACGCCCGCCCTTCGCCACTTCCTAGTGTTTTAGCTGGGAAGAAGAAGTGGCGGAACAAACTCCCCAGCAACACATCTGTCTGTTAGGTTAGAAGAACCAGATTCTATACACAAAGTACACTGCTTTTATCGAACTAACAAATTACTTGAAATTACAATCCAACACAATAACACTGGGCACAATGAATCGGGTTACAGTTTCGCGACGTCTTGACTCCGCCGCGATCAGACAATGACTGTCCTCCTCGCCGCGAGCTCGAAACATCACGACTCTGTAGTAAGCGCGCTTAGGTGTGGGTAGACTGGTAAGTAGGTCGCTTTTGGCGCGCTTTCGATTCATGTCCGTACTATTGACTGTCTCCGACATATAGATAGATAACGTGATATTTATCTGTGTGTGTTTGTAGTTTAAGATGTTGTGTTAATATGTGTTAAATTTTATGATCCTTTGAGATTCTGTTCTATTCTCTAAAATCATCATAATAATATGTTTGGGGTGATAATAATGAAATACCATTACAATATATTACTATTTCCCTTTTAAAAGATATGACTCATGCTAGAGCTATTTGTTTTTCTTGAGGCTTCCCCAAACTAACGACGTGGGTCGTCTAAAAATAACTGACACAAATAAACAACTATTTAGAAGATGATTTGACAATATAATTTAGAAGATAATATTGAGAAATAAAATTAATAGTTACTGAACTCGACTGAAAATAATAAAACACCTAGAGGGTTTTGACAAAATGATGTTATATTTATTGAGAATTGAAATGGAAAAATAAAATAAATATGAAATTGACATCAACATCGACAGTTGCTGCTATTCTCATTTTATATTTTCAAATAGAGTAAGATCCCAGGGCCGCCAGACGTCACGTATTTTCTGACGAATAAAATGTGGACGATTGAGTAGTGTTAGTATGTACTAAGAACGCATGCGTACCTGCTAGCTTGCTTAGACGGCCAATTTTCAGGTATCAGGTAATCAAGGTACATAAAAAAAAGTCGGTCATAAAAAAAAGTCGTCGAAATAGGAGCCCCGCTACGCGGGGCTCCTATTTCTGTCTGCAGGGTTTACAGTAACCTAACACGAAGGGGATGTCGGGGTCTTACTTTCGAACCTAACCGTCCGAGTCGGTGTGCCCAATGTCTCGAATTAGGCATTTCTTCCTAGAAATAAGGAACTGATCTATTTATTTGGTGACAGATTTACCATTCTGAGCACAAAGCTATTATTTAAGTAATAAAACTATTTTTATAAGAACGAAGTTTATATTCATCTAATGCACTACAACTTTATTGGTGATCCATCTCTTATTTTACACATATATCAACATTTTTTTTGATAATTCATACCTGGGAACACTTTTTGTTTATCTGAGAACGAAAATATTTCGTGGCGATAGATCTATTTAATATGTGATACAACTTTGATGACAAATATAAATTTTGGTGACAAGAAATATAGTTCCCCTTTTATAATGAGTTGCCAAAGTCAGTTACAGAACTGACCGATGGAAAGTTTAAAAATTGCATCAAACGTGTCCTTATTAAAAAAGCATATTACAAAATTAAGGATTTCGTTGAAGATAAAGAAGTTTGGCTGTAGTTCCTTCTGCTCATGCGGCTTCCCTGGAAGCTCATTAACGACACAAATGTGTAGATGTATCTAACTACTCCCAATATTATTTTTCGAATTTATCAAAACAGTTTACAAGATAAAATTCTATAATTATTGTAGTCAAATGAGCATTTTTTTACAAGTAAATTTTTAATTATTTACCAGATCTTTTTTAAATTTTTCGCTGATTTTTTATATTAATAATTAAGTGATAAGTAAACTTTAAGAGAGTGAGAGAGAGAGAAGTCAATGTATCCTAATACATATCTCACTCAATCTCATACGCGTAGATAGTGCCCTCGCGCTCCTACCCACAGAGACATTAAAATTGAATTGGGGATGATTGGTCCCTTGGATCGGTCTGTTTTCTTGTAAAAGGTTTTAAAATAGTTGTCTGGTGGACATAATTATATAAAAATGTAGCATCAGAATTTACGTGAAGTTAAGTAATAATTTTTGGAGCTTTAAAGCGTCTGTTAAGCAAAACGGCGCACGAAAAGTGTCTGGCAGTATTGGCGACTTATTATTAAGGATATTGCCTAAAATATACGTAAAAATCAGCTTTCAGAATTTACGTGAGGTAAGTCTTTTTTTTATGTACCTTGATTACCTGATACCTGAAAATTGGCCGTCTAAGCAAGCTAGCAGGTACGCATGCGTTCTTAGTACATACTAACACTACTCAATCGTCCACATTTTATTCGTCAGAAAATTCGTGACGTCTGGCGGCCCTGGGATCTTGGACTAAAAGCTTGCGTAGTTAAAAGTCATTGTCGAAACTTGAATAAGGAACAAACACTTGGTTAAGGAGACTGCCCACTATACTGTACCACATCATGTCCGGCAAAAAATATACAAAAAAAGTATGAAATTATGCCCACTAGACCGTTGTCCAACAGACAATTGTTGACGCTCAGTGCATGACACGCGAGAGTATTGAACGGCGACGGACAGGTCTATTGGGCATAGTCATAAGACATAAATATGAACTTTTCAATACAAAGAATACTTGGTTTAACCGCGAATGATGAATGTTCTAAACTTGTTAAACACTGGTATTATGACCGTTTTTAAACCATTATAAACGGGTGTGACACACTATTGATACGGTCTAGTGGGCATAGTAGTACGTGTCATGCGCTTTCCGTGCCTGGAGGTCTACTCTCTTTTTCCGAAACGTAACTTCGGTAACGAACGAAAATTCAATACATTCGTTGTCTGTGAATTCGAAGTTCTTGTGTGCGTCCGCAAATGATATAGAGTAGGATCACAAACGTAACTACGTTTAATTTTCGTTCGTTGCCGAAGTTACGTTTCGGAGAAAGAGAGTAGACCTCCAGATACGTTCAGAGCACGGGCATGGTATGCCACAGTGTTGTCGGCAGACTCCTTTATGCACCAAAAAGACTGTCGCCTCCCATGAGACCGTCACGTAGCCTTAGGTACACACGGTGACACATCAATCCATAAATTTGCAGTATAACATGGACTCTTTTTGTACAGTTTTCCGTATGAACTGCATACTGGTTTTGTATAGCTTGTTTAGTCGCCGTGCGTACAGAGTAACGCGGACGACTATCTACAAAATCGTACTTTTTAGGGTTCCGTAGCCGACTGGCAAAAAACGGAACCCTTATAGATTCGTCATGTCTGTCTGGCCGTCCGTATGTCACAGCCACTTTATTCCGAAACTATTAGGACTACACAGCTGATACTTGGTAGGTAAAAAAAAAATATAGATTAAGGATATCCCCCTCCCCAAACGGACTGAAACTAAAAAAAAAAACCATCAAACCTATACGTGCGGAGTGTCTATAGACAGGTCTTTAAAAATGACATTGAGGTTCCAAAACCTTTTTTTTTCAAAGTCAATCGTTTGAAAGATAGATACTTCCAAAGTCGTAAAACGTGTGTGCCCCCCCCCCCCCCCCGCCCTCTAATTTCTAAAGCAAGAGAAGAATTCTGAAAAAATATTGGGAGGTAGAACGTAAAAAAACTCTCAATGAAAATTAGTTTGATTAAGATTCGATATTAAGTTTTTGAGATATGGAACTTTTTCACCTAAACGCAGCAGTAACTTTGTTTTTCATTAACTTACTATGAAAAACAAATTTAGTTTTGCGGTTCAGCGGAAGTTTACTTATGAATGACTGTTCAAAATATTGTTATTATATTGTTTGGGGCTATGGAACCCTGTGTGCTAGTAAGACTCGCCCTTGGCCCGTTTTTTTAATCCGATGTGCTTTAGCAACTCGTATTGTATGTAAGTATTTATCGAAAATATCCGCCTTTAATAAATTAAGACGACGACAGACATAGGAAGAAGGAGTGTTGATAGCTTCTCAGAGAAGAATACTAAATAACTACTGAAAAAAACATGCCAGTGTCATTAAGATCAAGATTAATAGTGATGTACGACGTAAGAACAACACTATTAATTCAGCTTACGCACACCAACATCTGTTTAATAATTATTACCAGAACAGACACTATAATACCACTACTATAAATACGATGTTCAGATGTGTGTTTGTTACTCAATAGCGCCGCAACTGCTGGACAGATTCTCATGAAATTTAGTACAGAGGTGGGAAGTTGAAATTTTGCGTCTTGTGTAATAAAGCGGTTGAATATTAGAGGGTTTGTGGGAAGAATTAATGCAGTGGTTTGTGTGAAATCAGGTCATTAATACGAATCCCGCGAGGAAAGATTTGAGAAGATACTTCTATGCCCTACTGTTCTTAGTCAGAACATCTGAAATCATAAGATTTTGACAGGTGCACAACCTATCAAAGGATTTTTTTTTAATCCAACAATAATGCTCTCGTGCTATTTTTTCATTCTCTCTCGGTCTAATTAAATTCTGCGAAAATTCGCCATTTCCTGCTTTCAGAATTTATTGGTCGACCAATTTACTAAACTTAACAAAATGTTTAGTCTCAGTAATAAATAACTCTATTAATCCACACTGCTTCGTTGGTTCATGAGGTCTTGGGTTCGATGACCAGGTTGGGTAAAGAACTATTGGATTTGGCGAAAAGCAATTCCACGGTAGCCTTCAAATCCAAATTTGTGCCCAATTAAAGGCAATAAACATAACATAACATCACACCTGTAATCCCCGAAGGGTTAGGCAGAAAGGTACCTAATAGTACCCCACATTTCGCCAGTTATGTTAAACTCCCATGTATTAGGAGACGAGCCTATTACCAGCAACCGGGCACTAGTCCAAACTCTGTGGCTAGAGAAAGACCTAGCTAGAGAAATACCTGATTGAAAAACCCAATAACACTTTGCTCGACATGGGAATCGAACCAAGGACCTCATGCTCAGCAGTCGCGCTTGCAGCTACTAGACCAACGAGGCAATTAATGGCTATACCAAAAGCGTAATCAGCCAGGAGGAGCTCGTGGCTAAATAATAACAGTCGCACGGGACGATCTTTAAGGTTAAGCCGTGCTTGCCAAGGTTGGTCCGTGGTGGGTGACCATAATTACATACCGAGTTTCCTCCGTGCCTCTGAAAGCACGTTAAGCCGTTGGTCCCGGCTGTCATTTGTAGATCTTTGACAGTCGTTACACTCGGCTTCTGACTACTCAGTCAGAAGCCAAAAAAGGTCTGACATCCAGTCTTACCAAGGGGTATCGTATTACCCAATTACTGGGTTGAGGAGGTCAGATAGGCAGTCGCTTCATGTAAAATACAGGTACTCAGCTACATCCGGTTAGACTGGAAGCCGACCCCAAGATAGTTTGGGAAAAGGCTAGGCAGATGATGATGAATCACCTAGTATTTCCAATGCTGGCACACAGGCCTCTCCCCTTTGATGGCCATTACTCCATAGGACATCAACATAACTGGTGACGTGTAGGTGTGCATATGTACTATCTCTATCCCTTCAGGGATGGCGTGCGTTGTTGCGTAATAGTCACACATCTGTGAAACAATTATTAGCGGCAAGGTTACACCAATTAGATCCCTCAGCCGCCTGCGCAGGATATATATTTGTAGCTGTACAGTAGTGGGGATCACAGGAGCGCGTTATTGCAATTTATGAGTTGACATGACATCATCAGCTGTCGTTGTGTGAGGATGTTGTAATAGGCGGAGGATGAATGACAAGGTCTGTATGTGGTAATGACTATAGTGTTAAGGTATGAAAAAGGTTGGGAGATATGGATGTCGATGTTATTCGATGATGTTAGTGATAACAACACGGCTGTAATAATCTCCGAAGAGTTATGCAGAGGTATGCACGGTGAGCAGTCAAGCAATACAACACCAATGTATGCGAATCCCTCATTTTACTGAGCTATCCAAAACGAGGCCATGTTATAAATTTATAGCTGGATGTGTCACATGGAGAGAGCAGCGGTGGCCCAGTGGCGGCAGCCCCGACTTACGAGCAGTAAACCGTGGGTTCGAACCCAGGCTGGCGCATTACTTTGCGTAATTTATTTTCATCATCGCTGCTCTCAAAACGGTGAAGGAAAACATCGTGAGGAAACCGGCATGTCCTAGAACTAAAAAATCGAAGACATGTGACATCTACCAACCCGCACTGGGCCCGCGTGGTGGATTACAGCCCACTCCCTCTCATAGAGAGGAGGCCTGTGTCCCAGCAGTGGGAACATTATAGGCTGATGATATATGATGAATATCTTGGCAGTTATATTTGCTATCAACCGGTTGGGTTTAAACTCTAGGCTGCTGAATTCCTGATAAAAAAACGCACTTTGCCCAAACTCGGAATAGAACCAAGAACTCATGCTCAGCAGCACGCGTAGCATGACCACTGTAGAAACGGGTTATGTCGACGGAAGAATCTACAAAACACAGAATTGACAGATTGTCATTGTCTACCTGTCATTATGTCGATTCTTCCGTAGAAAAAACCCGTTCCTACAGTGGTCATGCTACGCTTGCTGAAGCGTATAGGTATTTAAAACAATAATAAATATGTCGGAATGAGGTGATTTTGATCCGTTAGACACGGTTATCATGTGGGCAGACCATGGGCTTCGTGCTATGAAAACACACACTACTCAAAGTAAACTGCTTTTATCGAACTAACAAATTACTTGAAATTGCAATCCAACACAATAACACTAAGCACCATGAATCGGGATACAGTTTCGGGACGTCTTGACTCCGCCGCGATCAGACACTGACTGTCCTCCTCGCTGCGAGCTGGAAACATCACGACTCTGTAGTAAGCGCGCTTAGGTGTAGGTAGACTGGTAAGTAGGTCGCCTTTGGCGCGCTTTCGATTCATGTCCGTACTTATGACCGGCTCTGACAAATATATCATAAATATCAAACGATTCCTATACCGATCAATGCGTTGCAATAACTTTAAAGCGGTCATTAATATTAAGATTTTACTACAACTTTCGAGTTCCATGAAATTCATTTGTGCGACCATTACTATTTAATGTCCTCTACAAATGTGCCAACAGTTATCAGCATCATATTCCACGGAACCATTTGTCTTACAACTTATTCTTATTGCAGGTGGAAACATTTAGATTTCCACCTGAATATTATAACTGTACCTTCTGAAAATTGTAGGAAACGAATTTGAAATTAATTGCATTTAGTCGGTAATAAAATTAACCAATGAGTATCGTCTTTTTGTTTTGTGTACAAAGCATAGGCTCTTGGGATCCCATGAAGAGCACATGATGTCTCATGAAGTGTTGAGTCTCTAGGACGCTTGTGCCCTATAATATCTTCTGCGTCAATGGTGACATTTACCGCCATGCTTGAAAACTGTCGGGAAGACTACTAAATTTACATTATACGTCCTCAAAATTATAGTTCAGCGTTCAGACCTTAATCAAATCAATTTAATATTCCAGGAAAGGATCGACTTCATCGAAGGCGAAATCCAGGAGATAACAAAAAACGCAAGAAACCTGAAAAGCGACTACCTCGCACTAATAGAGCTGAAGACATTGATAGAGAAAATGCAGACCTTCTTCCAAGACCACAGCGCCCAGAGGAAAATATCTGCGTCAGTGCAAATATACAACAACGATGCGGTGTTAGGGCACCTTGGGTTCATCGCGGGAGTTGTGACCACGGCCAGGATACCAGCATTTGAGAAGATGCTGTGGAGAATATCCCATGGCAACATCTTCTTTAAACAGGCGCAGATTGATGAGCTGTTGAAGGATCCTGTTACGGTAAGGGATCTTTATTTCTTCTATAAGATATTAAATACACAAGTCACGGCATAGTTAGTAACCAATAACAGCCCAGTGTGCGCCGAAAATTCCAATTTAGTACCGAAA